>OZ023250.1:16544963-16882348 GCA_964006365.1 Trididemnum miniatum | reverse complement strand
TCTTGCGTAAGATACTTGGGTGATGTCTCTGCAATGTAAGTTTAAATTATACTCGCGGTATTACGCCGAAGCGTGTTATCAGTGAAGGGGGCTCGTCTCTGCGGCTTAGCACCTGGGCAACTGATCCGAAGAAACGTCACAGCGGTGGCAAGCCGTTGACGACCCTGTGTCCGATTTGACCGGCCCGGGAATCGAATCCCAGATCTACCGCACCAATAGCTATGTGCTTAACAGCTGAGCTAACCTGCCAGTTGGGATTATTTTTCAAGTAACAAAATCTCAGCATTAAACGATGAAACCCAACGAAAGTTTTAAGCAAGTCTGGATTCGTTTTGTGTGTTGTGTTTTAGTGGATGCAAGTCAAAGTCTGTTTTTGAAGCGGAGTGGTTAACTTAAAGTTCGATTCCGATTCAAGCAAAACTAAAGATGTGTTGCTCAGTGGTTGAGCACATCGGTACGGTAGGTCTGGTGTTCTATTCCCGGGTCAGTTAAATCGAACATAGTGTCGCTAACGGCTCGCCACTGCTGCGACGTTTCTTCGGGGATGTGTTGCCCAGGCGCTTAGCCGCGTCACTCGTTCACACGGTTACGCGTAATACCGCGAGTATAATGAAGCAACAAATGTGGAAAACTAGTCTGCACATTTCCCTGCTGATTTTTGAATTTTTCCATCTTTGAGTATTAAACATGATCGGCAGCTCCCCAAGTGAGCTCATCATAGTGCCTTCTTTGCTCAGTTCCAATAGAAAGATGAAAATTAAAGGATTATTTCAATTCAGTTTAAATCTAGCCAAATACCTTTCAATTTTTGAATATTAGAAAAAACCTGCATCTGCTTCACTTTCGCTTCTTCGTTTTTTGTTGTCTAAATGTTTAACTCTGACAAAAAAAAATGTTTTTAAGCTACGTACGTGCAAATGCAGCTTAGTTTTATGATAGTGAAACATTTCATGGAAGATGACGTACTTAGCATTGAGCCCGCGAAACCGTCTTGAGAGTCAGTGCGAAATCCACTCGACCAACTCCATGTACTAAAATCGGAACGATACAGAGTAGATTGTCCTTGGCGCGAGACAAAACTTTTTTTTAAGCCACGTAATTGCAGCTTAGGTTTGTACGTAAGTGAAGTATGCGCATCATGCAAGATGATCTAGTTGCGCATCGCACTCGCAAAGCCAGTTCTGGAGCCCAATACGCCAACCACTCGGCCAACCCAATGTACCGCGCGACAAAGCTCGTGATTGTCGTTTTACAATTTGGACGTTTTTCCACCATGCGTTTTCTGTGATCGCATATACTGTCGTTAGGTGGAGCTCATGATGCGTAAAGTTCTTTTTAATTAAACTTTCAAACATCAGGTCAGTACGTGTTCATTCAATCTATTTTTTACTTTTGATATATATCAAATTGCTAAGTTGACCACATGATTTTCGCTCTGTCACAATTGCAATAGCATTCTACCAAGTACCCATTAACTGTAATCGTAAGCAATAGGCATTCATGAGATTGCTTGCCGATTGAACATGTTTCATGTAAGTTATTTGAATTTTCGCGCCAAGTCAACTTTATTAGTTGGTTGCAACGCAAGTGATACAAACGACAATATAAAAGCAGCCCAAAAATGAACTAACGGCTGGAGGCTGCGATGAGATCTTACCGCTTTCGAGTCGTGCAGCCCCTTTGAAAATATATTTACAAAACAATACAGTTGCTACACAAGATTGGTTGCTGAGAGCTGTGAAGAAGTGTGCGACATGCAATTTGGTATTGTTCCGACTAGACAATAAGTGTACACTGTAGTGTACAACCACTGTCTCTCTAGATTTTACGCTCGCTTTGTGGCGCTCGGTCTGAATTTTTTCCTGGCTGAAGAGGTATTCTTTCGCTTTTTTAGCACAACTTGTACAAATTACTTTGCAAAGCTACGATGAAATCCTCTTTAGTAAATAAAAATGGATCCGAAAAATAGACAAGAGGTATGTGAATAAATTGCTAGGCTGTTGAGTTGACGCACGTTTAAAATCGGTAATTAGAACTTATTATAAAGTTGTACAACCAGAAAAACTCTTGCGCTGCGATGTGTTTTTGAATGTTAAAGCGATATAAACAAGGTGTCCACTTGAAGTAGAACATTTTTAAAAAATTGTGTATGCTCTCGAATAGTGTTTGTATTAGCCCAAATTCTTGTATGAGATTTTTGGGTTGTTTTTTCGCCTTAGGAATGTTTTAGGCAGCCGTTTTTAATTTGAAAACCATTACTATTATTTGCGCAGTTGTGATTTCATTAGGCCACTTACCAAGGTATCGCGTAGTATTACCAATAGAAGAGGTTATTTTTTTAATGATATTGAACTGATAATGCTACAGTAATTAAGGGAGACTGCGAAGTGAGCTAGCGCTCTTCAAGTCAGCAGCCACCCAGTAAATATGTGAAATCCTATCAGCTCCAGCCGCGAATCAAACCCGTCACGTAGGATCTGTCACCTGCGTGCGGTGCCGCCATGCCGCTGTCGCTGATAAGCAGGTTAAAATAAGGTGTTGTTGGCATGCTGCCTGAAAATTTTCACCAAACCTTTTGACCATTTTGTGATCGATTGTGTATGATGGCGTCACAATGACTTTGCAAATTTCGAAGTAGGAATAACGTGAAAGACAGAATATTTGTTGCCCAAACTTGCGAACAAAAATTTTGAAAACCACACCGTAAGATGGCATTGCTACTGTTACTTGGCTTTTATGGCTGTCAGGGGCGCACCCAGCATATTTTAAAGAAGGGGTTCTAAAAAAACTAGCAACCCTTAAAGTAATTGTCGAGGTTTACCTCAAGATGTTTCTTTTTTGCGGTCATTTGTCGATCATTGACCGATTTTTTATTGGTCTGTTTGCTCACAAGGACTGAAAGAAGTTTCCAATATCGTTAGCATTTTGTTTCTGGATTATATCGTGTTGCAAGTTTCTCAATATATAATGGTTTTCTTTACGCAACTTTTCTTGTATAGTCACATTCTTCATCGGGTGAGCTGTGTTGTGGCTAGTGTTTCCTCCCGGGAAATTTTCCGGGAAATTTGATGTTTTGAAACTTCCCGTTTCCCGAGAAATTCATGTCGGGATTCCGGGAATTTTTTTTACATTAGCAAGGATTTCAGTGGTACTGATATCTATCATTACGGCATAAAAAATGCGTTACTGCAAATTAAAAATTTTTTTTTGCTTACTAAAAGTTATTTTTCAAAATTCACGAAATTTTTTGCGACGAAATGCTTGTGAAATCAAAATTTTTTCTCAATTTGTTGAAAATATTAAAAGATTTTCTCAAAACAACGTAACGAAATGCTAAAAATGAGATCTAAAAAGCTAAAAACCAGAAAAAGGACAAAACAATCAATCTCGGGAAAATTTCCCAAATCCCGAGGAGTTTCGGGATTCCCGGGAAATTTTTAAAAAATTTTCCGTTTTCCGGGAAGTTAAAAATCCGGGAAAAAGAGAAACACTAGTTGTGGCTGCAGTAAGTTGTCGGGTCCCAACTTCACCGTTGCGGTACCGGTAATTATGATCACCGTATGCGTTTTTACGGCAAAATACTTTTGCACTTCCGATGTTAGTGGTCGTACCCAGTACTAGTAGCAGCATTTTCGTTTTTAACCATGAAATAACGCCAACACAAACACAAGAAACAGCAGAGTTAAACATACGGAAACAGTGACAAATATTCGCTGAATGTGCTCAGAATGAAAATACAAAATAACAGCTTTTAAAAATTAGCACGGTCGCTGCGCCAAATATCTTGTTTTAAAAACTAAGTTCACAAATTTCATAGTTGAAGCAGTTTTAAAAATGTGGTTTTAAGCATATAATATTTATAATTAGAATATAACCGCAAAAAATCTAAGTGACGGAAGACAATTGTGTTTTTGTTTAGGACATTGTTTACGATCACGTCACGCGCGTCTCTCACAGCTGCACAGCATGCGCACTGGCACTTGTAGTGGAGAAGAGAAATAGTTTTTATGTTTTAGTTTATTTGGAAAGTAGAACGGGCAACACATCTTCGAAGAACCATCACAGCGGTAACGAGTTGTTGGCAACGCTGTGTCCGATTTGGCCGATCCGGGGATCGAACCCAAAGTCTCGATCCCCGAAATGATGACAATGTATCTTAGCACTGCACCAACCAGCCGATTTGGCTTCAGTATGATGTGGGGCAAATTCTGTCACAGCTGTTTTGAAATAACACCGCATACTGCACTTGCACCGTTGGGACATCTCACTTTAAAAGCAAGGGTTCGGTTTCAAAAGTGGGGTTTCGACCCCCCCTGGGTGCGCCACTGATGGCTGTAGACTATGTCACGTGTATATCGTAATCACTTGGAACGTGTCATGTGAGCAGACTTATTAGTAATCTCCATGCGCTTACCGTTGAAATGATATAGTAGTAGTGTTTTATATTTCCGCACCGTCAGTACGATGAAAAATACGATAAAATTAAGGAAATATAACGCGGTACAAGAAAAGGGAAGAGACGCCAAAACGATTGACGTTATGGCATGCAGGTAGAAGAGGAGTTAATAAAATACAAATGTGGGCATGTTTGCAACATGTCAGCTTGTCAACCATGGAAAACCCTTGTATTTAATAGTTAAGCTACCACACTCATGCTGCTGTGCATCCGGTAGCGCAGCAGAAGTCATTGCTTCCACCTGCTACAGTGGTGCCCGTGCATTGTATGTTTTGTAGCATATTCTTTTGTTAACGCTGCAATAATTGCCGATCATTTTCGCCACCATGTTCCCATTATTAAAATTTCGCTGGTATAACTGCATGCTAGAAGACGTCGTTATTGGTGCGGAAAACCTTAGGTTCGATTCCCGGGCCGGTCAAATCGGACACTGTGGACAACTGCTGAGCACCGCTGCGACGTTTCTGTGTTGACCAGGCGCTGAGCCGTGGAGATGGACCCCGCCACTCATTACGCGCGTAATTCCGCGAGTATATTGAAGATTTGATTTTTTTACCTTTTATGTAATGAAACAACTTTAATCAATGCGAAAAAAAATTTACACCTTCTCTGATGATCTTTTAAAAGTTCAGCAGTTTCTTAACTTTTACCAAAACACCACTAACATTGAAATAGAAGCAAAAAATCATTTTAGAGCAAAAAGATTTTCAAATGTCATCACCAAAGTGTCAGATGAGTATCACCCTCAATTAAGTTGTGCAATCATTGGGCTAGTGATACGTCACTGGTCGGTGCGGGCATGGGTTCGAATCTCACTCGTGATCAGATTTTTGCGATTACGTATAAAAGTTCAATTCATTAATTGAGATTCTTTATTAGCTTGCATCAGTCTCTCAGCCTAATAGCTAGACTGGATAGAGTGATGGACTTCTGTACAAGCCTTCATTGCGTGATCTCATTGAAAGCCTGAATTAGTTTCGTTTTATGTAAGAAAGTCATTAGAGATGGTTATCGCGTAAAATGAAACTAATTTAGGTAGTCAGGTTTTGTTGCTCTGATGGATATTGTTTTTCAATTACCTTTTTGATGATGCAATTGCTAACAAATTTTTTCTTGTAATTAAATGTCACTGGTGTTTGAGTAAGCGTTGTGACACTGATGAATTTTGAAACTTTTTATCAGCTAGTGGACTTGAGGTCGTTGTACGTTATGAAAGTGCAGTAGTTTGAAAAGATATAGCGATCGTTAGGGTGTAAAATTAATTAATTTTTTGTATCTTGCATGATTGTGCTAGAGTGACTTGCCCTGCTGACCCAGCCATGCCACGTTTTAACCAAATATTACACGCACGAGTTGGATTCCCCCGTGAAGTCGACGGACTCGAACTATTCCCGGTTCCTGCTTGCTCCGATAAAATGCTATCTCATATTACAGGATTTCAAAAAAGCGCTGATTCGTTTCGCTTAGTACTAAAGTGGACTTGGGTCAACATACGGGCTTTAATCCGTTGCAGAATTTCAGAGTTATATGCTTATTTGAATAATTATTTGCACTGTAGGGAAGGAATAGGGATCTTTAAAAACAACTGTAATGGATGCCCTACTCAAGTTTTTGAAAAACATTTACTCAGACAATGTTTTTCTTGTACAGGCTACTTCGTTTTTGCTTAATAAACATGATCATGCGTTTTCTGGTCTGCCTGCTCTTTCCGGGGTCTACACTCTTTTTGATTATTTGTGTTATTTCGAGGCCGCAAACACATAGTAGTTGGAATAGTATGACATCGTAATGCGTAAAGCGCATTTTGCAATCAGCTGTTAGAGCGACTATGACGCTAAACGCTAAAGCGGTTTGTAGTAATCACGATTGGATGTGACGTAACAGTCAGAAAGACGTCATATTTTTATGACCAATCGGTAAAAATGCACTGGTCAAATTAATACAACTATGATGATGTGTACATTAATATTGAGGTGAATTGCGACCAGCTTTCTGGTTTGAAAAACTCACATTTTTCGTGGGTGGTTAGGAAGATAAAAGTTCTCTGTTAATTTAATCGTGTTTGGACGAAAAAACGTCAGCAGAAATTGGTGAGGAAGAAGATCTTGTTGCTGAAAATGCAGAATTAGCTTTTGTTTGCACTTTAACGCTCGTGCACTTTGCTAACGCATCTGACCCGCGAAGATCATAATCTGGGTGTCATTCACCTCGTTTCCAGCGTTACTGAAGGCTTAGCGATAGCAGATGTTGGAATATGTTGCAAATTCCTAGCACTTTGTTATAGCCGCTTGATCGCATTGCTGTGGTCCGTGTCGTGTGCGCATGTTCTGTTGTCCGTTAAGCCCCTGTTTTAAACACTTTTAGCATTTTTTCAAGAGGAGAAGAATCTTGTATTTGGGAAATATTTTTTTTGGTTTTCGTTTTGTGACTCAAAAGAACAAAGCGTCATTATTTTACAGGAGCCGCAAGATATTGCGTACGTCCACAGCGGCTACGCTCCAATCAGTGTCCGTTTGGCGCAACTTCTTTCTCATCCTGGATGGAGATGTATTGATGAGGTGATGAAGATTCTTCCAGGAGTCACTCAACAGGGAATGCAACAAGTGAAACCGAAAAAGAAATGTATGTATCTGTCGCACTTAATTTTGCACTTTAGCATTATTTTCTTTACTCGCTAAATCGTAACTGCGATTAAATCAAAATCATCGCCGATAGCGAATTGGTAGATTTGGATGAAGATTTTTTAAAGATTGGCGATTCGTTGTTTTAAATATGGCTGATGAAAGAAAATCCAGCGAGTGGGGTTACGTAGGCTGCTGATGTAGTTCTATGAATCTAATTTAATTGACTCACGGACAAAACCTTTTTCTTTTCGTGGATGAGCTTCAACTTAATGAGCTCGATTTGTTCGCTCTTAGTAAACTACAAAATCTCTGTTAAATTTTTATATTTCAGGGCAAGGAAGTATGAGCGGGGACAGTTCCAATTCATCGTCTATGCTTACCATGATATTTTTTGTTGGTGGAGTTACGTATGCCGAGATATCGGCGCTACGCTTTTTGTCGCGACAAAACGACGGCAACGAATACGTAGTTGCCGCCACTGCGATTGTAAACGGCAATACATTGCTGAAGCCACTAATCGAAGCAGACTAGATACAGTGTTTAATTGGAGTATCATGCTATGTTGATATGCATTTCGTTTATCTTGGGAGATTTAACGCTTAGAACTCTAACTTGAGTCGCATTTTAACTTTTGATTTTGAGTAAAATGGGGCCCAACAAGGGTGGAGAATTATCATTCTAAGGGCCTCATTTGAAAAAAATTTGAAGCCGAGGGCCGCACGTCCGCAGATGTTAAAGTTTTTCACTCAAAATCAAGTGAAAAGCAAAAAAAGGGTCATCACGTCCGCAGCTGTCCAATTTTCTGCTCAAATTCAAGTGAAAACCAAAAACAAGGTCATCGCGTCCACCTTCTGATCTCCTATTTTTCACTGGAATTCAGCGCGGGGCTGTAGATAAATGAAAAAACCGTCTTCGGCTGGATTCACGTTAGAAATTTATATTTGTGTAAGTGCCCGCGGACTACACTTTGCTCACCCCTGTCCCAAGCAGTTATGGTCCAAAACACCAACCCTGCTACCATCCAGCGTGATTATTTAATGTGCCGATAGTGAAATTACCCATCTGGTTAATAGGCCGTGAATGTAGTGTTGGCCCTTACAGATTGGAGAAATCAAATCAATTGGAGAAATGTAGAAGCCAGGAGCGTATTTGCGCGTATTGACCAGGGGCATTATGACTATGTAGAGGCCAAGGGCATTGTGCCCTGCCTCCCATTTCGACTTCTAATGTTGTTAAGTGACTGAAATATATGAGACTCTTTTGATGGCTTTCGCAGTTTTATGGCCTCCTCTTGTAATTTCTTGCCATGCTACTGGTAGATGCATATGTACCAGGTAGTTTTGTGTGTTGTTTGAAACACAAGGGTTTGCTATTCCAGGCATGAACGTTTGAGCTGCAATGTCAAAACTTGGCATAGGCCTATCGTTGTGTTGAGAAAAAGATACGAGCTAGTTCTTACATTTTTTAACGTTCATCGTAAAAGCTACGCAAAGCACCAGACTACCGAAGAGGTGGCTGTCGTAGATAATTCTCAGAGCTTCCTCACTTTTGATCCGTTTCTGCACAAAGTAGTGAGTTTTGAAATTATATGATCATTTGGTGCAAATTTATAACTTACTAAACGGGTAGGCACTAGAATAGACGAAGTTTTCTGGTCTGTAGGATAAGATTTGTCACGTGACTTACCAAATTCCTTAAAACGTATTATTTGTTTTTTTGAAATTCAATCAACATGGATACAGATCCAGTGGGGTTTGTATCCTTCCAATAATCTGGCAACATCTCCCCAATATATTTCGTGGAAGTGGAAAATTCCCCATGCGAGCCAATTTCATCCCCCCATTATCGAAAAATGATCAATTTTGCTAAGTCATCCCCCCAGTGCTCAACATAGATTTGCACCCCTGTCAGTGAAGCGTGATTTTGGTTACTTTTTTTCAAATCTTATTCTACAGACCAGAAAACTTTGTCTATTCTAGTGGTTACCTACCAGCAAGGGTGGAAATCAAAACCTGAAAACTCGGTTTTAAAGGAAATTTTTGAAACCCAAACGGACACTTGTTAAGCCAAATTTTTGAAAGCCTAATCTTGAACTAAAACTATTTTTTCTGGAATCGTCAAAACTGAAACTAAAACCTCTTCAAAAGTTTCTCAGGCTTTAGGTGTTAAAAATTGTCATTATTATCATCAACAGTACAGTTCCTTTGATGCTGAGTGTCGAATGTAGAAACTGCGAATACGAAATTTCGAGTTTTTGGTTTCACTGAACTCGGAATGAAACCCAAGTCGACAACTTCTGAAGCAATTGCTCTACTCACTCGGCCATCTGAGCTGCTGCTTATTGTAGTAAAGCAAAAACGCCAAAAAATAGAGCGCTTACCAGTTTTCTTAGATGAAACTTGAGCCGAAACTGAAGCGATGCATAAGCAAAACTTGAACCTATTTTTTCTTATCCGTGAAACCAAACCAAAACTGACTCCTGGCATCTGCTTTTCATCACGCTCAAACTGAAACTGACACCTTAACACCAAATAGACTTGTTTCCACCCTTGCCTACCAAACGACCGTGCTTCAACTTTTTTATTGATTTTGTAACATTTTTCATCGAGGTTATCTTGTGCAATATTTTTCAACTTTAAATAAATTGATTTAGCCTGCTTTTGATACGACTTTTGAACCAGGACTCCCCTAATATAAATCAAATGCGAGAGTCCGTATTATTATCATATGCACTGTTGCACACTCTATTGTAAGTAATGCGTAGTGGTGCGCCACTTTTTTTATTGAGCATTTTGATAATGTGGCGTTGTGAAGTGAAACATCGAACTTTGCGTCAGTATATTTGAAGGACTATTACTGGTATTTCATTCGATCGGATATAGGTTAAGGGATCAATTAAGAGACTGTGTGCTGGCGTATTATGACCGACCATGCACAATAAAATTGTACATGTATTAATTATAGCACCCCACAAACTTCATCCAATGCGATAAAGTTGGTCGACAAAAATGTTTTCAACCGAACTCAAGCTCTTCCAACAATTTTGTTTTTATCGCTAGTTTTGCGAAACACCTCCCGGTTGTTCCCTAAGATGCCATGTTCAGTTTGACACGCGTCAGGTTTTTTTCCCTTTGGTTGCACATTTGTTTTCCTACATAAGAAAGCGGAATAACGAGGTCGAGCTCGCTGAGAAATTACCTGCCACTCCAAGATGACGGAATCTAGCTTGGTGCCTTTTCCAACGGCACAACTTGCAAGCTTGTTCTCCACACTGTTCCTTTATTGCTGAGCGTCAGGCAGGGATGCTGCCCATATTAATTTTACAGTCTTTGGTTTGAGCCAAAGCCGACTTGTACGAAGCCCGAGTCTACAGTTCCAGGGGCAGACGCTTTATCCACTCAGCCATCTGATCTGGGAGGCAAGCGACTGGCAATTACATTGTAATTTCAGTAGTAGCTGCTCTCGTTAAAAATCAAGTATTGGGATAATAATGGGAGGATTTAAAGTTTGGATAAGGATTAGCCGATTAGGTATGAAGAAAACCAATCAGGATTTGGGTACGAATTATCGGAAACACCTTGGCCTCTTTCGTACATTTTGATTCAACTATAATCAAGTTCAATTTTATTTCAGCGCTCTCATGCAGAAGAATATGGAACAGTAGTTGACAAGATTAGATAATTGTGCTGCAGGATGCAACGAAAGAGCAGGAACGCTCACTTGGTCTGTTGCACCCTTACGTAGATGAGAAAAGAGAATATTTTGCAGTAATACAGAAGAAACTAAAGCTTGAGCAAAGAAAGGCTATCCTGGTTTATTTACGATATTTACACAGTCACAACTGTGACATAAAAGCATCGATCGACAAAGTACAGTATAGCACAGTACATTAAACAGAAGATACATTGGCTAACATGAGTAACGGCTTGACTCGAAGACCGCTGAGGTTCTTTCGCGGCATCCTAGTCGCTAACCCAATATATTTTTATTTTGTCACTTTTATTTTTTGCATGCATGATTGTGTATATGACGTGGTTGAAGGCAAAAATAAACTAGTTGACTTGACACGTTCGGCAATCAAAACATTAACACTTCGTCATTCTATTGTACGTTTTGTTTCAAACGAGAAGTCTCTCACGCTTTGATGCCAAGTATTTCACTCATACAATATGCAATCCCAATGTAAAAAAAAATAGACCTGCTGGAGATGCACATGACACATAGGCCCTAACATATTCATGTATTATAATAACATTGCGGAGAAAAAACATAAAGAAAATTAAATAAAAAATAAATGTTTATTTACTTTATATTGCTAAATTGCGATTAAGCTGAGAGCCGCTCACCACGCATGCATGATGAATCACCAACAAAATTAGTTTTCTAGCTAGCTATATTTAATTGTTTTCATTTGCGCCAAGAACAATTAACAGCACAATGAGGAAAGACAGCAAAACACTCAGTGTTATGGCTTGCACGGATATAAACAAGATCTATTGGCAGTTAGACGGCAAGGCTGTCTCACCCAAAAGTTATAAAGAAAAAAAAGAGTAACGCAGTGAAAAACGAAAATATGCACAAATGTACACTGCCTCATTCCCCCACATTTAGCCTTGTACGCTCTTACACCACTTACATCCAGTCATCCATTCATATTCACACACCGCCTCATACACACATACATCATCTATTCCTACACGTAGCCTACATCATCCGGTCATTCATATTGCATTCTTAGATACTCTTTGAATTTTTTAACAAATTTTTGAAAGGAGTATTTCTTAAGATTTGACTGAATTGAAGCCCAAAGTTGAGCTCTATTAAATTAAAGCGACAGCTTTACTTTGTTACTTCGAACATTGGGAAAAAATGGTTATTAGTTAAGTTGCTTCTTGTATTCGGTTGTGCTCGTTTATTGAGGAGTAATAATACTGGGTGAGAATTTAAAGTTCGTGTTGATTGATGAATTCGGATTAGTTATGACTTGGTATGAGATCTAAAATTTTGAATAAGGAATGAATTGGATAGCGAAGATATAGTAGTTATAACGAGTGGCTAAATACGCGAAAAATCATTTTCAACAAAATCGCTACAGCGATTTTGAGCTTACTGGCGGCAGTTTACAATAATAATGACAAACCGATCCAGCCCAGAAATGCCTGGTGGGCGAAAAGAGAACTTTTTGTTTATTCTATTACCCCCACTTTTCCCATCCCGAATAAACAAAAAATTTTCTGTTAGCCCAAAAAAAATGAACCAATTACGCATAGAAAAGAGAAAAGAAAACCTGTGGCGAACCCATGTCGTACCTCTGACAGTCCAGCATACTATCCCCTACACCACGCCGCTGTTGCCAGTTTCCCGCAAAACCTTTGTATTTATATTCGTCTTGTTATTATAGGCAGTTTCCTTATGCATCCCGTGATTATCAAAAACGCTGTAGGGATTTTGTTGAAAAAGATTTTTCGCGTATTTAGCTTGTGGTGTATTTATATTATGGTCAAGGATATATGCCTTTTAGCTTTTACTTCTCCAAAAACCTTGATGTAAGTACAACCAGGGTAAGTAGCAGTAGCCATATGTTGGGAGGTCAATATCAATAGACCATACAGTAAAAATAACACCGTTGGTGCAAAAAAAGGTCACCTGCTTTCCCGAAAATTTACCGAACTTTGCTTGAACAACCGTTAAAACTCAGCGATGCACGATCACGTGACTTTGAATTGGTAAATTCTGTTTGTTGTGGACATGGGTTTCTGAGATAAGAGTAAAAAGCGACAAAGCGAGTAGGTAAACGTTGGCAGAGTTTAGAATTGCTGGCTCTGAAACGTTATTTACTTAGGCAAGCAAGGAAATTCGGGAAGTGGAATCGCTACGTAAACATTGATACTTCAACAGTTCAAGAGATATTGTATTTGGTGTGGAAACTTTCGTGTGTTGCACTGAGCAGCCGCCTAAGCCTTGTATATTTCTGTAATTGTTGCACTTAATGTGGGAATAGTTACCTGTCTAGTGGTGTTGTTAAAACTGCAGCTATGCTGTAGTCTACTGGTACTGTTTATGTGCAATTTTTTTGACAAATTTAATTGCTGTTAGACAGTTGGACTAAACTACCAAAGTCTTTAAAAAAAGGCAGAGGCTAAGGTTACGTGACCGTAACATTTGTCTCTTTGGTTTATTTTATTATCCCTTCACGCTTCCCTGATTGTACGAGAGCGTGACGAAGTAATAAAATAAACTAAAGAGGCAAATGTTACGGTCACGTAACTTTAGCCACTTCCTTAAAAAAATGGCTTGTTGCACAATTAGAAAGTTGTACTTGTACTGGTACGTTAAACTGTCCTAAGAAACTGTAAAACACATTGGCCTGTATTTGTAAATACCAGTACTGATATAAGCATTACAGATTAAGCTTATGGGCCAGATGCCTAGATATGGTACCGGCACTGTATACGGTATGAGTTTTTAGTGTCGGTGCTGTATTAACCTAAAGGCAGTGGCTACCGGTATCGTATTTGTATACTGATACAGGCTCGTACAAATAAGTACTTGGTTTCTTTTACTATCCCTTTGTGCTCTCCCAGTTCTACGAGAGCGTGACAAAGTACCGTAATAAAATAAACCAAAGCTGAAAGAGACAGATGTAACAGGCCCATAAAAACAGCCACTTCCTAACTTAAAACTACGGTACTATTATAATAATAATAAAAAGAAATTTGTCAACCCCTTGAGATGACAAAACAAGAAGCCAACATCTGACTAAGGGACACTTATTACGTAACAAACATATGGTAACACTAATCAATATCAGGCACATCGGCAAAGGCCATATGAAAATGGTGGATTTTCAATTTAGTTTTGAACAGTGAAATGTTGCTAGTTTCTCGAATGTCAAAAGGTAAATTATTCCAAACAGTAACCGAAGAATGTGAAAAAATTGATGCAGATTTGTTGTAGTTTAGTTGACTAGTTGTTTCCAGCAAAAGCATATCACAGTTACTTCGAAAATTATAAGCAGCAGATGGTTTACACGGAGCAACTAACTGTTGGAGGTAACCAGGAGCACAATGCCTTAAACACTTAAAAACTAACAATGCAATTTTAAAGTTAATACGATACCTTAAAGGCAAAAAATGCAATATTATAGTGTTAAACTCTACCTAGAATCTGGCTACTATTTTTCTGTATATCCAACACTGAACAGACCCCAGCTTTCCACATTAGGAAGTAAGTGAGACTATGGCATGCCCGTAGCTTTTGGTGTTTTGAAAACTGATAAGCCTACACTGCTACACTCTTTATACAATAACCAGATTTAGGTTGCGTAGTTGATTGGTCATGTCTAGTTGTCTACTCAGTAGACTGGCCTGCTGACTGCTTTCACAGAAGAATCAAAATCAGTGTTCCCTCTAGAGTAAGAAATTTGAGAAAAATGCGAAATTTTTGGGCAAAATTTACTGATTTTGAACCAGAAATTAATATTGTAAAATAAAAAACTGTAAAACTTAAACAAAAAACTTGAATACTTTAATGCATGACAGTGGCTTGTATGATATCTTGGAAAAGCAAACTTAATGCAAAAAATTTGTAAAAGGGGTCTTCAAAGTAATAAAATGTTTGGGCAAAAATTTCAATGAATTTATCATTTGGGCAAATTCGCACTAGTCAAAATCCTGGTTGCCAGTAATTTCGCCACATGGTAACTTCGCCACAGAAACTTTGTCACATGGTAACTTTGCCACACTTTGAGAAAGTGAAGGGTGATGTAGGGATAGTAGGAAAATGTGTTGGGGTGTGGGGGGAGAAAGGGGAGATGTGGGAAGAGGTATGAGAGGAGGTGTAGGAAAGTGTGATGGGGTGTGGGGGAGGTAAGGGGAAATGCAGGGAAAGGTGAGGGTAGGGAGGAGATGTGGGAAATTGAAAGTGTGTTGGGGCCCCATACCTCAATACATTTCCCTACATCTCCCCCATTCCCCTCCCCACATCCTTTCCCCACACGCCTACTCACTTCCCCACTCACCCCATACACTCTCCCACACCCTCCCCACACCCCAACACATTTCCCTACATCTCCCCCCACACTTCTTCCCATAGCTCCCCTGACCTCCCCCTACACCCCAACACACTTCCTTATTCACTCCATGCACTCTCCCCACATCTTATCTCACGTTTCGATTATGTGGCGAAGTTACCATGTGACGATGTTGCCTTAATGAAGTTAACTCGAAAAGCTCGATAAAATTTTTATGGCGACCGGGAATTTACGGTCTTGTTTCGGTGTAGGCAATGTAAATTTTCGATGTATGAAAGCGTGGCGAAGTTACCATGTGGCGAAGTTACTGTGGCGAAGTTACCATGTGGCGAAGTTGCTGGCAACCAAAATCCTAGAGGGAACACTGATCAAAATAATTGTGTGCAACATTATACTATTATTTTATATACCAGGTATGCTTGTACTGATATATACTGTGAAATAGCCGGTACCAGTATATATTAATTATAATTTGCTTTTCATCACATTTTGTTTTATTTTACAATCAGTTTTAATACTTGTAGTGTAAACACCGGCATTACATTGTGACATTCAAATTTTGGGTGATAGCCTATTACATGTAGTCATAAGCTACTCCGATCAGTGTTCCCTTAAGACATGAAAACATGGAAATGTCAATGGGCAATTTGTACATAAAAGTGCCAACTAATATGCTGATAGAATGATATTCAGTAAATTTAATTTATATACCTGTAGGTCTACTGCAGGCTGTTATTGGTTCAATCTTGTAATACTATCAACAGATCAAACTGTATCAACTGTCAATGTGCAAGCACAAAATTAAGCCACTTTGGGGTCTGGAGGTTGGAGTTGGTTCCTTTTGGTAACCCCCCCTCGATCTCCACTGTTTGTCAACTGTAGCAAACTACCAGCTACCCAACAGTTCCCCTATCTCCATTATCAAACTACCATTACAGTGCTTTCAGTTCCCCTACTGTGAGAATGGCATTACTGGAACCATATCAGGTTTCCCTGCTTTGATTTAAAGTAGAGCAACCGTTTTCAGGTTCCTCTTGCGTGAAAGGCATGGCTCAGTATCAGTGGCTTTTTTTTTTCAGGAAAATTTTGGTCATAGTTCAAATTGAATTTGTAAAAATCGAAAAAATTAAAGCCATTTCGGTCAATTGACCAAAGTAAGTATCTTGCCAATATGCAAGCAACTATTACAAACAGCCTACTGGTGTCAGGTTTAACAGACATCACACTGATCAAAGTGGTGTTTATTTTTGTTGCAGTTACAAGGGAATGGGTGTGTATTTTGTTCCACGTCTTGTTACTTCAAACATGACCGAAAAAAACGGTTCTGCAGTTCCCAAAGTTTAAAAATTAAAGCAGGGAGTCGAATTCTGGTAAAATAGATACTTCGATGTATATTGGTATTACGTTGCAAAGAAATTCATCATGACACTGGAATGTGTTGGACTGATTCATTAGCACATAAACATGCCGTGGAATGTACACAACTACTGACTGTCATGCAAACTGACTGTCGCGACAACTGACCACCAAAAATGCCTGATTTATTAGCAAGAACTTTCATCAAGAGGAGCTACTGAACTTAACTTGCCCCTAATCCTAACCCAATCGAACTCTAACTAACCACATCCTTACCAAACCCACCCCTAACTGAACCTAACCCTAACCAAACCTTGCCTTAACGGAACCTAACCCTAACCAAACTGAACCGTAACCCTAGCCTAACCTATAACTTTAACTTCAGAATTGAGGCTTCAAATTTCGATTTTTAAACCCTAACTTAAACATCGGAATTGATTGAAAAAATTGCCCAGGATATAGTGGCCTTGTCAAATTATACAGCGCACGAAGCTGTGATTGTTTTCAAGCTTTGTTACCAGTACTCTTCGCTGTGTGCCTGTTTTGGAGCCTTGTCATGTTATATAGCGCAGGAAGCTGTTTTTGGTGGTCAGTTGTCCATGTTTGCCTTGGAATGCACGCACCATTATTACAATGTGCTTGTTGCGGTTTAGCTGAAAAATGTCAAATGTGCGGATTTCGCCGGTAATTGTCGCCTAAGTAACTGTAGGGAGTTAGCAATCTAATTTTTTTGGGAAAAGGAGGTTTCAGCAATGATCTGTATTTGTAGGTGAGTTTTTGTTTGCTTTTCTCTAGTCAAAGCTACGCTATATACACTTTTTTTTTCATAAAAAGCGCACTCATTGCCCTAATTGACTATGATATATAATCATATTGAGTTAAATTCGCACAAAATTTGTGACAAATTCTTTAATGGAACATTGGGTCAGCTGCTTGTTAAAATGCTTGGGTTTGCTGTGTTTTCTTCTGAACTAAATTGGCTGTTTCTATGCTTATTACATAATTATATACTTGTTGATGGCTTAATTTTTCCTTGAATCTGTTTCTATTAGTGCTTGTTGTGCCGTTGGGAAAGGCACTTAGCGGAATTCCCCCATCTTTGTGTGGTAGATACATGGCTGGCAGCTCGTATAGCGCATTGATCACTTTCTCGCGATAGGAGGATAAATATTATGCAACTACGGTGAATACTAAATACAGGTATCAGTATACAATCACAATTACGTTGTTTTCATCCAAGTGGTAGACCAAATTTATGATATTAAAGTCAAAATTTAAATGCATGCGCAGTACCAGTAGCTAAAACAATTCCGATGTATAAAAGTGCAAAATTGCAGTATTGTTGGTCGCAGTTTTTTGCTTACACTAAAGCAAAAACTATCAGCATGTGGTCTGTGGCAAAATGCTACTGGTACCTTAAAAAATCGTGTTTTGAAGCATAGAAAACAAAACATTGTATCAATTATCGCCTACTGCTATCCTCCTTTTTGAAGAAACAATTAATTGACTTCTATGCTTACTAGTAATTATAATTTTACCGGTATACCAGTTGTGACATCTTGTTTGAAATTACTCATCATCATCATCATCCTTTTGTTCCAGAGTGGTTGGATTTTTTGGAGCAAAATGATGATGATGATGATGAGTAATTTCAAACAAGATGTCATCATGATCATCGTTTTGTTCCAGAGTGGTAGGATTTTTTGGAGCAAAACGATGATGATGATGATGAGTAATTTCAAACAGGATGTCACAACTATGATTACTAGTAAGCATGGAAGTCAATTGTTTCTTAAAAAAAGAGAATAGCTGGGGCTATCCTCCTTGTTTAAAATTACTGTATGCAATATTTTTTTGTTTTGGTGCAGTAGTTTTGCGATGACCACCTTTATGCCAGCAATTCTGCTCGACATGATTTAACCTTTGCAACTAACAATCGAATATTTTAATGCCTGTCTCAATTATTATTTCGTTGCGATAAACAAGTGCTACATATGAAGTTTTTAGCATTGAAAGGAAGATAGCGAAGTGAAAACATTCAGTTTTTTTATGCAATTTTTTGATGTTTTCCATTCTGCTTTAAAACTGTAGACGTTTTTACTGCTTGGCTCTTGTCTTCTGTTTATATCAAGCTTAACTTTCTCTGATCATACTGTTTTCTGTTACAACAGGTCAAATTTCTAAGAGCAATCTTTCGCATTTCGTTTTTAATGATTGTAAATAAGTTACAACGTAGAAAAAAATGGTTAACCTAGTTGATTCTAGTGTGGCCTCATTTTATTAAATGCATTTTGCACCCCAAGTCCTTGAGAAAACAATGATTAAACTCATTGTTATCAGAGTAAAAAAATTCTTGGCTGATTAATATATGCTAAATCTATAATAATTTTTTGTTGAAATTTTAATCTTATTATTCAGGATGTTTAGGCAAAAAGTAATTGTAAACTAGCGTAGTTATTTTTTACTGAAGCATAATGTCCGTTTCAATAAATGTGACTTTGTATTTTTGTGAGTATGATAGCCATGCTCATCCTCCTATTGATACATTGCTGAATGATTCAATCAATGAATGTTTTAACTTGGATTTGGGAAAAACTTTTGATGATGTTTTTCATTGGTGTGCTAAAAGATGTGGTATTATACCTCTCTATTTTCCTTTGTTTGCTTTGCGAGATAAACAGCTCAATTGGGTTAATTTAGCTTCTCATGTGAGTAACTATTTAAAAAGAGATGAGCATCTGGAAAATAACAGTCATGAATTTGCTTCAAATACTCACTCCCAACAGTCGATTGAACTAGAGTTTCGCATTCGGTATACATTTAAAAGCGAAGGTGATGTTAACGGTGAAATGCGTCAAGCTCATCGCTTTTCTCCACACGATCAATCTCACAAACCAATCATGAATGAAAATGTTATTAAATACTTGTTTCACCAACGACATGCTGATTTTCTTAATGGAATACTTCCATTAAAAGGAGATCTTAATGATAAGACAGGGGCTGCTCTGGGTGTAGCTGTGTTAGACTTGTTGAGACTGGCATGTGAAATGAATTGCAGACTTGACACGACTTTGAATAGACTTCACAATTACAAAAAACTACTCCCTGCTTCTTGTCGAAACGACTTGCGATCAATGAACTTTTGTAATCGTTTGAGAGTTAAACTTAAATTTAAGCATTATTTGAATCATTTCACTCCGAACAGTTCTCGTTGGCTGAGCTCTGATGCTGAATCTCCCCCCAAGCCTGCTTATTTCTACTGCAGATACTTACGCAATCTCGAGTTAGTGGTTGATGGCTGTAATACCGAAACTTATCAACTTGTTCCTGGCAAAAGTTCTGTAAATGTGGGGCATATTACTATTGGTGCAGATTGTGGGCTTGTCAAAGGCGAAGATGATAGTGGTGAGCAATGGAGTGACTTTCACAAAATTGCTGATATGAAAATTCAAGCTCCAGATGTGCATGGTATAGGTGGTGAACACGAAAGTGCATGGGTAGTGAGTGTCAGTCAACTGAATGGAAATATTTTAAACTTGGCTTTAGCTTCAGCTGCAGATGCTGATAACATAGCTTCTGGCATCAATGGTTATTACCAGCTATTAACAGATGCTCACCATTACCTATGCGAGAGCATTACTTCTCCCTCTATAGTAGAGCGCTTGTCTTTGGATTGCCATGGACCTATCTCTTGTGCCTATGCTGAGTACTGCATCAAGGAACAACCTGATGTTAGAGTTGGTGATTGCCTCTTGAGACAAAGTCAAGAGTCACCTGATGAGTATTTTGTCAACACAGTCATTGAAGCTGATCCAATTGCTGTCAGAAATTACAAGCTGGATAGATGTAATGGCATGCTTGGTATATTTGGAGATGATGCTTCACATCAACATCACACACTTAAATCTCTTCTTGATGAATGCAATGAACACGATGAGTGCAACGAGCACAATGCAAGTAGTGAGCATAGCGATTCTGGTGGACAACATTCTGGAGCCTCTGTGCCTTTCCGGTTAAATCGACTTATTATTCCTTGCAGCAAAACACAGAGCATCTTAAGAGTTCACAGATGTGTAGACACTCATACCCCTGAAGGACCTCGTAGCCCCAATGACAAGGATGTCAGCACAATTCTGCGTGAAAACAACTACACGTATCAACGTGTATTAGGCCATGGCAAGTATACGAGTGTATTACTGTACAAACACAAAGAAAATAGTGCGAAGATAGCCATTAAGAAAGTGTTTGATCCTCAAGAAGCCCATGAGCTAGGCGTTAAGCAGTATGTTGAAGAATCATTTCAAGATGCCATGCAAATGCAGAATCGCTTAAAGAGTGAACACATTGTGCAACAAATTGGCACAATGAAGAACATGATGGTGTTGGAGTATGTTCCATATGGCTCGATAACTGACTTTTTGCAGTCGAATCATTCTTTAGACAGTTCGCGACAGGAAGAGATGAAATATGGATGGTTTTTGCAAGTTTTGTGGCAACTTGCCAGTGCTTGCAATTACTTGGAAACTGAGCAAATTGCTCATGGAAATATTAGAGGAAAGAATGTTCTTTTATGGCAAGTCGATCCACAACCTCACATTAAGTTAGCTGATGCTGGTGTTCGTACACATTGTCATACTTTTCGCCGACAGCTTTATTCAGGAGAAGTTGGTGCTGGTGGGAGAGTGATTGGTACTGTGCCGGAGAATGTGATCGAGCCGCTTCTTCCTGCGCCATGGCTAGCATACGAGTTTTGCTGGATAGAAGGCAGATCAAATTCAGCCGCGTGTGTTAGCACTCATGGTGATAAATGGAGTTTTGCCACTACTGCCTGTGAAATTTGTGACTATGGATGTTTGTCAGTAAACCCTTGCCGAGCTATACAAATGGATGAAGATTTAAAGCATCGATATCTCACTGGTGCAGTTTTGTCAATTCCAGATGTAATATCTGATTCCGGGGTGATGTGCAAGCTTATCAAACAGTGCTGGAGTATATATCCTCAACGACGACCTGCTTTTAAAAGACTTCTGCGTGAACTTGGAGCTGTACTAGCCAGTGATTACGTTCTTCCTGCAGTAAGGCTTGTGCGTTGCAATGGGGAAGGACAGGCTAAACCACCCATTCCAGTTGAGACCACCGAGTTGACAAGGTTCGAAGACACTTACTTGGTTCACATGCAACAAATTGGTAGAGGGCATTTTGGTCACGTTGATCTCTACAGATACGACCCACCCGTAGGAGTTGCTTTGGAAGTAGCTGTAAAATCATTGCACCGTACTATTAACTCACCGACACGTCTTTCAGAATTCAATAATGAAATTGAGACAATGCGCCAGCTAAATCACAAGCATATAGTTAAGCTTCTAGGTGTAGCAGAACCTTCTCTACGGATTGTGATGGAATATCTTTATTTGGGTTCTCTCGCCAAATACTTGCAGCAGAGAAGAGATAGAAGAGTTCCAATTCAAAGCTTGCATGGACAGATGCTGTTGTTTTCGAGTCAGATTGCTCAAGGAATGATTGCTTTGCAGAACAGGCGGCTTATACACCGAGATCTTGCCCTGAGAAACATTTTGCTGGCTCAAGACAGTCTTGACGAGAGGATTTATGTAAAAATTTCCGATTTTGGTTTGTCCAGAATTTTGAAAGAGGATCGAAATTACTATAGAGGCAGCCCAAACGAGTTTCCGGCGCAATGGTATGCACCAGAGAGTTTGAGTAATGAGAACACGGCTTTCCGCTTTGAGTCAGACATTTGGTCGTACGGTGTTACCCTGTGGGAAATGTTTTCGTATGGAAGATCTCCCAGTTACAGAGATCTCGATGCAATCACAACAGAAGCCTTGTATCAAACATTGCAAAGAGGTCAGCGACTTCCACAACCCGACGAATGCCCAGATTCAGTATACAACAACATTAGAAAGTGCTGGGAGTTTGACCCAGCCAACCGACCAAACTTTGAAAAACTTCGAGACAATTTCAATGAAATTATAAACTCGACCCATTCTCCTTAACGGTTGGAAAAACGTGTTTTGTTTAATATTAATGACATCAGCTTGCATGTTGCGTGTCATTGTTGAAAAGGTTTCAGTCGGTGTATCTGGTCTTTTGCCGAACCTTTTTGTCTATTCTCACAGTATTACTTACTCTATTTACCGTAATGTTATTGTTGTTGGCTTAAACTGGATATCGTGCTTAGTAGTAAATATGGTGCATAATTTATCGGTGCCTATCTTCCAGCTACAACTGGAATTTGGTGCCAAACAAATTTGACGCAATGACCTTAAAGATCGAACCTTTTTTTGGGAGACTTTGTAATTCGTGCACCAACTAGCTGCAGCGTCTAAGTTTGAACTTGTAGCATTTATCAAACCAAATAGCATTTGATGTGATGACAAATGTTAGTTTTTTAATATTTTTTCGACACAATAAGCGTTAGATGATACTCGTATTTTTGCCCCGTCGTACCACAATTTAATCCTTTGCGAAAACAATGGCTTAACCAATATATATTGACAATTTTTTCATCAAATTTCTTTTCTGAATTTACAAAATATCGGCAAATATTTTGCTATATCTTCCTATCATGCTCCTAAGAATCAACTTTGTAATAAATTGTGTGTGTTTCATTGGACACTGGTAATGTGTAATGACTACCAGTACCTTTAAATGTAAGGGCCTTTGATCGGACGTGATTTATTGTTTTTTGTTTTCTTTCTTTTTGTTAACTTTGACGAAATTGCCAATGCTACCTGGGTTAGTGAGCAATGCTTTCTCCGTCTTTATAAAATTCCGTTACTTAAACCTATAAAAAGTTGATATAAATTTGTTTCAAGTTTTATTGTGAAATGGAAAGCGACGAAACCCATTTGTTAATGCGTTCTTCCAAATTATTAAATTTGCCTTTTTGTAGAATATGCACGATTGAGATCTGTAGATGGCACTAGTGCTACCCCTCTCTATTTCATAGTAGCTAAATCATTAAATAGGCCTACGATTCATCGCAGCACAACAATTCGAAGGTACCTTGCATTTCGTATTGTCGTCTGGTACTCTGGTGTTGATCCGCATTACGAGTAAACGCACACTTAATATGCGTGGGGCGTACTTCGCAACCCCAGTAGATTTAAGATAGATGCGCTCTGCGTCGGTACTATATGTTGTTTTATCGAAGTTTTTGTAAGTGTGTAAACGTTTTTGATGAGTTAAAACCGCTATCATTGCTGTAGTACAAAAACTTGCGTAGTTTGCAGAAGTTCAAAACCTAGCGTTCTTCCCTGTTCGAAGTTCAGCACTAAAAGCGACATTGTGCTATACTGCCGTAAATTTCAAAAATAACGCTACGGCAAAACTGTAATTGTTGAGAAAAACCTTTTAGAAGGTTTAGATGCATGCCCTTCAATCCCCGTTCATTCTTTTGCCCTCATTTTTCGCACTTCGACTGAAAGAGCTTTTATCTACAAACTATTAAATTTTTTTGGCTAAAATTAATGAGGATTTTTTGGAAAATTGTGTTTGGGGGGGTTGAAGTTGAACTCCATCCGTTACTTGTTTTTTCAATTCAATATATTCACTTGTTACTCAAGCATAAATCGATAAAACAGCGTAACTGCAAAATGAATTGCGCAATGTAAAATTTTAACAAAATAAATCGGAAGAACAACGTAACTCCAGTTACGCAATAATATTTTGCAGTTACTTTGTTTTTGCAGTTTATCATAAAAAAACGCCACAATTGCACAACCGAAAAAAAACGTAACTAACGTTACGGTGTTTTCGAAATTTTTTTACAGAGATGTACGAACAAGAGAAAAAGCTCAAAACAACGCAAAGTACTTAACGGTTTTTTTGTGTTTTGTGATAAAATTTATCAAGATAAATGCATCACGAAAACAAGCATAACAAACGTTGTGTTGTTCTTGCAGTTTCTGAGCCGCATTTTGGGTAAAATGACGTCATGAAGGGGGTGAAAAAGTGGGGGAAATAATGATTTGAGGGTAGGTTTTCGCATCCAGTGCTGAATAGGCCCCAATGGGACCCAAAAAACTCAAAATCGAAAAAAACGCAGTTGCGTTGTTTGTGATATTTACGGCAGTAGACTAGAAAACAAGCCGGCTTGTATCATTCTGTTCTGAACAATGCTGTAGTACACTCGGGACTTTAATATCATACACTTATTGGCATTGATACGTAACCCTTGTACCCATGAATATGGTAAACCTATTGTACCAAAAAGCTCAGCATTTTGCCTTGTCGCTGTTTTTGTTTATTGTGTACGCCGTAGCTTGGAATACACCGAGTTGTTTTGTGCACTTTACTCCCCAGAAATCAGAACTTATTGTTTTTGTCAATGCTTGAATTTATGTACAAGTGTGTTGTAAACAAACGCAGTGCTGCCTGCAACTCTACCGCTTCAGCGTTTCATGTTAACATAATATAATTAGTGCACTAAAGTAGAAATGATTTTCACGAATTGGCGTAGCTAAGTTTTAGAGATGTACTCCTTAATTAAAAGTCGAAATTATATTTAGTTTACGTTCAATTCTCGTTGCTGCTTGCTTTTTACATAGACAAGAACATGAGCTCCAATGCAGCTAGCATTGGGTACTAGGTACAACGTGCTGATATCACACTTGTTTTAAAACCAAGTGATTTTTCTTTTAGTTGGATATGTGATACCTACATATCTAACTTAGCATTTTGATTGCACAACTTTGCGTGCATTTAACTAGCTTGCAGATCGTGCTCAGTGTTTGCGCTGGCGACTTGAGTAGTGAACCCATTTAACACAGATTTGTGCTTGTTTTGTTTTTAATTTTTTTCATAAACAACCACTTCAGATTGGACTCTCATTGTCCCTCGTTTTTTACTGATCAGTTTTTGTTCAATAAGTGTATGTAAAAACTTGTTCTTTTGTACTTTTACCTCTCCACGTAGTTACGGAATCAATGATGTAGCAGTTTTTGCAAGTCTCTGAGTGCATGAATGAATTTATCAAGCATGCTCAAAATTGAAGTGCAATGGACTTTTGCTATAAAAATTGGCTTTTCGAAGCGTATTTGAATCATGTTAACTGTGCGGTAGCTCATTTGGATAAAGTGTTGAGTACTTGTAAGGCAATTCGAGTAGTTTGTGGATGTAGTTAATTATTTTTGCAGTTGTTTGAGATTTTTTGTGTGCTAATCAATGCATCTACTTGTGATGAATTGTTCGAATATAAATTTTTCTCGTTGAAATGTAATTTTGTGTATATCATAGCTTGTAAATGGCACTTAATTCTCTTAGTTTTTTTGTGTTGTTCTTGGCGATATTTCAACCGTTATTCAATATTGTCTAGTACCTACTAATCGCTATCACAATCGATTTATCAACTTAAGAGCTCAAGGGGATGCATTTTATGGGCTTTCATTCATGCAGTATAATCATTCTTTCGTGAATTTGATATGCATTAGGGATAGCTGTTCAGCATCCAACAATGCTTGAAAAAATGCGCAGTAGCTATACACATTGAATCATAGTTGTAATTAAAAAGCCTTGAATATCGCTGCCCTTTGTTTCTCTTCTGAAAGAACTGTTGTTAATCTTTTTGTTCGTAGCTAACAAGCAGCCACAAGCTCTCTACAAGGGCATGGACAGCGGAATAATCAGGGGCAAGCAAATTGCAATGCGCCAAGGATTACTACATTCTTCAAAAGAAGGAAACAGTCCCCCCTCCCCTCTTCCTGGCTCCGCCGATGACTGACTGTCTCGTAAATTTTTTCAATCAGTTGTTTTTTCCACTAATGTTCAGTAAACGCTTTCAACTAGATTCATTTTTATTATTGTTTCATTTTGTTGCCCTAAATGCTGTTTATAGTTGTTATGCTGTTATTTTTCATCAGTCGTGTGATTGTGATTTGTCTCATTTTTTGTTCTGTCATGTTGTACATAATGATATCAATTCATTGTAACATGTTTTCAAACCATGAAAAATTTTCGTTTATGATTTTGAATGTAGTAAGAGAAGGGTTCTTTCTTATAGTTTAGTGCCGGTTGCGCCTTGCTTTCAAAGTTAACCTGCCAACTTAATTGGCTGACGTATCAATTTTTTACTACTGTAAATGTTTTTTATGAAAAGAACTTCGGCATTTTTTGGCAGAACCCATTATCTCCACTTTTTCATCTTTCGAGAATATCAAGTTTCAAGTTTTTTTAAGAATGTTTTTGATAGTAGACTTTTTGAGTGTTTGGTCAGGTGAAATTGCACCAAACCTTATCTTAAGCTGTTGCTCTACTTACTTTATTTCCTCTTTAAATATTGTCTTATGTTATTTACGCAGAAGTTTTTTACATACGCAGACCTAAAAAAATTCGAATTTTTTACAATGAAATTTTGAAGGAATACATTGCACCGTGTGCATGACGCAATAAGTGTTTAACAGTTACAGTATAACGTTGATGGGTTTTGCCACAATCAATGTGCATCTCAAATCGGCAAGGCGTACAAATACACGAAGCACATGGGTACAGAGATAAAATATTCAAAAACGCGAATTTTCGAAAGTTTGGAGTAGATGGATTTTGCCAAATTATGGCATAACTGCTTAGACCTTTGCCTTTGTCAGAAAGTATAAGCAAGAATTGTGTTCCTTGGAAGAGCTTTGCTTCGACGTAAAAAACAAATTAAACGCTGGCACGATTTTACACAATAGTAAACATGTCAATTCTGTTATGCAAGCTGCATTCAGGGCATTGCTTCAACGTTACGCAACTAGCTGCCAGTAGTATTTTCCGTCGCGACGTTGCAGGATTTCCCTTATAATCAGTTCGAATTTTAAAGCGACATGAATCAACATCCTTGTTAGCTAGTTGTAAATTTATCCCATAATTCATCATATAAACTGTAGTTCGGTTATTTACAAAAGTTCCTTTGAGTTGGACTTAATTTTCGTTAATAACATTAACAATGAGTTATTGAAGCAGTACTCACTTATGAAATATCACGAAAGGCGTACTATCCTAGGCGGTATCTAAAAAATATTTCGGGGGAGATTTTGCTATGATTACATTTTCTACTGGCGCCTGAAATTTTAAGGGGGATGGTGGCAAAATTACTACAGGAAAGTAAATTCTTCACTGTCGATCTCAAAAAGGGTCCCCCGGAGAGCGATCCTCCAAAAGGGTCTGATTGCCCCCCTCCTGTCCACGCCCATGAGTACTTGTCGAATATTTCAGGGAGACTGGATTTGCTCCCAGTTACAGCCTTGGTAGGTCTACTGCAATTAAATATCTAATTGATAATTATGCTCACAATTAATAAAACCATGCCAATACTAGTTACTGTCAGTCCGCTATTAATGTGATCGAAAAATACCAGCCAGCTTACTTCAAATACACATTGTTGCATCCAATCAATTTTAACTTATGAGTTTACTGATGCTTCAGCTTACTTTACCCTCTGTTGGTGTTACCGCTATTTTATTGTCACATTGTGTGCTTCGCAAACATACAGATGATGCACTATTGACATGGGTAGATAGCCTACAGGCTATCTGTGGTTTGGTTGTGTGTAGCATGCTCGGTCCAAGCGACTTACCTGTAGGATGGTCGCGAGCAGGCGTGCACGAATTTTAGTAGGCTACTTACTTTTGATCAGTAAGGTAGATGGCAACTTTTCGTGATTTTTTACCCTTTAAGCCTTTTCATGAATGTTAAGAGGAATTGAATCTTTCAAATGACTTTATCAACAGAGGTGATAAAGTCGGAGTCAGTGGCATTAAGAGCAATTTATTTGCTTACCCTACCTTTAACAAGAGCTTATCTATCAAGAAATGACTTTAAAATCTAACCGTAGGCCTATATTCCTATAATCACCACAGCAAGATATCTTGGTATAATTCTTGATGATAAGCTTTCATTTCAACCTCACATTAAATTATTAGAAGGCAAATTATCCCGATCTTTAGGAATACTGAGAAAAGTCAAACCTTTTTCATCAACCTCCTGTATGCTTCAATTATATTATTCTTTTTTCCGCTCTCACTTACAATATGGCATTCTTCTCTGGGGATCTACAGTACTTCTAAAACCTATCTTAGCAAAATTAAAGTGCTACAAAACAAAGCTATTAAAGTAAGAGGAGGGGGAAAGTGGAGAGATCGTGCGACACCATTTTACAAAAAACTCAAAATTCTAAAAATCGTAGATATATATAAACTTGAAACTGCAATTTTCATGTACAAATATAGAACTAATAAATTACCAGCTGGTATGAATAATTTATGTCAAGAAACCAGTCAAGTTCATACAAAATGTACACGTACACTGCAAACCAAAACAATTACTTCATTCCGTTTTACAGAACAAATCGCCTACAAAACTCAATTCAATATCAGGGTGCTAAATTATGGAACAGCATTGATCCAAAAATTAGAAATTTAAAGTCACTAAACCAATTCAAAACAAAATACAAATTTCTATTATTGAATGATTACTAAATTTTATCTAAACACTGCAGCATTATTAAAGTATAAACATTAGTTAAATAATATCCAAACTAAAACTTGCTTTTATATCTGTTGTTTTTTGTTTTTTATCTTTTTTTTTTGGGGGGGGGGGGGCTTTGCTTTTTTGTTTTTTTCTTCGACAGTTGTTATTTTATACGCTTTCTGTCACAACATAAATTACAGATTTTCTATTTATTCTGCTTTTAAGGTGGCTGCTTGACTCGAAGACCACTTTGGTCCCTTCGCAGCCTTTCCTTTGTCGCAGGCCAATTGTTGTTCTATCAGCATTGTGTTTTTGCGTCAAAAATAAAACTGATTCTGATTCTATAGTATTTTCGTCCTCACTAAATCTTGCCCGGTACACGAGACTGCCCTTTTTTGCTTTACAAACACATTTGTATTTTTAAAAAAGTTTTCACAAACTACCATTCTTTTAGCTGTAGTAGTAGCCTACTAAGCCTAGTAGTGCCTTTTATTTTCGCTCCGTCAACACGATGAAGAATAAGCCACCCTTTTGACTTTGCCGTTTACTAAAAAAGAACAAATGGTGCCAATTAGTGACTGCAATATGCCAGACGCTTTTGATGGTTTTTGTAGCTTATGGCCAGGGGATGGGATGAGAGGTAGCCTATGCATCCCCCTTACCAGCCGTTTTCTACTACGTTTTTGATAAATACAATTTTTCCACTATATCGAACCTCTTCGATAACAATAAGCCTGACGCCTAAGCACGCATAATTGAAAATGCGCGAACAAAATGCATCGTATTTGGTGAAGTGAAACTACTCAAAATTAAGGGTAAAAAAATGGAACAAAATTTGCCTAAAAAATGTTCAAAAAGCACTAAAATAGCCATTACAGCACGTGATATTTCAAAATTTTTTCGGGGGAGCATGCCCCCAAACCCACCTAAAGCCTTTTCTGTTTCTCAATCTGCTTCAAATTATCTCTGCCGAAAAAACTAGGCTTGTTGCGTCACAATAGGGAATGTTGCGTCACATTCGCAACTGCTGTTTCTGCGTTGTACAAATGGTAAGCTGACTCGTGGTCGCTCTCTTTCCCGAATAACCTTGTAACGATTCAGTGGTGGTTTTTCATATGTTATTACAACTGGATTAAAGTGTCGCGTTAGCATGCTTGTATCTGAAAAGTGTCAGTGAAAGCAAGTTTCCGACATTTATTGGTGACCCCGACGTGATCAAACTACAAATCTACAAAAAGAAAAGAGAAGCTTCCAGATATGAAAAATGCGCATTATCGCATTCTAACCTCATTGTCGCCATGTTTATGAGAATGTTACCATGATGCGGTTTTCCTGTGGCGTCGGATCTGTTTGGTGAACGCGCTTCATATTATCCTGTTCAGTGCACAGCACCAATACGCTCCAGTTTGTTTCATAGTGATGGAACCCGACTACACAAGCAATTGTCTTGTTAAATACTGGCCAATGATATGATTAAATGCCAGCTAACATGTGCTTTTACAACATTTTGTTTACATGGCAATCTCTGTTATCGTGTTTTAGACATTTTATTTAACAGCGTCAAATTATGATTTCAATTCAAATGGGAGCTTTGTTTTTACGACAATTTTGTTTCGAGAGACGCACCTTGTGGACTTAATTTTGAAGGAGTGTTTTGGGGAGGAATGTTGCGTCACAATAGGGAATGTTGCGTCACATTTGCAATTGCTGCTTCTGCGTTGTATAAATGGTAAGCTGACTCGTGGTCGCTCTCTTTCCCGAATAACCTTGTAACGATTCAGTGGTGGTTTTTCATGTGTTATTACAACTGGATTAAAGTGTCGCGTTAGCATGCTTGTATCTGAAGAGTGTCAGTGAAAGCAAGTTTCCGACACGCTTAAAAAAAATGTTGAAATTATGACCCTCCCCCGTCCCCATTTTGAAATTTCTCGCTACGCCACTGCAATCTACAGTAGGTCAAATTACTGGTGGTCATTACTTACCGGTACTGCAAGTATAAGCCCAAGTACATGGGAGCAAACCGTTAAGTGCGAAAAGAGAAAAAAGTAGTCCACATGGTCAGAGCCGAAACTAGGCCATGCGGGGACCCCCCGAAATCACCTTAAAATTTTTTTTCTTGGATGTTGATACAAAAGAGCGAGCCCCGAAGGGGCGATGCCAAGCTAGGGGGTCTGGGGGCATACCTCCCAGAAAATGTTGCGGAATTTGACATCATTTTGGAAGCGTTTTGAGCCTTTAAAATTCCTCAGTTTTAACAAGGTTTAATAGTGGTCCTTTATAAACCCACTAAACTAATGCTGCAAGCTAATCTTACTCTAACATTTCGCTACCTGTGCGAAAAAAAAAACGTTTTTAAGGCTTATTTTTGCGCCTTTCACTTGAGGATGAGGGGCCCTTGGTATGCTACTAAACGCTTGTTTGCTAGTTTTGCGACTGCTATTTTTCGAAAAATTTGCAGAGTCCCCCATGGCCGAAAGCACAAATATGGTATGGGGGCCCCACATCGCGCGAGTTAAGAGAGAAAATATATTAAATCTTAGAATAAGCCTATTTAAAGCACCTTTATCATACGTTGAGTAAATAGTACTACGTATTGACTATTTACGCCCCCCCCCCCCCCCCCCCGGTTGGGAGGTTCGGGGGGCGCTAGTTTCAGCACTGCACATGGTTGTTGATCAAAAGAATGAATTAACGTGCCTAAGATTGAGGAAAATTAACCGGCCGTAGCTCAGTTGCTAAGCGCACAGGCTATCGGTGCGGTAAGTCTGAGATTCGATTCCCGGGCCGGTCAAATCGGCACAGTGTCACCAACGGCTTGTCACCCCTGCGACGTTTTTTCGGAGCTGTGTAGCCCAGGCGCTAAGTCGCGGAGATGAGTTCCGCCACTCGTTACACGCTTCGGCGTATCAACGCAAGTATAGACTAATGAAGATTTGATTTAATTTTTTGGATGGTTGAAGAAAAGCGAATGGAGCTAACAGCATAAGCCCGAAAAGAGAAAAACATTGAACCTTGTGGTTGTTGATCAAAAAAAATAATCAACCTACCTAACAATTTGCTCCAGTTGCTAACATTTTCTTCTGAGGAGTGTAAGACAAAAAGTTTCAGGGAGACTCTTATATCATGCTATGCTAAAATTTAAGGTACATTAATTATGGTTAATGTAGTGAAAGAATTCTCTTTCCAATACCAATCCTCGCATTGACGTGTTGGTGAACAACAAGCAAATTCAACAGTCACACGAAAGTCGACAACTCAATTCACATTCACACTGTTTTTGCTTTGATATACTTTAATGTAATACAGTAATTGCAGTTTTGGTGTTCGGTTAGTCTTTCAAAACTTGTTGGCTATCTATAGATTGGCTTAGAATAGTCGGGTGGGAAATTCGATTATAATGTTGGAAAACAGACCAAAAAAGGTAAAGAACCGCTGGTTTAAAACGTATAGCGACTATGCTGCAATTGCTTTTTCCTGATCATTTTATCGCATGAATGCGGTCTGTTTACGACGTTGCAATTGCATTTATGAGTGTTTTAAAGTCCTGCTCTAAAAGTTTGAATGTTTAGTACACCACAGAAGGCTCGCGGATACTTGACAGGTACAGTCTGCTGGCGTGGTATCGCAGAAATTGGGTTTCAAAAAATGCTTGAGTGACGTGTAGACTAGCAATGGCACTTGCTAGGGTTTCCCTTTTTTCCCGGATTTTCAACTTTTCGAGAAATGGGAAATTCCTGGGATCCAAAACATCCTCGGGATTCGGGAAAATTTTTTCGGGAGTTTTTCCCTAGCTTGATTATTTTGCCATTTTTTTGTTTTCAGCATTTCAGGTATAATTTGTAGCAGTTTTACCGCAGATCGGGACAGCGCTGTTTGGACTATTAGCCCTCATCAGCCGCCCCCAGGCTTAAGGTACACTTATTTGTTAGAATGCTTGACCTCATTCTGTCAAGTACCTCTCCGCATTTGTATTTCCCTAAAGAGTTGAATAATTGTGGTACCAAACATCATTTTAGATAACCACTTAAATTAAATTCCCCATGTGGCCAAGGAACAACTGTAAGAAACAACGTCGTCCTACCTGGCCTGCTGAATGGGAAGTCAAAACGACTTCCATGTTTTAGTTACTGAAAGTTTTTTCAGCATTTTGTTATGTTGTTTTGGCAAACCTAGAATGAGTTTTTCAACTTTTTCGACATATTGAGAAAAAAATTTTGATCTCACGAGCATTTTGTTTTAATAAATTTTGCGAATTTTGAAAAACAATTTTCAGTGAGCAAAAAAAAATTTAAATTTGCACCAACGCATTTTTTACGTCGGACTGATGAATATCATTATAGGCCTACCCATGAAATCCTTACTAATGCAGAATAAATTTTCCGGGATCCCGACATTAATTTTCCAGGAAACGAGAAATTTCAATACCCCAAATTTCCCGTCCCGACTTTCCGGGAGGAAACACTAGCACTAGCTGTGGTTAATGTGGATATAATAAACGGAATGACGGTCAGTTCCACGATGTATGTTTTTACGTTGGTAGAGTAATGTAGATGAAACTTTGTTTCTGCATCAGGTTCAGTCAGTCGTAAAATATGCAGTGAAATGAGGTAGGCTATTGATATGCAAGGGGGCTTCAAAATTAAAGCTTGCCTAGACTAGGGCATCAAATAGCCTTGCGCAGGCCCTGACGTTATGGCATGCAGTAAGAAGAAAAGTGGAAGCGAAAATAGGCAACTAGGCATGGTTGCAACTTGCAACACCCAGTAAGACGAATTTGCTGTTTCATGCGAAAAGTGCGCAAATTTTCTGCTCTTTCGTTGTCCAGAATGACTGGATCAATTCCAAAAATTTCATAATAGCAACTGCCCCAGCAAAGGTCAAACGCTGACGCTGTGATTTAACTTTAGGCCATTGATCTTTGCTGCCCTCCAACGGATACGTTCGGTACGTTATCAATCACACCCGTGCATCACGCAAAATCAGTGACCTCAAATCGCTAAACTTGAAATGTTCAGGTGTGTTTACACAGAATACGATGCGCTTTCTCGCACGCAAATTTACCTAAATCGAAAAAGTGACGAGCAAAGTTTTAGTGCAAAAGCAAAAGATAGTACATAATCGGTTTGCAGGTTTGGCGGTTTCATTTTTACTAATTCTGCACCAAAGCCGATCAGATGTAGCGGATTCTTACTTTGCAAAGCAAAGCATGCACCGACACTTTAGCTGGCCTAGTGAATCGAGGAAGGAATAATTGTATTTATCCTACGGATAGAGTTAGACGTGTAGTTTTGGCCTGGAAGGAGCGTCTTCTTGGAGATCATCTGGTAAACGATCCTGATGCCTTTGCGCGGAAAGAATCGATGTCGCTGAGGTCGAGCTGCTGCTAGGTGTGCTTTGCGATGACAATGGAAAGCACGAAGGAAGATCTTACAGAGGAAGGAGCTCTGTAGACAAATTTGCCCATTTGCTTGTGCAATACAGCTGTAATCCAAAAAAATAGACCTCGCTCAGTAAGGTCATGGCTAGTGTTTCATCCCGGAAAATCGAGACGGAAAAATTTCCCAGGAAATTTGGGGTTTAGAAACTTCCCCTTTCCCGGAAAATCTTTTTACACTAGCAAGGATTTCAGTGGCACTGATATCTATCATTCCGACATAAAAAATGCGTTACTGCAAATTTTAATTTTTTTTCAAAATTCGCAAAATTTTTAAGACAAAATGCTTGTGAAATCAAATTTTTTTCCTCAATTCGTCGAAAAAATTGAAAAGCACAAACCCAGTTTGTCAAAACAACATAACAAAATGCTAAAAATGAGATCTGAACTGCTGAAAACCAAAAAAAAGACAAAACAATCAAGCTAGGGAAATTTTCCCGGAAAATTTTCCCGAATCCCGGGAATTCCGAGAATTTTGGGAATTCCGGAAAATTGTCGGGATTTTTTTTTTAAATTTTTTGTTTCCCGTAAAGTTGAAAACCCGGGAAAAAAGGAAACCTTATAGTCATGGCCAGGGACGAAATTTTTGCAATGTCGGATTATGACATCATAGATAAAAATCGAAAGAAAACTTTTTCTCTTCTTTAAAACAGACGTTAATAAAAAATATACCAAACCACCCGGCAGAAATTAATTCAATTTCGGCGCATTTGCTGCAAAATCTCCGGGAAGTTGAAGTCCGCACACTTTGCTGTTGTTTACCGAGAAAGTATAGAATTGTTTTCCAAACCGCAGAGATACTGATTACAGTGATTATCTACCCGTATAAGTTTTCTTTTTCGTATCTTCATTATGCTCATGTTCTTATATTAAAAAAAAAACGGAGAGCAGAAATGAAGCATCGACGTAGGACAATTCCAACATAAACAGAGGTAGCATAATTATGCAGCAACGGTAAAGGGCATCGAACTCTTAACCTCACGAGTGTAACGACCAAGAACCGAAAGCTTAAGGCCTACTTCTACGCCGCACAGAATTCACTACTTACAGGCAGTGGCGTACGCAGGATTTTTCAATGGGGGGTTTCAGTGACGTCGCATCGTGATGACGTAAACATACCACAATTAACCTACAGTAGTTCGGAGGTATTAAAGTGCATCGGATTGTAATGTTTCTAGCCTAAATTATTGCGCGATTGCAACTACCACGATTAGGCTATATATTGCCATAACAAAGGAAACAATCCAGATATTTCATTCACACTTTTGTTAGATTCTTTGCGCTTCATTTAAGGAACGAAAAGGTTTCACAGAAACTCAAGCTGTCAAACCGTGGTAAAAAATTTACTAAAAAAAATTTAGTTGACCTCATTTTTGAGTCATAGGAAGGTTAACTGACTAAAGTAGGCTAGCTTTCGCAGCGTCACAAATAAGGTGTAGCCAGGAGGGAAAAACAAGTTATTGCTTCCCTCCAAAGAAATCTTTTTTCAAGAACCAACATTGATATAAACAACGCATATAAACCTTGATACAAGCATTTAATAAGCACTCATTATGAAAGGGGCAGTATCCCTTGCCTAGAAAAGTGAAGACAGTGAAGCATGAGCACAAACTGCCCTCCTTACCGAAACATTTTTAAACTACAATAAATTACGCTCCAGAGGAATCCCTGATCATGCGATTAAAATCAGAAACAGCGTCGATATTATCTAAACATTTTTCACCCAAATCACAGCGTCGATATCATCAGATACTCTCAAGCACATAATCAGGGTGTCTGGTAAACGGAGCACTCCAGCTCAAGACAGTTACGGTGCGTAAAAACAATTTTGCCATCCCCTCTCTTCCCGTTCCGTCCCTGGGCCTCTTTAAATCTTTCGTTGGACTCTCGTCTTCCTTGGCAGTATCTTTATTTTAATTTTAGCAGGGCAGTGTCAATTTAGATTTCTATATTTTAATAATTTTTCAACAAACCGACCGGCTATAGCGCAGAGTTTAAGATGCCGCTATCGATGCGGAAGGTCAGAGGTTCAATTCCCAGGCCGGTCAAATCGGACACAGAGTAGCCAACGGCTCGCCTCCGCTGTGACGTTTCTTTAAAGCTGCGTTGTCCAGACGTTAAGCCGCGGGGTCGGGCCCCGCCACTCGCTACCACGCTGCAGTACTACAGCGAGTTTAATGAAACGAGTGCAGTGAAGATTTGACTTTTAAAAAAATTTTGTGTGCAGCCATAATTACTGCAGATACACCGTATTTAAGGAAACTTCCACTTACCAATGGCTTCACAGCAGCATCAATGACAAAATTGCAGTTCAAGCAAAACACATCAGAAAAGTTGGAATACCGGTATTGTTGCATCGCATCATAATAAAAGTTTCTCGAAATTAAATTAGGAAGTTGGACAGCACAGAAAAAAAACATGACAGCAATTTCGGCAAGCTTCGCACGAAGAAAAGCCGGTAATAAATGGAAAGCATATTATGGTGTGCTCTTAACAATGCCCAACTCTTAGTACCAATTGGCTTTTTAGCTGTCATGCCAAGTTCAGTACAGCAGATCAGAAAATTCCATGAAACAGTCAGTATACCGGTAATGAAAAATGTGTAGTATGCCCAATCATGTTTCTTTATATGGCTGGTTTAGTATGAAATTTTTGCTGAAAAAAAGCTTGCATAGTTCTACTAATTCGTCATCTTTAAGTCACTAAATGCTATAACTTACTTGTTTAAGCACCTAGAGAGTTTTACCAACTGCTAAGTTTTTGAAAATGCAATAGTGAGTAAAACTGATAGAGTTGAAAAAAAAGTTTGTTGTATTGTTGTTATTGAACAAACATAGAGCTACAATTCATGGAATGTTTAAAAGTGGTGGTAGAGCCAAAACAGTATTCAGTTCATTGTTGTTTACGCAATTATGTAGAACTGAAAATTTTTGTTTTTGGTAGTTTGTTTATTACACATTATGTGAGCTAGTTCATTAGCGGAGCAGAGTTGTTACCCTTATCAGATTGCAAAAATTTTACATTTAGATGACGATGCCAAAATTAATTGTTACCTACAATTTCTGAATTTTTAGCAACAGTGGCTCAGTGGTGTACTTAACGGATTCAAGTCATAGCGGTATGTAGTCAGTGTTATTTTGTTTCTGCAATAGAACCAATGGTTTTTAATTATTTTCATGTCTTGAGTGTTCATTATTGACTGACATATGTGAAGTAACGAAAATGCAAGCTGAAGTTTTATGTACGGTACGGTATATATCATGTAAACGTAAAGCATAGGAACGTGCTATTACAGATTTGCAGAAAAGTACTAGATTGTAAAATATGATAAGCACAAATGATTTGCTACAATTTCTGAAATTTTTAGCAACAGTGGTTCAGTGGTGTGCTTAACGGATTCAAGTCATATGTAGTTAGTGTCATACAGTTTCAGCAGTAGAACCAGTGATTTTTAATTTTTTTCGTGCTGCGTGTCTTGAGTGTTTATTATTATGACACTTGTAAATTGATCAAAATGCAAGCTGAAGTTTCATGTATATATCACGTTAATCTAAAGCATAAGGATGTGCTATTGCAGACAAGTAGCAGCTTGTAAAATTTAAACCTGCGTAGATAACTACGATACTTTTGGTTAAGCTACTATGCATTGAACTTGAGAAAAGTTGTTTCAGTTTTTTCTTTTTTTTTTATGTCATTCATTGCGATGAGCAGTATTTTTTAAATTTGCAGATGCTTACTAAAGTGGGCTGTATATAAGTAGAGCCAATTATGTTGCTCATTGTTGTAAAAGTACTGCATATGCTATTATACTGTCAATAATTAAAGCTGGGTGTAATACCATACAACATCAAATTCCAGTATTATGACAACTCTTCTAAAATCTGCTCATCTTTACCAGATAGGCCTACGCATCATGTAGTACTTGTTGCCAGACAGCAGGCATGGACAGATGCTAACACCATTAAGGAAGTGCTGTTATGTTAATGTTCATGGTTGCAAAAGCTGCTAATGGAAATTGTATTTACGTACTTTGCATATCTGGGCAATGCCAGAGTAGGTTTCTTGAGCATTTCTAGTGGTCTAGCCAGTTACGTATGGTCCAATTTTTTGTGCACCAACAGAGGCTGTTAAAGGTTTAATATACTGCTGTGCTGGGAGTTAACTAAATGATGTATTTTCGCTAGAATACTTAAACAGTAAGCATCAACCGTTCGCGAGAATCATTGACTTTTTTTTGGTTGTTAATCAATTTTGATGTAACTAGAATACTTAAACAGTAAGTATCACCCGTTCAAGAGTATCATTGACTTTTTTTTGGTTGTTAATCAATTTTAATATAACAAAGTGGACTGTCTGGCGAATCATCACATTTATCATTTTTGGCAGACCATTGTTTTTGTCATTTTTGCAGGGGGCCCGGTTTAAATTTTAGTACTGGGCCCGGGTTTGGCTCTCAACCGCCCTGATTATAAGCAAAAAACGGCGAAAATTTTTCCTCGCCCCTCTTTGAGGGTTGTGAAGACATAATACGTAAAAGTGAAATGAATCTTTGATGCGACTTGTTTGTAATAAAAAAAAACGCTTAATACCCCAGTTTCGGTTTACACAAAGAGTCTCTTTGAATAGGCCAAATTTTCTATCACGCATTTAGTACATATTCATCGATTTTTGCCGATCAATTTTTGCCGAGTTTACTACACAATACTCTATGAACACCAATATATGCTCGTATGAAGAGCTGATTTTCTTAGGGGGAGCGAAAATTTTTCCAGAAGGGACGGAACTCCCTCCGCACCCCTCTTTTCCTATCTGCGGACTCGTGTGGAAGATGTATCCGTCAACTGTTTATGTCAAATATCCCATAAAATTTCGTATGACATCGAATCGTACTAAAATCGCATTTAGTATAAACAGACCTTTAAATGCCATTTTAATCCGATTTGCTCTCGAGCGAAATTTCATCCAATTTTTGGCGTGAGGCAGTTGACGGTAACATCTTGCACAAAATCCGCACCTAAACAATTCTGCTTTTTATTGGTTGTTGCGATTGTTTTCTAGAATGCCGAGCAAAGTGACGTAGCTTTACGTCACAACCTCTGTCTGTTTCGTAGCCTACGTCATTTTGTGTACTAAAAATCGCATCGTATTTTGCGTAAACAGTAAACACACTTTAAAACCCAAGAACATTTTGCTACAATGTAAGAAGTTCTACATTTCAGGAGCCGAAGAAAAGTTTATGTCCGGTTATACGTACACGTGACTAAAGGTGCGTTTGCACAAAATACGATGCGATTTTAGTATGTAAATTGCGACGTAGGCTACGAAACAGTTACAGGTTATGACGCAACAAAGTTATGTTTCTTTGCACAACATTCTAGAAAACAATCGTAAGGTGCTTTGCAAAACAACCGATAAAAAACAAAATACGTAAATTGACGAAGTACGTAAATTGACGAAGGCTACGAAACAGTTACAGGTTATAACCTAACAAAGTTATCTCGCTTTGCACAACATTCTAGAAAACAATCGTAAGGTGCTTTGCAAAACAACCGATAAAAAACAAAATTGTTTGAATCGTGTGGAAGATATTTCCGTAAACTGCTTACGTCAAATATTGGATGAAATTTCGCACGACAACAAATCGGACTAAGATCGCAGTCAGTGTAAACAGACCTTTAGTGTTTTCTTCCTGGAATGGCCGGTCAAGAAAATTCGTCAAAAGTTTTTGTCGAAAGGAAAGTTTTGTGGATTTTGAAAGGTTTCAGTATAGGCAGAGCTGGTGAGAGGGAGGGTACAAAGTACCGGGGCCCGTCATGTTTTGAGGGGCCCCGCTCTTGAAAAATTTTTCTTTAGGGACACACGCGAAGAAATGCTGGGGAAATTACGTCTTCGTTATTTTAAGACCTACGTTCAGTATGCGAAGTAGGGGGGGGAGATGGGGGGAGACGTCTCTACCAGTAAAAATATTCGTCCCCCCAGCAAAGAAAGAAAATTTTTCTTGGGAAGAAGCCAAAACGTCCCCCCCAGTGATAAGTATCGTACAAAGTTAAATGTTTTTTATACGTGTCAGAGATGGAAACCTGTCGAGTCACCGGTCGGGTCGAGTCTCAAATATGACATAAAAAAAAAACGGTCAAATTTTCCTTTTATTCAACCAAAATACACCTCGTCTCCGATTGAATGACGCGCCAATTGCCACACACAAATACAACAGTTCAATGTATTGCGTAGCACAGCGTAGCGTAGCGGTTTTCTAAAACAGTAAAATGCGCATAAGAAATAACATTAAAATTACAAGTCAAATGAATGCACACTTACCAACTATTTGAAGACGAGAAAGCCAAATATCGAACAGCATACAGTTATTCACCGGTTACCAAAAACAATTAAGAATGTCAGACTAGGAAAACACGAGCTTATGTAGGTATAGCGCAAACGGATCAAAGAATAGGAAATAATATCACTAAGTATGATTTCAATTAACAGTAAAAATAGGAAGGCGAAGAAAAGATCAAATCTCACAGTTCAGCAAACCCCGGCTGAGAAGGAGGAAATCGAGGAAATGAAGCATTACGTAATGCCTTGATCTTTAACGCACGTGTCAGAAAGGAGAAAAGCAGTAAACAACATAGAGAAAACACTAGATGGCAGCTGCAAGCACCCGCTTATGGCTTCCCGATCAAGCTTTCTAGGGACCCAAACGTCTAGGGGAACAGCAGAGTGACTTCGCTTTTACAACTGAAAAAAACAATAAAATCGTGCAAAATATAGGTGGGCATTATCACACATGAAGTAAGTTTAATTTCCTGCAGCCTGTGCTCCATAAACTTAATAATATTGTAACGAATTCTTGCATTTCTGTAATACAGTGTTCGAAATCTCAGTAAAACTATTATCCTTAAATTTCTTCACGTGTACAGTGATAATGCTGCACAAAAAATCAAAACTTCATTATACTCGCCGTAATACACCGAAGCGTGTAACGAGAGGCGGGGCCCATCTCCGCGGCACAGCGCTTGGGTTACACAGCTCCGAACAAACGTCGCAACGATGGCGAATCGTTGACGACACTGTGACGATTTGACCGACCCGGGAATCGAACCTCACACCTCCCGCAGAGATGGGGTGGGCTTAGCAACTGAGCTAATCGGCCAGTACAATGCTTTACAAGTCTGCAGCAAAATCATCTTGCTTGTCTGACATCTCAAACAAGCTGGCAAATCTTGCAGTAAATTCAAACAAAAAACGCCATGATTCTTGAAGGATTTGCGCAGCTGCAAGGACGACTGCACTCACACAAAACGAAATTAAATCATCGAGCTTGTGTTCGATTCTAAGGGCAAGAAATCGCGGCATAAAACTCACTTTTAAAGCAGCGATTACAGTGCTTAACAATCTGCGCTAAAATTAAAGGCTGTAATATTTCGCATAAGACTTCGCTCAAGGTATTGCAGATAAATCAATTGAAGTCAATAAGGGACCACTTGTTGATAAGTTGAAGCTTAGAAGTTAAAACTCAATACATACTTATGAATGGCAACTTTCTAGCAACTTAAAAAGTAAAGCCACTGATAAACCAAGATTGCTCGCATTAAGTAAAAGTGCTGTGACTACTTCAACGAACACTTCGACACTCATCAAGTTACAGCCAAACAGTGTTGATTTTGTCCAGTTACCCAATTGCATAAGGCGTGAATGAAATAAAGCAAACAAGTGCTGATTACAACGAACTTCGCAAAACCACAAGCCTGATGATCTGATAGCGGACTATGCTAGCTATTAACTTAACAAACTCTTCGCCGCAATGCGAAGACAGTTTCAATACGAGGAATCCGCAAAGCTAAGTCATGAGTCCAATGCACCAACCACTTGGCCAACTCCCATGTGCCCCTTATTGCTGCTAAAATGTCAGTTTTAACACAAACTCATACCACTCACTCACGAATGAAAAAGTTTTAAGGTTAAGCCAAAATAGCTCAAAAACGTGTTTCCCTACTGCCCTCTAACGGATTAAATAAATTTGCTTGAATTTTATGAAGTTTCCTGAAGTTTCACGTTGTTTACATTTCACTCCAAGTCAGGTGCTGTGGGGTGATGCTTCAATATATTGGTATTTTTGTTACCCACATTGAGGCTAATATCCTCCGATAACTTGAAGGTCCTAGCTGTTGCCATTTAACAGTTATGAGCTTGTGAATGTTTTCCTATTATTGATCTTTGACCCGAAACCAATTGACGGCCAACATTTCAAGTCTCTAGCGTCAGCGGTTCAAAAGCCTTAGGCTGCACAAAAAGCTGTTAAAATTCGTTGATTTGACCTTTGACCCTAAGTGACGTCACATAAAGATAATTGTTGTGCATAGTTTTGTTCCGCACATTAATATGCATATACTGTGGAAATTTGAAGGTCTTACCTAACGTCATTCAAAAGCTATTAGGTTTTGGTAAATTTGGTTTTTTGACCTTTAACCTGATGACCGCCACCCCCCAAAAGTTGTTAGGCACAAGTTCCTATTGAGATCTACCATCCTTATATATTTCAAGTCTCTAGCATCAGCGGTTCAAAAGCCTTAGGCTGCACAAAATTTGGTGTTCCAAAAAAAAAAAAACTAAATGGCAGCTGCAAGCACCCGCTTATGGCTTCCCGATCAAGCTTTCTAGGGACCCAAACGTCTAAGGGAACAGTAGAGTGACTTCGCTTTTACAACTAAAACACATAACAAAATCGTGCCAAATATAGGTGGGCATTATCACACATGAAGTAAGTTTATATTCTTGTAGCCTGTGCTCCATAAACTTAACATTGTGACGACTTCTTACATTTCTGTAATACAGTGATCGAAATCTCAAGAAAACTAGGGACCGAAACGTCTAAGGGAGCAGTAGAGTGACTTCGCTTTTTCAACTTAAAAAAACAAAATAAAATCGTAGCAAAGTATAGGTGGGCATTAGCACACGCAAAGTAAGTTGAAATTCCCGTAACCTGTGCTCCATAAACATAATAACATTGTAACGACTTTTTACATTTCTGTAATACAGTAATCGAAATGGTTTAGCAAAATAGATACTTATTATTATTAAACTCAATACATACTTATTAATGGCAACTTTCTAGCAACTTAAAAAGTAAAGCCACTGATAAACCAAGATTGCTCGCATTAAATAAAAGTGCTGTGACTACTTCAACGAACACTTTGACACTCATCAAGTTACAGCCGAACAGTGTTGATTTTGTCCAGTTACCCAACTAGATAAGGCGTGAATGAAATAAAGCAAACAAGTGCTGATTAAACGAACTTCGCAAAACCACAAGCCTGATGATCTGATAGCGGACTATGCTAGCAATTACTTCAACAAACTCTTCGCCGCAATGCGAAGACAGTTTCAATACGAGGAATCTGCGAAGCTAAGTCATGAGTCCAATGCACCAACCACTTGGCCAACTCCCATGTGCTCCTTATTGCTGCTTAAAATGTCAGTTTAAACACAAACTCATACCGCTCACTCACGAATGAAAAAGTTTTAAGGTTAAGCCAAAATAGCTCAAAAACGTGTTTCCCTACTGCCCTCTAACGGATTAAATAAATTTGCTGGATATTTATGAGGTTTCCTGAAGTTTCACGTTGTTTACATTTCACTCCAAGTCAGGTGCTGTGGGGTGATGCTTCAATATATTGGTATTTTTGTTACCCACATTGAGGCTAATATCCTCCGATAACTTGAAGGTCCTAGCTGTTGCCATTTAACAGTTATGAGCTTGTGAATGTTTTCCTATTATTGATCTTTGACCCGAAACCACTTGAATACCACCCCCCGAAATGTGTGAGACACAAGTTTACATCGAGGTATATCATCCCTGAAACTTTCAAGCCTCTAGCATCAGCGGTTCAATAACCTTAGACTGCGCAATATTGGAAACATTTATCGGCTTTTGACGTTTAACCCCGAGTCACGTGACACAGAGCGTTTATAGTTGGTACACTGCAAGAACATACCAAGACACACCAGCTCTATAAATTTCAAGTTCTTATGTGTTTTCAATCAATAGTTATACGCCAAACAACATATTTGCTTACTTGATCTTTGACCCCAAGTGACGTCACGCAAAACTAATCGTTGTTGGTCCTTTTGTACCCTCGTTGAGATGCATCTGCTCCGTAAACTTGAAGGTCCTACCAAATGCCATTCACAAGTTACAGTATTAGCGTTTCATCAGATCTTTTCATTTTACTTGATTGACGTTTGACCTTTAACCTGTTGACCGCCACCCCCCAAAAGTTGTTAGGCACAAGTTCACATGGAGGTCTATCATTCCTGAACATTTCAAGTCTCTAGCATCAGCGGTTCAAAAGCCTTAGGACGCACAAAAAGCTGTTAAGATTCGTTGATTTGACCTTTTACCTTAAGTGACGTCACAAAACGATAATTATTGTGCATAGTTTTGTTCCGCATATTAATATGCATTAACCTTTTTTGTATTCTTCACCCCTTGCCAATTGGAAAGAGGATAATTTACCCCCAGTGCAACACTTTCACCATTTTAATACTGAAAATTGAAGTTTGTTTTAGTTTATACTTCAGAAATTTTACCCCCTCGCTAGGCAAAATTTACCCCCAGAAAGTAAATTTACCTCCGGTTAAGAAACCCTGGTCTAGTGGAACAGTAGAGTGACTTCGCTTTTTCAACTTAAAAAAACAAAATAAAATCGTAGCAAAGTATAGGTGGGCATTAGCACACATAGAGTAAATTGAAATTCCCGTAACCTGTGTTCCATAAACTTAATAACATTGCAACGACTTCTTACATTTCTGTAATACAGTGATCGAAATGGTTTAGCAAAATAGATACTTATTATTATTAAACTCAATACATACTTATTAATGGCAACTTTCTAGCAACTTAAAAAGTAAAGCCACTGATAAACCAAGATTGCTCGCATTAAGTAAAAGTGCTGTGACTACTTCAACGAACACTTTGACACTCATCAAGTTACAGCCAAACAGTGTTGATTTTGTCCAGTTACCCAACTAGATAAGGCGTGAATGAAATAAAGCAAACAAGTGCTGATTACAACGAACTTCGCAAAACCACAAGCCTGATGATCTGATAGCGGACTATGCTAGCAATTACTTCAACAAACTCTTCGCCGCAATGCGAAGACAGTTTCAATACGAGGAATCCGCAAAGCTAAGTCATGAGTCCAATGCACCAACCACTTGGCCAACTCCCATGTGCTCCTTATTGCTGCTAAAATGTCAGTTTTAACACAAACTCATACCGCTCACTCACGAATGAAAAAGTTTTAAGGTTAAGCCAAAATAGCTCAAAAACGTGTTTCCCTACTGCCCTCTAACGGATTAAATAAATTTGCTGGATATTTATGAGGTTTCCTGAAGTTTCACGTTTTTTACGTTTCACTCCAAGTCAGGTGCTGTGGGGTGATGCTTCAATATATTGGTATTTTTGTTACCCACATTGAGGCTAATATCCTCCGATAACTTGAAGGTCCTAGCTGTTGCCATTTAACAGTTATGAGCTTGTGAATGTTTTCCTATTATTGATCTTTGACCCGAAACCAATTGACGGCCACCCCCCAAAATGTGTGAGACACAAGTTTACGTCGAGGTTTATGATTCCTAAAACTTTCAAGCCTCTAGCATCCGCAGTTCAAAAACCTTAGACTGCGCAATATTGGAAACATTTATCGGCTTTTGACCTTTGACCTCGAGTCACGTGACACAGAGCGTTTATAGTTGGTACACTGCAAGAACATACCAAGACACATCAACTCTATAATTTTTAAGTTCTTATGTGTTTTCAATCAATAGTTATACGCCAAACAACATATTTGCTTATTTGACCTTTGACCCCAAGTGACGTCACATAAAACCAATCATTGTTGGTCCTTTTATACCTTGATTGAGATGCATCTGCTCCGTAAACTTGAAGGTCCTACCAGTTTTCATTCACAAGTTATTAGCGTTTGATCGATCTTCTTTTCATTTTACTTGATTGACGTTTGACCTTTAACCTGTTGACTGTCACCCCCCAAAAGTTGTTAGGCACAAGTTCACATGGAGGTCTATCATCCCTGAAACTTTCAAGTCTCTAGCATCAGCCTTTCAAAAGCCTTAGGATGCACAAAAATCTGTTAAAATTCGTTGATTTAACCTTTTACCTTAAGTGACGTCACAAAACAATAATTGTGGTGCATAGTTTTGTTACCCACATTAACATGCACATACTCCGAAAAGTTGAAGGTCCTACCTAACGTCATTCAAAAGTTATTAGTTTTGGTAAATTTGGTTTTTTGATCTTTGACCTTTAACGTGCTAACCGCCACCCCCCAAAAGTTGTTGGGCACAAGTTCACATTGAGATCTACCATCCCGGAAAATTTCAAGTCTCTAGCGTCAGCGGTTCAAAAGCCTTAGGCTGCACAAAATTTGGTGTTGAAAAATAAAATTATTTTTTCGGAAACAAAATATTTTTTTTCTAGAAAGTGGGGGGCTGTCAGGGAAAATTCGGGCGACCATGGTGTAGACCTAGGTGGGACACGCATTTGAACTCCAGGTCACTTTTGAATTGGAACAGTAGTTTAGCAGCTACAGCTGCTGGAAGTGTCAAAAAGTGCAGAAATGGCCAAGTAAAAACAATATGGCTTCCCTTTTCGAGAAGCCATAATAGGCCTTGTTGCACTGTGCTCTATCTTGTCGTCTCGTGATACCTAACGAAGAACTATGTAAAAAATTGTCTGTAAATATAATTATGGTAGTAGATGGAAACTGGAGTGTCTTCCCGTGCAAGCAGGTGCCGTTTTTGAGATATAACCGTTTGAATATTGAAAAATTTTAGCGGATGAATACTATTGCGCTTAAAGCGCATCACTGCTTTTTCGTCATTAGGTGTTGCCGTGTTGGTTGCTAAATGTTTTTTGCTCAGTGTTCGATAACATTTTAAACTGAAGTAGAAAAAAATATCTGATATATTGATTTTTAAGTTAAATTGTAAGCTGAATTTAATTATTTTTGTATAATTTTTAAATGAAGTGACAGCATCTAACTCATAAAAAATTAAATTATGCAAGTTAAAATTTGGAAACATGTTCTTATCAGCTGTTTCGTCATAGTTACGCCAAACAGCTGATCCAGGGGTAAAACAACGAAATAGTGGAACTGGCAGTCAACAAGTGCTAGTGGCACAAACTTAGGTAGGTTTAGCTGCTGAAGTGTAGAGATAGATAAAATTAAAAAGTTGAAGCGGTATTATTATACCTTTTGAAAAGTCTGTTAGCCTAGCTTATCGAAATGACTTATAGGTTTACTTGCAGAAACGTCATATAACCTACGTATCTGTATACTGTGTTGCTGGATAGGTTTGTGAGGAAATGATGATAAAAAGTCAGACTATAATTACGTGCTTTTTGTGGTAATCCAGTATCTGGGTGCAATTTCTACGGACAGACTAGTTTTCCATACTGCTCAGATGGGCGAGTGATTAGAGCGTCCGCCTCGGGAGCTGCAGACTTGGGTTTGACTCCAGGTCGGGTCAAACCAATGACTATAAAAATGGTATTCACAGCTTCCCTGCTTGACGCTCAGCATTATACGGACAGTGTGCAGAACAAGCCGGCAAGTTTACTTGTTGTGCCGTTTGGAAATGCACTTAGCGGGATTCCCCCATCTTGGTGTTGTTGACAGATGGCCGGCAACTCCTCAGCGAGCTCGTATAGCGCATTGATCGCTTTCTCGTGATAGGAGGATAAATATGCAACTAAATACAAAAATACTCTACCAATACTATTGGTGCTAATAGATCTCATTCAGCTTGGCGCATATGATTTTCATTTATCGGTGAGGAATAATTTAGAGAATCAATGGCCGTTAGCTCAGTTGTCAAGAGCATGCTCTCGGTGCGGGAGGTCTGGGGTTTGATTCCCGGACCGGTCAAATCGGCACAGTGTCTCCAACGGCTCGCCACCGCTGCAACGTTTCTTCGGAGCTGTGTAGCCCAGGCGCTAAGCCGCGGAGATGGGCCCCGCAACTCGTTACCTGCTTCGGCGTAATACCACGAGTATGATGAAGATTTGATTTTGATTTGATGAAATGCATAAATGTTCACTATGATGACGTCTATGAAAGTGATTCAAAAAAGTTTACTGCAACAAGTTCCAGCATTCTAAAGTAATGTGCTTATAAATGGCTGAGTTTGGATTGTACTGAAAAAGTTATTGCTGCTAAAAATTTACAATTATATGTGATATAAATTCATTAACTGATCTGTCACCGAGCACCCACAGACATGGTTTTCATCAATAGTGCTATTTTCGATTTACTAATGAAAGAAGTATTGAAAGGCGCGTACGTTCGAATTCTAAAAGAATATTTCCAGAAGATGATTCTCCTGAAAGAATTGAAAGTTTGTCCATACAAGCGTTGCGGTCATCAAGTTCATTCAACATATGTGAAAAAAAAAGAAATTAGTGACTTGACGAGGCGATGATCTCTGCTTTTCCATCCACTTCAGGAAGATGTCTTTCAATATTTTGTAAGCAATTACGACATGTTCTGTGCTACGCAAGCCTCTGCTTTCCCTACTTTTGCCCTGTTGCAGCCATTTGGTGTCTACTTTATTACACTTTATTAGCTGTACCCGTCGATTAGATTGGGAAGGTCATTTAAATACTTTGGAGAAGATAACTCCTTGGCTGCTTGCCTACGATCGTGTGAATTATTTTCGCTACGTTCCTGTCTATTTGCATGAAATGCGTCAATTTGAAAAAGCACACCCATTTGCTCTTGAGCATTTACGTGCTGGTGAATTTGCAATTCAGCAACAAGAGCGATACGGATTTTTCGCAACAGCCGCAGATCAAGTGATTGAGCAGACTGTTAACAGAGACAATAAATCAGTGTTCTTGCGTTGGAAACGGCGTATCATGCACCGAACTCTGCTCTTGCGTTGTTTGTGAAAATGATTCGGAGACCGTAATTGAAGTAGAACTAGTGAATGATGTCAGTAATGACGACGATGATAGTGATGACAACCAATTTGTAGCTAGTTGAAAAATGTTAAAATGTGTTTGTCGTAACTAAAGGTTTTATTTTAATGTAACGAAATTTAATATAGCTTATTCACACCAAATTTCTCTTTGTTTTTCAAGTAATAAGACCTGCTTATCAATGTAGCCTATAGGTGTTTTAGCTAGATACGAAATTTAGTCAATGAAAATATATTACGGTGTTAAAATTTATGTTTATATCTTTTTAAAGTAGATTGGCAGCAACGAACACTAACTAATAAAATTAATTTTCTGATCCAATAAAGTTCTTTATCGTAAAATATATTTCTTTCGAGAATTATGATGCCATTATTTAATTGCACAAAACTGACGCAAAGGGTACCGGTATGTTGTTTTTGGTTACATTAAAAACATACTTTGAAGTGCTTAATTTATACCAATTGAATTCCTTAGCGTTAACTTGATGCAGTAGTTGAAATACGTGAAGTAATGTAAAGTTATCAGCTGTTAGAGAGTAGGATAATCGCCTTGTAACCTAGAAAGTATTTGATAAAACTGGACAAAATTTGCAGGTGTGCCAGTATGTACCGTATGCTTAATTTATCCACGTCAAGTTTCACATTGTTTTTTGATGAAAATAGTGGCTAAAAAATTTATGTACACTCTGTTCAGAAAAAGTTTTTACTTATGGGTGATATGACGTCATCAACTTATGACGTCAGTGTTTGGCACAAAAGCAAATTATGGACTGAAAATGTCCCAAACTATTTTTAAGTGTTTGCAGCAATTACTCGATACATTTATTTACTATCTTGTATGATTGCGCGTTAAGCTAGAGGTAAATAACTAATTGTTGTACGTCTATAGAAGAAAAAAAAAAAATACTCCATCAAACTAGTCAAAGTTTTGCAGATGTGTTAATATGTATACTTAGATTTTCCAAGCCAAAATTCAGCTTTTTAAACGTACTATATCTGAAGTTATAAGGAACTGTATATACACCCTGTCTAGCAAAAATATATTTTTTGCAAAATCTTACTTGTGAGTTATGACGTCATCAACTTATGACGTCAGTATTTGAAATAGATGCAAATTATTGACTAGAGATGTCTCCAAACTATTTTAAGTGTTTGTATAACTAACACAAGAAGTTGGAAGCAATTACTCAATATGATTATTTATTTTCTGGTCTGGTTGCGGTTTAAGCTAATGGTTAATATGTAATCATTGTAGGTCAATAGCAAAAAAACTACTGAATAAAACTGGTCGAAATTTTGCAGATGTGGTAATATGTATATTTGGATTTTTCACACCAATTTTTAGCTTGTTAAACGTACTACAACCGAAGTTACAAGGAACTGTATAAACCCCATCCAGAAAAAATAATTATTTTTACAAAATCTGTTACTTGTAGGTTATGACGTCATCAACTTATGACGTCACAGTTTGGCATGGACATAGTCTGTCAACCAAAGATTACTTTGAAAGTGATCTGATGCGTTTACATCAACCACAAAAAAATTTAGAGGCTTTTAAGTGTGTGGAATTTCTGCATCTTTGAAAGAGCTATTTTTGTCTTTATGACGTCATTATGACGTAACGGCACCTGTTGGACACGGAAGACACGAGATTTAAATTCAGCATTTCTTAATCTTCAAATTTACGAAGTTTCATGTAGTTCTTCGGTGGGTATCACGAAATCCATTTTCTAGGCGTTTTTTGTGATAGCGTAACAAGGCCTATAAAAAAAAAGAATTTTTCGGAAACAAAATATTTTTTTTCTAGAAAGTGGGGGGCTGTCAGGGAAAGTTAGGGCGACCATGGTGTAGACCTAGGTGGGACACACATTTGAACTCCAGGTCACTTTTGAATTGGAACAGTAGTTTAGCAGCTACAGCTGCTGGAAGTGTCAAAAAGTGCAGAAATGGCCAAGTAAAAACAATATGGCTTCCTTAAAATTTAATTCGACTAAATTAAACTTAAATTAAAATTAATTAAAATAAAATTCTTAAAATTAATATTTTAAGAATTATTAATATTTTAATTAATATTTTAAGAATTAATTATTGAAATAAAATTATTAATATTAAAATTAATGTGTTAAGAATTATTAAGAATTAATTCTTAAAATTAAAATTAATAAAATAAACTTAGAATTAATTAAAATAAAATTCCTTAAAATTTAATCTACTAATAATGAAACTGATGTGTCCCAACACTTGAAAAATAACCCAGACCATACGATGAACTTTCTATCCCCCAAAATACTAGCTCACAGCAATAACATCCAAAAACTCCGCATCAAAGAAACTCTACTCATCCAAAATCTTCAACCACAATTAAATATTGATGATTCTTCCAACCCCATCTACCTATTTAACATTTAGCTCACTTCGCGCAATATTCGTGTAGGCCTAAATCGCAATCAGTAACGTGTTTAATTTCCATTTATATTCAACATCTTTTTTTTTTTTTTTAGTTATGATTTAATTGATTCTACAGTATTTGTACTTAATAATCCTACTACTAATCCAGTCCCTACAGTTGCACGTAATTGTTTAATTTGCCCCTGTGGTTACATTTTACGTAAATCTCAGCTACTTTGTTTATGACGTAATGGTTATGCTGTCATTAAAATAATTTCTTTCTTGTGCTGGTTATTCTAGCCTAGTGCCTATGAAGTTTCACACTCATGATGGTATAAGTTTTTACCGAAACGTTTGTGAGTATGATTGCAAATATACTGGCTGTTATCTTTTTATTGAAGTTGAGTTCGAAAACCAATCTTAATGCTCCTAATATGGCTTCCCTTTTCGGGAAGCCATAATTACAAGAATAACACTACAAACTTCATCAATCGACGTCTAAAACTTGCCGTAACATAGCCCTCCCAATTTACAAATTACATACGGAAATTAAACAAATAAGACATTTAACTTAACAAAAATGCAAGAACAGTATAGGCCTACAGTCTTAAGCTAACAACTTCAAACAAAACGGAGAAATCTCCAAACAAACAGCTGCTTTATGATTGAACGAAAAGTTAACAGCACAGGATTTTACCGTAAAATTTACCAATATGAAACACACACAAAAAATCAAAACAAACCAAAAATAGCTCATAGCAAACCTTTAAACACAAACGTAGCTTTACTTAAGTTTAAAAATCATCATCTAGGTGGCGCCCTCGAGTTGTGATCCACTATATCAAGCGATTTTTTGAAGATCAAAATACTCTGACCAACACATTACGATATTTAAATTAAAACGAAACTGTTAAAACAACAAAACTGTAACCACAAAATCGGTCAGCAGAAACGACAAGGATTAAACAACAGCACTAAATAAGCATGTGACCGAATTCAAACATCAATAGCCATATAAGTTTACCTTCATAATTAACGGAAAACATGTTTACAAACAATGAAAGTAACAGCACGTAAGCACAAATTATTAATGAAGAGAAATAAAATCATTACCGCCCTATACCTTTAGGAGGCATACCAAAATTCTAGTAATTAAAGAGATTAAAGACTTTGACAACTAATAATAGAGGAAAACAAGTAAAAAAACACAAATGCACACAAACAAACAAAAGAAAACGCACACACAAAAGCTGAAGCGAAGCGTAAGCGTGAAAGACAGCCATTGGGCGTCGAAATGTCTTATTTTGGGATTTGACCATCACTTGGCGGATGTGGCCCAAGTCGTCCGGGAATATTTGAACGATGCGGCTCATAGGCCATTTCCCTCGGGGTGCAGCTGTATCTGCCAACAAAACGACTCCGATCGCAAAATTTGGTTTGACGCCGGACCACTTTTGGCGCGTTTGCAAAGTTTGTAAGTACTCTCTTCGCCATCGATGTCAAAACAAACCCGACAGGTACTGAATTTGGCGCCATCTTTTGCAGACAAAGTTGTCTTTACAATCGAACTTTCCTGGGGCTTGTTGCGTTGTAGGACGAAACATAAGTAGATGATTTGGAGTCAATGACTCTTCTCCCTCTGGGTCCATGGTGATCGAAGTCAACGGACGTGAATAAACGACATGTTCTGCTTCTGAAAATAAAGTGAGTGGAGCATGTCAGTGAGAGCTTGTTGAGTGGTTATAGCAGACGAAACCCGTTTAATGGAGCGAATGACCCTCTCCCAAATTCCTCCCATGTGGCTGGCGTAAGGAGGATTAAAGTTCCACCGGATTTGCTGTTGCTTCAGTTGCCCTTTGATGACACTCTGGTTTAGCTCTTGCAGGGACCGTCGCAGCTGCTTGTATCCTCCCACTATATTCGTGCCGTTGTCGCTGTAAAACATGTGAGGTTTGCCCATGCGGTTAATAAAACGCCTAAGAACATTAATGAAGGCATCAGTTTCTAGAGAAAATCCCACTTCAAGATGTACTGCACGCATCGTAAGGCAGGTGAAGACGCACCCATATCTCTTTACCTGGCTTCTGTTCTTGTTTCACCATTATGGGGCCGAAGAAGTCGATACCTGTAAAATAGAAGGGAGCATTATCAGAAGTAACGCGACACAATGGGAGGTTTGCCATGTATTGGACACCAAAAGTAACGTTTCCGCGTTTGCAGAACAAACAAGCTCCCAAGACTTTTCGCACGGTACCTGGCCTTTTTACAATCCAAAATCTCTGCCGAAGACTTGTCCACGTATGAGACGCTCCACTGTGTCCAACATTCCGATGATACTCCTCAATCAGAAGACGAGTGACGTGAGAATCAGGAGGCATGATGATTGGATGTTTCACTTCTAGCTCGTTTGTACTTTTTCGTAGTCTCCCTCCAAATCGAAGTGCTCCTGAAAAATAAATCGGACCCAGTTTTTTCAAAGAACTTCCAACTGCTTTACCTGATGAGTCGCTTTTCAAAAGTTCATAATCACGAAGATAAAATTCTTGTTGAATCGTAGAAATAATCGCAACCTCGGCCTTCTCAATTTCGTCCACTGTCAAGCTCCCAGAAGAAGTCGAACGCTTCAGCCATTTGTTGCGCAAACGTAAAATCCAAGCCACCGCCTTCTTGAGCCTGTAAAAAGACGAAAATCGCGCAAATCTTCGTTCAAAATCGGTAGGACACGTTACCACGTCGGACATCGCCACAGGACGCTTTAAGATTGCAAACTCTTCAGGTAAATCCGGAAAATCACGAGGAGGACGTGGCCAACTGCTTCTCGGTTCCTGCGATAAACTAGGTCCGCTCAACCAGCGCCCAAGCGATTGGTTTACTGTAGTGGCTCTAGTTCCATCGTCAGCTGGATTGCATGCACTTTCAACGTAATGCCATTGATCAAGGTTGCTCGCCTCTTCAATTTCGGACAACCTGTTGGAAACAAAAACAGGGAATGGTTTGGAAGTATTCCTAATCATATATATGACTACCAAAGAGTCCGTCCCGAAAAAAGATTCTCCATCTAGTCCATCCAGCTCTCTTCTCAAAACTGTGTCCACATGAGCTGCCATTGTAGCCGCCACTAACTGGAGTTGAGAAATGGACACTGTCTTGATAGGGGCAAGACGCGATTTTCTCATTAAAAAACTGCAAAATATTGAATCATCGGGTGCGATCACACGTAAATAACTCATCGTACTGTAACCAACGGATGAGGCGTCGGAAAAGTGATGTAACTGCGTTTGCAAGTCAGAATATCTCAGACTGGATCTTGTCAAACAATGAGGAACGGTTACCTGGACTAGATTCTACAGGTCTTCAAGCCAGCGTATCCAAGTTCGTTCATCTTCGCACGGTAAGGCTTCATCCCATGCGAATTTTCTGCGACACAAGTCCTGCAGCAATAACTCTGCGGTTAAAACTACAGGCGCTGCAAATCCCAAAGGATCAAACAGTGAACTCATGGCAGAAAGGATACTTCGGTGAGTAACAGGTTTCTCTTTTAAGCAAAGTTCAAACTTAAAACAATCGCCCTTCAAATCCCATTGTACTCCCACAACACGTTCGCTTAAATTGGCACTGGTTAAGTTAACTTCTGATTTGACTTGTGAATCGCTGGGAATCGATTGCAAAACGCTTGAGCAATTAGAAATCCATTTGGTAAGCTGAAACCCTCGTTTTGATAACAAACAATCATCCATGTAAAAATTACGACGGATAAGTTGCCTCACTTCCTCTTCAAATTCATTTTTCTGGTCTTCGGCGGATTGCTGCAAGCTGAATTGAGCACAAGCAGGTGAAGACGTAGCTCCGAACAGATGTACGTTCATTTGATGAGTCACGGGTTCAGATGTTAAGTCATCACCAGGCCACCATAAAAAACGTAGATACTGCCTATCTTTCGGGTCTACAAACACTTGATGAAACATTTCTTTAATGTCACCCACAACAGCTACATTTTCTTTACGAAACCTTGTCAGCACTCCGATTAAACTACTCATAAAATCGGGACCTTTCAAAAGTTGAGAATTTAACGAGTTACCTGCAAACTCTGCCCCACAGTCAAATACCACACGTATCTTCGGCTTGTGCGGATGTAAGACGGGATGGTGAGGAAGCTACCATTTCGTATCTGACTCTAGTTCCGGTTCAACCTGTTCAGCATGTCCCTGTGAAATATATGATGATACTGCATCAACATACCTGGATTTTAAAGATGAGTCTTTCATCAATCTCCTTTTCAGATAAGAGAGTCGTACACGTGCTTGTTCGTAATTATTCTTCAGCTGAGGTGCTCCAGGCCTCCATGGCAACGCTACTTGGTAATGTCCATCAACAACTGACTTTGAATTTTGTAAAAGCTCCAGAGCGTAACGGTCTTCTTTGGACATAGACGTGTCATAACTCTGCCGTGAAGGAGCACTATCCAGGCGCCACAAGCAGGGCCGGATTAAGCTTTTTGTGGGCCTGGGGCTATTTGATAATCAGGGGCATATTTTTCATTCTATTCTTTGAGGAAAAAAGTAACCACAATTAAAGAAAAGCACAAATACATAAACGAAGTCTTTTCTTTGTATGCACACTTTCAAATGACACATTTTCTGGATTTAGCCAATGCAAAGCTCTTAATAACGTCATCAGCGTTTATTCTTTCCAAAAGTTCGTTTTCAATGCCGAGTAGAGCTAAGGAATTCAACCTGTTTTGGCCCTTAGACGAACGCTCATGATTCTTTACTCTTTTTAACGCTGAAAATGAGCGCTCGCCAGAGCAATTAACAATTATCAAAGTACTGCCTAACTAAGGTTTAGAACGCAAAGCAGTTGCATCAGGCCTACTGGACGTCGTCTCTATACGCTGTTGCTTTTCGGTTTGCTTTGTGGCCGAGTGGTTTGGAGCGTTGTTTTTACGACGGCCATAATCGTAAGGTTGATGGTTGATGGTGCAATTCCCACCTAAGCCTCGTTGTTGCGGCCTTAGATAAGATGTTTCGCTACAATTATCTCTGCTTGGTGGAATCTAGCAAGCAACAAACCAAAGAGGTCGGAAGCAAAAAAATTTAAGAGGAAAACTCGGAAACAAAGGCAACTCCTAAGCGACTCTGGATTCGTCCTACATATAGCGCCTCCGTCGCTTTCTCGCGACAGGAGGATAAAAATGAAGAAATCATCAAGCCTGCATAAAAAAAAGTCAGTTACTTTTTGGATTTTGCTACAGCTTTTTTCGGTTTATCTTCTGCTTCCCTTCTAGATTTTTCCTTTTCCGAACTGCTTTTATACTTTCTCATTTTCGTTTTCAAATTACTCCAGCCGACATAATATGGAATCTCCTACTTTTCAAGCTACATACTGAAATCGACCATCGATGGTATTGGTATAACAGGCCGAGCAGCCGCGAAAAAGGATTGTTGGGTCATAGTGAGCAAGTAGAGTTTTGCAGCGACAGTGCATGGACACAAATTGAGCACTGTTTTCCATATACTATATAATAGGTGGGAGATTTCTAATAGGCTACCTTAGTTCTATTATCACTTCATTGACTTAGAATAGTGGTGGGCCTATTTTTGGTTGTGGGCCTGGGGCTGCAGCCCCATCAGCCCCCGCCTTAATCCGGCCCTGGCCACAAGCACTCAATTTGAGAATTTATTAATTGCTCCGAAGTACTTACAAAATTGACCGACACTGAGGATTCCTGGCTCCCGATGAACTTCGGACCGACTATTGACCAACCCAACGTTGTACGAACTGCGTATGGCTGATCGGTGGCACCTCTCCTTTCTTCAGCAATCCAAAAGGCCTCCGGAGCATTTAAACCTATCAAAAGCAAAACCTCTCCTTGCACCATGGGGAAAGATATATTCTGCAAATGTGGCCAAGCTTTCAACTCATCTGTGGATAAAGATGGATTAGGACTGACAGGTAAACGATCCACCGACAACACATTTCGTAAAAGCAGAGTCTCATCTCCAACTAAAGAACAAACGGTCAAGTTTACCTTACACCCTTGTCTTAGCGTTTGCTCGTTGACTGTAGAAATTGAAAACTTAGCAGGCTCCCCAGACACTTGCAATAGATCCAGCAAACGTTTGTCGCACAATGAAGTTGTGGATCCTTGATCTAAAAAGGCGTAAGTCATCATAGACTTACCACAAGTTACAGACCTGGACAACTAGAAAAATTTCGGCTTTTCCAAATTAAATTAGAATTAGAATTAAAGCTACACAGTTTTGCAAATTAGATTAGAATTAGAATTAGAGCTACACAGTTTTTCCAAATTAGATTAGAATTAGAGCTACACAGTTTTTCCAAATTAGATTAGAACTAGAATTAGTGAATTCGCAAAAACTTGGAAATGAAATCAACTTCCGAATTAAAATTAGAACGAATAAGAAATAGGCATACAGTAAACCCTCGTTTATCGCGGTTAATGCGGTCCAGACACCACTGCGATAAGTGAAAAACCGCGAAGTGGCGGTACTACACGAAAGAATTCTCGCCGCCTTTGGGCTGATAAAGGTTTACAGTACATGAACGCTTAGTTTTTGACACCTATTCGTACACATCAGTATTGATGAACGCTGCTTACGCCTACTCTTTCGAAAACTGAAGGATAAGAACACGGAAAACTAGAAATGTTTTCTGTTTTTTTAACGCCACCCAATACTGTACATTATTTATAGTAATTGAGTAGGTACAGTAATGAGGCCTTCACGTTTGTTCGAGAAGAGCCTCATCATCAGATATCTGTGCAGGCAATCAGTGATGTGATACGCACTATGCAGCGATTGTCTCTACGGCTAAAAAGTAAAAGGACAGTAATTTTTCTAACTCTAGGTTATAAGTGATGTAGTTTAGTGCTGATATAGCAGCCTAGTATAGCATGTAAAACAACATACAAGTACTATCAGGCCTACTATTGTTTATTCCAACTTGTGGTGCTGAAACAATCTTCGAACAAAAGTTTTTATTCTAGCACTATCGTTACTACAGCAATCTTGAACAGTTTCTTGTCATGATGCAATGATAATGAAGATTGTTGCTAATGCACGCCGCTAGACTATGCAAAACATTTAGTTCTAAAACTAACTTCCAGAAACACTGTGTGTGTATCGAAAAGGCGTAGGCCTAGTAATTTTCCATGCATAGCCGCTTTGCCAGCCTACTCTACACTATCTAGATTCTATATCCTAACTTACTACACTACAAGTTACTACAGTATAAAATAGTTATTATGTCACTATGGCTACTATTCGTCACAATTACTATAACTAAGCAATGCGATGGCGGCTTGGCACTGGTTTTCCTTGCACAAGGGATATTCTTGCATAACTTGTTGAAAAACGCCGTTGGACAAACTAGCATTTTCGGCAAAACCGGAAATTAGATTAGAATTAGAGCTACACAGTTTTTCCAAATTAGATTAGAATTAGAGCATAGAAACATTTCGCAAGTTAGATTAGAATTAGATTAGCGGCATTTCGCTCTAATTAGTGTAATTAGAAAACTAGAATTATCTAGTTGTCCAAGTCTGACAAGTTACTACTTCCACTGGTATCACGTTCAAAAATACATTGCTGTTAGACTTCACTGCGGAAGCTCCAGTGAAATTCGAGGTTGCATTTGTAGTTGGTTGAGTGGTTTGTGCAGGTGTGGCTGTAGCGGAATTTGTACTGGTACCGGCACTACATGGTGTAGAAGGGGATTCTTCTCGTCGCGAACAATGAAGTATTAGTAGACTATGGTGTTTCCGATTGCAACCGACCACCGTATAAGCAGGTCTAAAAAAACAATACTTCGCAACATGTCCACGCTTACCGCAATTATCACACAACCACTTTTGTCGCATAAATTGAAGGCGCTCCTGAGCAGGCTGTGGGCGGAATTCCGAGCAGTCCCACAGACTGTGGTTAGATAGACAAAAGGCACATTTATTATTCAATGATTGCTGATTTTTAGCGCCCGAAACCAAAGTTGAATGCGTAGAGAATTTAGTTACCTTTTGACCGACGGTTTTCTTGCTCTTTTGACCAACTGCTGTCGAATACGATGACTTGACAATATTTGATTCATTGAGCATATAACGTTTACGATCAACAAAATTAGGTTCACAACCTTCACTCTCTATCGCTGCTGAAACGCGTAACCATCGCGTTTGTAGTGAAGCGGGTAAACGACGTACAATTTTTGCAATATTCTCAAAAAAATTTAAGTCAGAAAAGCAATGCAAATGTTCCAAGGTCGTATTGCACTCTTCAAATTTTTGAGATAAGAAATTAGTGCGTTTGAATCATCATATTTAATGTCGGGTCCAGCTAGAAAGGTTTTGATGTAAGCTCTTGCAGTGGCGCGGGAACGTTTTTTAGACAGGGGGGGCTCAAAATAGTAAGATCGTGTCAACGTCTGGGTCTGGGGGGCGAAGCCCCCCAGACCCCCCTTTTTTCGAACGCACGTTTTTAAGAGCAGGACACTCAGCAGACCTATTTTGATAGACATCAATTGCATGCCGCTCAAGTGACCGGAATTTTTTCAGGATAATCTTTCATCATGGAAAACAAGATTGCTTACTACCATTAGGCTTTTCTAACCATGCTCGAATTACTACTCATGTATTTGTAAAATGCAAATACCTCAATCACAAAACCAAAAAGTAGGCAAACAAAATTTGCCCGATCTAACTTTTGCTTTGCTGATCAGAGTTACATGCAACAAACAATGCCCCATTGAGGTTTAAAAATAACAAAAAACACACAATCAAAATAAAGCACTGAACCATTTTTTAACATAATGAGATGTGTAGATATAGGTATTTAGGTAGGCGTACTAGCTCAATTTTAGTAACAATCATCGGCAGTGCTCGAGTTGTGAAAACACTTATGGGGGTGGTAGGCTACAACTTTTCATGCAGACCTAAAAAAAGATGGTTATTATAGTTGTAAGGGAGCGGTTTACGCTAAAATGTTTTATGGGGGGATGGTGTTGTTTTCAGGGGGGATGGCATCCCCCTCAAATCGAGTAGCCTACTGATCATCGGTGCCAGTTTAGTAGTGATTTAGCCGCTTCATTGGGTTGGTAGAAAAAATTCAAAACCATTAAAAAACTCAACCAGAAGAGAACTTGCACCAGCTCATATAAGCTTAATTAGGGGTGCCCAACCAGTCGATCGCGATGTACCGGTCGATCTTTGGATGCTTGGCTGTCGATCGCGGGTCAATTTGGCATGTACACAAATCAGGTTGGCCACCAACATTTCCAGTTCATGTAACGCGTCCGGGCCGTGAAGACCTTTTTTTTAGCTTTTCACAAAAATTTTGGTGGAATTCGGAACATCTGAAGGATTGAGGACCGTTTTTTTGCTCTTCACCGCATTTTCGTTTACGATTTACGTAATTCCCATGATCAGTAGCGACTTTCATTCGAGCATTCAGAGTAGTTTGGCGTAAAGTGTTTGGCAGCTACAAGAATTGACAGCCATTATACTTTTACTGGGCCATCGTCCATGACTGCTGTAAAGGTTTGCAAACGCTGATATAAAACACGGTTAAAAATGAACTTCAAGCATTGAAAATTTTACCAAATTTTACGTTGACCAAGTGAATAATAACTGACTGATTTTTAAAAGAATAGTGATTCTTCGTTGGTTAAAAGCACTTTAAAAAATATTTGCTTCATTACGTATGTACGTTGCGAGCATTAATCACGTCGCACTCAGTGCATAATTGTTTTAATTGTCAGGGGGGGCTCAAATGGTTCAGGGGGGGCTAAAAAAAGTTCAGGGGGGGCTTGAGCCCCCCCTGGCACCCCACTTCCCGCGCCTATGAGCTCTTGCTATTGTGTTCTTTTTACCAAAATTTTCGTACAAAACTTGCTTGGCCTTTGCTAAACCCTCGGCCGGATTTAAAAACAAACAATATTCAATCAGAGATTTAGCCTTACCGGTGCAATGTTGAATTAAGTAAAAAAGTTTTCTTCTATCATTGGGCTCACTTTGTTCAATTGCGGTCTCGAAAGTAAAGATGAATCGAGAGTAGGTTGTAGGATTGCCGTCGAATTAAAAAAGTTCCAAATTAGGTTTAGCCATCGCTTCTTTCATTACGTCAACTACGGCGTTCATAGATTCTCGGAGTTGCGGGCGTGTCTCTGACGGAATCTGTAACTCGCTGACACGTCGATACGCCACGCGACACACTTAATATACTTGTAACTTTACTTGCATCCACATTTACTCGTTCCAACCATTGAGATGCCTTTTGATCAAATTTTGCTTTGCTTTCATGAAGTGTCTGCACTTCGTTCACCAGAGAATCTTTCACAGCGGGATCAGAAATCTGTAGAAGCACCTGTTCTTGATCGCAATAAGTTTTATTCACTTTAAATGCAATGTTTTGAAAAAGCTCAGAAGTTGTGTCTTCTTGCATCAACGAATACGCTTCTTCATACAAACATTGCAATTTTTCGTTTAAGGTAGCATACTTCTCACCAAATTCCATATCTGAACCGGAATATCGTTCAAACAGTTGAAAACTTTTTTATGTTACGGTAAACTCGCTCTCTCGTTCGTCTCCGGTTGAATGACGCGCTAATTGCCACACACAAATCCAACAGTTCAATGTATTGCGTAGCACAGCGTAGCGTGGCGTAGCGTAGCGGTTTTTTAAAACAGTAAAATTTTTTAAAACAGTAAAATGCGCATAAGAAATAACATTAAAATTACAAGTCAAATGAATGCACGCTTACCAACTATTTGAAGACGAGAAAGCCAAATATCGAACAGCATACAGTTATTCACCGGTTACCAAAAACAATTAAGAATGTCAGACGTTTTTGTTGCATATTCCTTTTTCTGTGCCATTTTATTTTCATGCGTTATTCTGATTGGTTATTGTTGGCAGTCAGAAATAAAAGTTGTGATTGATTGATTGATTGAGGAAAACACGAGCTTATGTAGGGGTAGCGCAAACGGATCAAAGAATAGGAAATAATATCACTAAGTATGATTTCAATTAACAGTAAAAATAGGAAGGCGAAGAAAAGATCAAATCTCACAGTTCAGCGAACCCCAACTGAGAAGGAGGAAATCGAGGAAATGAAGCATTACGCAATGCCTTGATCTTTAACGCACGTGTCAGAAAGGAGAAAAGCAGTAAACAACACAGAGAAAACATTGCATGAATAACACTGAAACTTCATCAATCAACGTCTAAAACTTGCCGTAACACAACCCCTTTCCCCCAAATGTCCATTTTCCTTAAATGCCCATTTGCTCTGGTGCCCATTTCTCGAGGTGCCCATTCGCCCCAAATCTTAATTTTTTCCAAAAGCTTATTTGCCCCAAGTTCCCTATTTGTTTCGATGCCCATTTGCCCCGAGTGCTTTTTTGCCATTTGCTCGGTGCCCATTTTCCTCAAGCGCCCATTTGACCCAAGTGTCCGTTTACTCCAAATTCTCTATATCCCCAAATGCCCATTTGCCATAGTGCCCATCATTTCCTCAAATCCCCATTTGCCCCAGAGCCTATTTCCCCCAAATGCCCATTTGCCCCAAGTGCCCAATTTTTCGGGACTCAAATGTCTGGAACCCAGCATTTGTCCGGGTCCCATACTGTCTAATTCGGTCCCATGCAGTCTTATAAACGGTTTCTTGCGATTCTATTCAGTCGAATGCGGTCTTACATAAGCGGTTTGTGTCGGTACCACATGGTCTTATAAATGATTCCATGTGGTATCCTTTGGTCCTATAGATCTCATGCGGTCTTACAAATAGCTCCATTCGATCCCATGCGAGTTTTGGTTCTACCGCAGTTTGTACCCTGCCGTTGAATGCAATGCAACCACACAGATTTTGACTGCACCAACGCAGTGTGAGCCACCGTCTTTAGATGGCGGTAAAAACAAGACCTTTAAGGCGTTTTTGAATTTAGTTTCCAGACTAGTGTAGTTGTACTGTTATATGCGGACTATGGTACAGGTAGGCAGTGCAGGCACTGTAGGCAGAATTATACACTGTAGGCAGAATACAGCTCAGATGGCCGAGTGGTATAGAGCGTCTGTCTCTTGAGCTGTAGACTCGGGTTTGATTCCGAGTCGGGTCAAACCAATGACTTTAACATTGGTATTCACAGCTTCCCTGCTTGATGTTCAGCATTGAACTGTTGAAGGGACAGTGTGGAGAACAAGCCGGCAAGTTTACTTGATGTGCCGTTGGGAAAGACACTTAGCGGGATCCCCCCATCTTGGTGTGGTAGACAGATGGCCGGCAACTGCTAAGCGAGCTCGTATAGCGCATTAATCGCTTTCTCGTGATAGGAGGATAAATATGCAACTAAATAAAAATAAAAAAATATACGGTAGGCAGTGCAGTCTCTGCATTCAGTGCTGTCTCTGTAGGCAGTGTAGATAGTGCAGGCACTGTTGAGCAGTGCAACCAAGCAAGTAAAAAAAATCAGTTTTTGCAATAGAAAAACAACTTGTACAGAACAATAGAAGTACTATATATACAATCAGGGTTGGAAATCGATAGCAAAAAAAGTAGAGAATAATTTGATATTCGATACCTCAAAAAAAAGTAAAGAATAGCTTGATTCGATACCAAAATTAAAAACTAGAGAATAATTAATAGCCTAATCAATAACTTCAAATCGATACTTTTCATTGACACAAACAATAGCATCAACAGATCAACATATTTTAATATCATGGCTCAAACTTAATATCTGTATGTAACTGACTTGATAACTCCATTGTTTCTACGCACAAACTTTAGATCTGCAACAATCAGACATAGGCAAAATAGCAAAGTCCCAATGCATGAACTTGACCCAAAGTTCTTGAATGTAACAATTAGCAGCCCAAGATACTTCAACAGCACTTATGTCCTGTTTCCTCATGAATAGATTGTACTAAATGCCTGAATTCATAAATTGAAATAGATTGACACACCATTGAAATAAAATCTTTATGATTGTTTGAGTGAACAAAGCCGTTGTTTGGCTGGCATGCTGCATGGTTTGCATAAACACTGTTACCACTTCCACCAGATATATGGTACCTCATACAGCATTACCACTTCCACCAGAGACCAATACGATCCAACCAGCCACTGTTAATCTACGGTACCGGTATTACACTGTAACGCATTACGTATGGCCATATCAAACTAAGACTGCCTGTAAAGTTTTTAATAAAGGCATAAAAATTAACAATCATACTGGTAATCACTTGCTTTCTCAGTAGTTTTCTGAAGTACGCACGACCTACCGGTACTGCGCGCACTGCATGGTATAGTTACTTCCAGATTACAGTAGCTTACAGAAGGCCTAGCCTACTATCTTCTTTAATAACCAATTAATTCCGTAGAACTGTGCCGACTTGAGTTCTGCACTAGCCTGTCCCTCTCAGGGACAGTCACGCCTACCACAGAGCGCTCGTTTTTTGTCAGATTTTGAAATGGAGTCAGAAATCGCTGTCCATGCAAAATTTCCTCCAAACAACATACCGGTATTCTTCTATATCTAGGTGAAGGATAATATTAAATGCCAATGAAACAAAAGCGTATAAGTGCAAAAAACAACAAATAATTGTCTTTAAAAAAATTTTGTTTAACCTAAAAAAATGTCGAATAATTGATATCGATTTACCAGGCAAAAAAGTAGGAGAAAGATGCATTCGATAATGAAAATAGAAAGCAACGAAATTTTGCATTCGATAACGAAAAAGTAGCGAATAACGGTATCGATTATCGATTTCTAATTGATATTTCCAACCCTGTGTACAATATACGGTAGGTACTGGTAGCAAAGTACACCACCAGTACCGTACCGGTACTGAATTGTCTAGGTCTGGTTGGAAAACATTCTACTGTGCGAGATGGTACACTGCAGTACCGATCTGCTAGATTGCTTGCACATTTTTGCTACATTATATATGCTACACATGTCTGCAATGCATACCGGTACTACTTGTACTGTTGTAGTGGTGATGCACAAAAACATGCCAAAGTGATATACCGGTATATACGCGATACTGTGCTGAAATGCTTAATCGACTGCACTGCCTACAATGCCTGCACTATCATAAACTGCTTGGCTACACTGCCTGCACTGCCTACACAGTACAGTGCCTGCACTGCCTGCAGTGCCTAATTAGTCGTACCTGGTCATATATGTTGGTCAGTAAAATTTCTGCTGCTGTTTTTTTGTTGACTTGTTTCCGTGGCCTGGCTCGCATGCCAAGTTCAGCAAGTGTGTCAGGGGCAGTGATGGGCACGATGAACCTTTTTGTACTAAAGTGATAACCACTGTTCCCTCTAAGATTTTAACTAGTGCGAATTTGCCCAAATAGGTATGAAAATCAATAAAAATTTGCCCAATCATTTAAAGTGTGTTATTCAAGGACTGGAATCATTTTTGTTTAAAGTACTGGTAAGAGTTTCTATGGTAAGACACTTTCATTTGACACAAAGAAACTTTAGCTCTTTTAGCTAATTTGCTTTTAAATCATTAGAGCAATGTGCAAAAATTGAAAAATTTTGCTCAAAATTTCTTTTTTCTCAAATTTCGCACCTTAGAGGGAACACTGGCGATAACGATGCCGATTACTTCAAAAATGCTCTGGGCGATGCCGATAATTGATAACTCACAATTTCTTAAAGCAATATTGGTAATCGATAAATTATTGCTGATAAATGTTGTGGTAAAGTTTCAATGTATTTGACAAAGTTTTTTTTTGTAGGTCGAATTGCAAAAATGTTTTTTCTAGATTTTTCAAGAAAAGAAAGCAGTTCAAGGACTCTGCTGTCAAATTAAACAAAACAAAGAGATAATTTTTTATAATTGCATGTCTTAATGGACATTGTGTGTTTTTTCCATGGTGCCAAGCCGCCAACTCAGTAACTTTGTAGTTTAATCACTGTGTGCATCAAAAATCGTTTATCACAATAATTTATTGGCGATAACAAATATATTACAAAAGCAATATCGGTAATCGATAAAGCAAAATTATTTTGAGCGATAATGATAATCGGTAATAAATTATCTTGATAAATGCCCATCTCTGGCCAGGGGATGGATAACCCATCCCTGGACTAGGATATTCCACATGTCACTGCTCCACCGGGTATTGAATAAACTTACGGTGTTTGTGTGGTTTCATATAAATACATTGTAACTTACAAACACTATCATATATATAACTCTAGCATGATTTGAAAATATTATTGAAGCAATGCAGTATAGCCTAGTGTACTGGTTGTTTTCTGGACATAATTGTTTGTTTTCTTTACTAGCATATATATGTAAAACAGTAGAAGGCAGTGTCTATAGAGCACTGGCCCAGTTTCCATAATCAAATGCTGCTGCATCGAACTGCTTTGTTTGTTTTTGTATATGACATCGCTGTCACTGGGGACTAATTTTCCCACACTGCACTGGACTCCCTGCTTGTTTGTTTCTTTATACCAATAAAAGCTGCCAGTGCTCTAGACACTTCCTTTGTAGAATTGTTTTAGATTTTACTGCTTTGCTAGGTAGCTTACCAGAATTTCCTGACAAAATATATTATATATATGCATTAGGTTATATGCTCAGTACTCATGAACTCTAATCTGGTCTATAAGCTGTAAAAATGAATCATCCTAGTAATTGGCCAGGATACAGGCCCAACTCCATTGGAAATATGAATTCTCGCACTCCAAACTTAAGAAGCTTTATGCCACCACCAGGTGAAGCAAGATTTCAAATAAATCAAGAAAACAGATTTTCCATTCCACCATTTAATTCAAATATGATGCCCCCTCCTCCATGGCTTCCTCCTTTTCCAACTTTTAATTTTTCTATGGGCACGAACCCAAACATGCGCCCTCCTTTTTCAACTATGACTCAATACCCTTCACACCCTCCAAGAGAACCTGTTCTAAATTCAAATAGAATGGCTGCAAATTCTCAAAACTTGTCATTTTCTGTTGTTGCAAATTCTTCAATGTCAATGTCGGATTTTTCCAAGCCTTCACTGCCGCTAAATCCTTTGGTTAATGAAGCAAGTACTACAGGGACATCTTTACCTGTATCAAAGACTAGCGATGAAATTATAGTTGAGCAATTTCTTTTGAAAATTGGAAAAACAGATGGATCAAGATTTCCTGGAAAAAAAGATACAGTTAGTTCCAGTTACTCATCCACAAAGTTTTTAAAAGTATGAAATTGAATTCGACCTTTCGTTTTCTATTTGTTCAATATTTTTTATGTCAGAACATTGAACTAATGCACAACTTCTAAAATTATAATAATTGTTATTTGGGCTTGATAAAGAATATATTTTTCATCATTGGTAATTTACTCATTAGTGCCCAAAACTAGTTTATTATCGCACCTTTTTGTTTTTAAAAAATTTTTTTGACTTGACCTGTTGATGAGGCATGCTAATAAAACATCTTAGGTCAAATTTTGCTTTTTTGTTGCAAAAAAAATCAAATCTTTATTATACTTTTGTTATAATGAGTGGTGAGGCCCATCTCTGCTACTTGGTGCCTGGGCAACACACAGCAAAGCTAAGTAGAAATGTAACGGCAGTGATGAGCCATTGATGACACTGTGTTTGCTTTGACCAGCCTGGGAATTGAACCCCAAACCTCCCACACTGATAGCGCTGTGCTTAACAACTACACTATCTGGCTGTTTATTCTGCTGCAAGTACTCGATACTATAGCAAAATCTAACTTGTATCGAAGTTGTAACAGCACTAACTCGTAAGTGAGTTTCTGTTCGTTCTATGCTTAGCATTCTGTTACTCTTGTCTGATTTTTCGTCTGTCGTCTGATAATGAAATATAACACTATGAATAAAATTAAAGTAAAAGTTTGTTTTGGCCTTGTAGGCTGCATTGGTTATTTACCACTATTTTTCTAGATTTGTGAAGCTAAAAAGCTTCACTGTAAAGCAAAGATGTTGGTGGAAAAACTAGAAAAATGTTCTGGCAATTCAGCTATAAACAATATGCATGTTAAAGAATGCAAGGTAAGCTCATTGGTGATGGCATAGGTAAGCATTAAGGCCACTTTGGTCACTGATTGACAGTGTGTAAAGTGCAGCAGTTGCAAACCATTGACATTCATCATCACATCTAAAGCACGTGATTTGACATTTTTGTGTTACCTATAGACTGCGCGTGATTGATTGATATAGATAACTTCAGAATTTAGAAAGTCTTGTGGAGTTGTTACTATGAATGGCTGTTTTACGTAAGTGGTTAAATGCTTGTGACTTACCGGTAGTCCGGTACTCTAGTCTCAAAAACTGCTCTGATCTACTCATTGTGTATTAGCCTGTCATATTTTTGAAGTGGGTCTGCTTAAAAATTGATTTAGTCAAAATGAATGCATAAATTTCATTTAAATAGACAGCTGAAACATGTTGGTATGCGAGAATGCTTGCTATTCATTAATTACTTACCCTAAGTTTGATACTACTGTGAATATAGCCCATGTTTTTTAACCTGTGATTGTGCTTGTATTAAACTGAGTTTATTTTCAAATTATACTGAACCGAGAATTTAACAGATTGAGAGACACTGCAAAGTGAACTTTTGTGCTTTTCAAGTCAGCAGTCTTTTGATATATATGTCAAATGCGATTGATCCAGCCATGAGTTAAACTCGCCACGTAGTATCTGTAACATGTGCATGCTACCATTAGGCCAAACCGCTAACTTTTAAAACGTGGGATAAAAGTTTAACCTCCTTTATTATCATATTCAACTCTTTTGTGAGCCATTTTAAATTTTGTTTTTTTTTTCTGATACAGACCTGGGGCGGTATACTGCTCAGCTTTTGCACTTAACGCAATGCGTTAACTTTGTTTGTTCATTAAGTTAACGCATTGCTTTAAGTGCACAATAGTTGAGCAGTATACTGCCCCTGCTCTAAATTCTTACTTGTACGGTATTCTGCAGCAACAAGAGATCTGTAGATATATTTTTTACGGGATTGCTGTCAGTTTCTAAATCTTATGATTTTCTTGTGAGAGATAACCTGGGTTAGTGAGTTATGTGGATGTTAAATTGTATACCGGTAGTTTATTTTGTCTTGTAATGCAATGTCTATGTAATGGTATTTTTATTTGAATAATTGTTGAAGGGAGTGAGGATTTACTGCATGGGTGACTGGTTTTATACAGGGCCAGCAAGAACATAAAGTTAAGAACTTTTACTGTTTTAAATGATATGTCTTGCAGCATAGGCGTCGATTTTTTGTAGGTTCAAGCAAATACTAGGGGGGCGAAATAATTTTTAAAAGCAAAAATTTTACAAAGCTACGGTCTTTCAAAATGTGAGCAGTATTTACCCTAAAAGTAATATTTCGCAAATACGTTTGTTGGTTTTTAACTGGGAATAAGGAAAATTAGGGAGTTAATGTTCAGCAAACTGCGGTCGATTGTACACTTTCACCTTGCGTAATGACTTACTATATTTCAAATTCAAACTGATCAACACGTGGCCGTCGTGGCGTATTCCACTCGGACGGTTCGTCACTAAGTATTTGAGCGTAGCTGCTAAACTTCAATAAAAAAACAAAGCTATGAAGAGTTTTTGTATTGAGTATTTGTAGACAAACTTTCACCGCTTAAACATTGCAATTTTAATCACTTTGTCAGTTTTCAAGCTCTTAGAACATACTTTTGACTGGATGCTTTACGGCAAAAATTAAACACTTCTGTGAATTTTTCCGTGAATTTTCATTCGCTTGTCAATGAATAAAATGAACAATCAATGCAAAAAAAACATTGCTAAATAAAAAATAACTTGCCGTAAGTTTTTTTCGCTATCGTTAGAAATAAACACACAGAACAACAAACACACAAGTACATGTTAAGGCAAAAAATGTGCTTGGACTATTGAACTTGCACTCCAAACTTGTTACGGTGGTTTTAAGACCTAGTAATAGATTCCGCAACGACTTCGTCTAAATTCAATGATTTCGTTTCATCGCGATGTGTGGTTAAAACGGTTAAATCGTTTAAACGTTGAGTAACTGTTAAGCGTAAGAAGTTTTCAATTTTCGCTGAATCGAAAAAGAGCGTTCAGCCTCACAAGTGGAAATTGGAGGACAATGTACCTTTTCAAAACCGTTATTAAATTGGGTGCCATGTCAAGTATTGCTCGATTATTTTGTAACTGCTCGCAAGTTTCAGCGATCGAAATGGGGCACTCCATTCTTTTCAACCGCGCAAATAATGATTTACGCTCGCGCGTGATGTCGGCAAAATCCCAGTCACCGTAGAACACGCTTACCCCTTCAATATCATCACGTAACATGAATTCATCTTCTACAGGGTGTTCCAAAAGAAACAGTGCAGTGAGTACTTTTCACTCACTGTATAATGTCATAATACACAGTTCCATGGTAACCGAAATAACAACTAATCTGAAAAACAATCCCCACACAACTGGAAACTCACATCAAGTATTCTGTGTGAGTGTGAGTTTTGTTTCTTTGGGTTATTAGCACATTTCTACTGCATTGTTTCTTTTGGAACACTCTGTACAAGATGGCGTAATAAATTTGACATTAACAGCGGCCACGATTGATAACGTTGTAACAATAAATTTGCGTTTTTTTCCAAACGGCACCCCATACTTTATGTTTTGCTTTTGTCGAAAAAAATTTTACGTGCACTGTTAAAAACTTGCCGTTGAATCTTCTGATCGTTACGAAAGGCGTTTTTGTCGCGTCTTTGATCTTTGCACCTAAACTTTTAGCAGTGCAGGAATCCAACATATCGTTTATCAGTATATATAGTCAAAGTGACTTTCCGTATCTATTTTTTTTTTTTTTTTGAATCACACTAACACATCAAAACGTTAGTAAGCATCTTTTCTCGAAATTAAAAAAAGGCAATAACTTTTTCATCAAATCAAAAGAAATCAAATCTTTGTTATTCTCGCGTTATTACGTCGAAGCATGTATCAAGTAGCAGGGGGGGTCCATCTCCGCGGCTCATCGCCTGGGCAACACAGCTTTGAACTTCGAAGAACCGTCGCAGCAGCGTCGAGCTGTTAACGACACTGTGTTCGATTTGACAGGCCCGAGGATCGAACCCTACACCTACCGCACCGATCGCGATGTCTCTATTACCACTACGCCGACTGGCCGAACTCAAAACAAAAAAAAAAACAAAGCGCTAGTGGCCGAAAGCACGATTGCACGCTTAGCTTTAACATGCAACAGTTTGCATATTTTATTATCAAAACAAATAAAAAAGATAACAACTGAGGGGGCCAGACATATTTCGCATCCTCGTAATTTATACCCAAGGGGGCGGCGCTCCCTCGCCCCCACGGGAATCGACGCTTATGTGTTGCAGGATTACTGTTTTGTAAGATTATGTAATTTTTTTTATATTGATTTCAGGATGAATTAGAAAGAATCTTGCTCTTGCTTTCTGATAAGGACATTATCAGAGACTTGAAAAAAAAACTTGCTGCTCGAAAAAAGAAACGGAATCGTTTAAAGCGAATGAAACAAGAAAACTATGGTGTGAAAATGCTCAGAAAGCAACGTATTGAAGAAGCAAATAAAGAGCTTGTTGAATGGAAAAAACAACAGATAACAATACTAGAAGAACAGAAGAGGGTGAGCAAGGCACGCGTTGTCTTCCAAATTGTTTGGGCCCAAACTTTGGAAATATTGGGTTAATTTTCTTAAATCACACGAATCGTCTTTTATGAAAGTACAAATATCAAGTCAGTTTAAAACTATGTTGTTCATACTTGTAGTTCATATTATGTAGTTCATAGGAGCTCTGGCGTGTACCATTTAGCTCTCTGTTTGGCGTAACGGTCAAACCACGTTTAGTTCGTACTTGTTCAATGTATTTGCAAAATGCTGTGCAGTTTTGAGTGTAACATTTTCAGTGTAGCTGGTTAAAGTTTTTTAAAAGTTAAACTTCTCATTATGGCTATGTCGAAAGTGACTAAAGTTTGAAAAATGCGAAATCTTATCATATTTTGACAGCTCAGATGGCCAAGTGGGTAGAGCGTATATCCCTGGAGCTGTGGACTTTGTTTTGATTCCAAATATAGTCAATGCAATGACTTTAAACTTGATATTCACAGCTTCCCTGCTTGACATTCAGCATTAAAGGAACAGTGAGGAGAGGCAACTGGCAAATTACCTTACGCCGTTGGGAAAGCCATTGTAGCGTGGCAGACACTACGTGCGGGCAACTCCTAAGCGTGCTTGTTACAGCGCTTTAATCGCTTTCTTATGACAGGAGGATAAATATGCAGCTATCTATCCCTATTCGAAGTAGCAGTAGTAGTTTATTTGCAGGTTTGAGGATATGAACACAAAAATTAACAAGTTAATTTTATATCTGGGATTACTATTTCGTAAATTTGTTGACTTTAGGAAAAAGAATTACAGACTCAACTAGACGAAGCATTGCTTGATATGCGCCGTGAACTTAATACAATTACCAAATCGTTAGATATGATCAACAGCTTAGCAGCTTTAAGAAAAACGAGATATAACTCAATGAAAGCTAAAGGTATGCGCTGCGATACGGAAAAAATTATGGTGGATTATTGCTGTGAAAAGTATTAAATAATTGACCTGAAACATTTTGATTGGAATGCACTCAGCAACGCACATCACCACAAGCTAATATATCTTTGTGCAGTTGTGCATCCAAAGATTTAAATATGCCCAATCTTCTTTTATAAGGCTAATTTGTAATTTTGATTGGAAATTAGTTGCACAAGGTTGTTACTACATTCACCTGATGAGTTACAATAACGACGAAAACCGGTTCGTGGATAGTGATAACCTTGGCAATGTTACTGAGTAAATATTTGGATCAAGGTTGTGGTTTTTTCCATAGGTGTCTGATGGTAGGCGTGATGCCTTAAGACTGTTAAGAGGCAACTCATAGAAAATGAGATTGGGCATATTTAGGTCTTAAGATGCACACAGATATTTCTGCTTGTGATGATGTACTTTTCTGGATGTATTTCCCAGAAAATGTTCCTGGTCGATAATTAAGAAATCCTAACTGACGTGACAAGGTTTAAATTATGTATATGTGATTATTGTTATCGTTTGCGGAAAAGTGTAAATTTTGTTTGAAATAATCAATGCACAGAAAGTTCAAATAAGAATGTTGGTGCTTAATTCTGTTTGAGTAAATATCTCCAATAGAGTTTCTAGTTGGTTATTAGAGCTCTTTCGTGCGCTACAGTGAGTTCAAGCGCGCCTTTCGATGCAAATATTCTCTTTCGTACGCTGCAGTGAGTTCAAGCGCCGCTTTCGATGCAAATATTCTCTTTCGTACGCTGCAGTGAATTTAAGCTCGGCTTTCGATGCAAATATCATCGTGGGGTCTTCTTTCGACTTCTGTTTTCTTCGTATATTCTTGGATGGAATACTTACAAGAGATTATTGTACTTGGTGAATTTCTAAGTAACTGTCTGCTTTTTATCAAAGGACAAGAAATGTATCCTAGGTTTTTAGAAACATCTACTGATTTTGTATGTTTTTAGCGAACTTGCATTCCTTTTTTGCGTGGTGTCTTTTTTTTACTGTGGCATGAGGATAAAAATAAAGATATCGAACCGTTTGCTATCAAGTTTGAGATCTTTTGGTATCGCCAACATTTAGTTTTATCTTGCCATTGTATTTTATAAGCAGTTATTCAACAAAAGTTAGTTTTTTTGTCGCAAGTGGTGTTAACACTTTTAATGAGAAGTTTCGATGCAGTATTGTAACCGAAGATGTAGCAACAAAGTTTTTTTTATTGTTTTATTTAGATTTAGTTGAGTCTACTTGCCGAGTGCGTGACATAGGCATGGCGAACTTTGGGTTAAGACACCTAAACCTGGCTGTACTAAACCGAGTACTAATTCTAAACCTCACCAGAAGTCTAACACCATTCCCTAGCTCCGAGTCGATCACGCCAGATTGACCCATGCTGAAAAGTCCTGTTTCGTGCCAATCCGATGCTCATTTTTTCTACGTGCACTTTTGTTTCCTTGAAATTGTTTCTAGTTGTGTTTTTGTAATGAGTTGAAGAAAGAAATTAGCGATAAGTAACGCTGCATAAAATAACGTTTGGAAGTTACAGCAGTTGCATATTTATCCTCCTATCACGAGAAAGCGACCATAGTGCTGTAACGAGCTCGCTTTAAAGTTGCCTGCCATCATACCACACCAAGATGAGAAAATCCGCCAAGTGCCTTTTCCAACTGCCCAACAAGTAAACTTGCCAGTTTGTTCTCCACACTGTCCCATTAGTGCTGAGCGTCAAACGGGGCTGCTGTGAATACCAATTTTAAAGTCATTGGTTTGACCCGACTCGGAATTAAACTCGAGTCTACAGCTTCAGAGGCGAACGCTTTTGCCACTCGATCACCTGAGCTATTTGTTAAAAGTTGCACTCTGGGCTTCTCTCTGATGTACAACGATTTCATTAACGAAACAACTTTTTCACAGGTCAAGAATTGCCAAGTTCAACTGTCACTGATCAATTTAATGAGAGGGTCAAACAAACCAAGACAACTTTGCTCTCATATAAAGAATCTTGTATCAAGAAGATAGATTCACTGAAAATGTTCTTAGAAGCTGAGCACGAAGAAGCAAAACGGGAAATTGCGAATAAGAAAGCGAAACAACGCATGGAAATGCAAAGAAAACGAAAAGAAGAAAGAAATTTAATTTTGTTCGGAAATCAACGTAAGTTTTTCCTAAACGTTTCGCTGCAAAAGTCTTTTAAATAAAATAATGTTAACTGAGGTTATTGTCTAATCATAAACAGAAAATTCAACAGTAATTTCGAGTGACTGGGAAGTGAGCTTGGAGTGAGCAGCCAGCCAGTATATATGTCAAATGCGATCAACCCCTGTCGTGAATCGAACCCGTCACGTAGGATATATAATATTGTGTAACCTGTTTGGTGTTCACTCTTTGTTAGATTTTCGCTTGCAAAAAGTCTTAGGAATGAAATTGTCTTGCCCATTGCTGATTATTAGATTTTTCACGTAAGTTTGTCGATAATTGCTGAATAAGACCAGTCCGGAATTTATTTGCTCGATGAATTCGTACTATGTCGTTACGAACAGAAAACGTTTGAGAATCAGCTGTAGCTAAACGAGATGATGCTTTCTGATACGTATTCAAGCCCGTCTCGAAGGAAGGCAACACCGGGCATTCCCCTTCTCTTCAAAATATTTTCAGGCCAGCGTACAGCCTTTGTTGTATATTCACGCGCTGCAGAACGCCCGTCATCGACCGATGTTTTTCCCGGGTAGCCCAGTAAGACCTTTTTGTAAGAGGTAACTTTTTTTGGCTATTTTTTGCCAAAGACCTTTTTTTTAAAGAACGCTCTTCGCCGCCCCATTACACACTCTCTGCAGAATTGCACTCACGCATTGCCGCATTACCTTGGCAAGACGATGAACAAGAAATATCACTGATTACAAATGCTTGATTATTACTTAATCCGGCATCTTAGCAAAGGCGCTGCCGCTGTTTTATTAAGAGTGCTTGATGTGCTGCTTGATCTTGCATTGGCAAAACTTACAAATCACATTTTGTTTTGCAGATGAACTTGATCCTTTTGACACGATGTGGCCGGTGCAGGAAGTTCATAAACAAGCGGAGAAATCTTTAGCTGGTTTAGTTCAGTACAGGTAATGTGGACCCCTGGTTTAGAAATGTTGATCCAAACACTTTTGTGGGGATTTGTGAAAGGTATTAGCATGGTGTAGTTCAGGGGTGGGTAAACTTTTCACACGAAGGGCCACATTTGAAAAATTTTTGAAACCGAGGGCCGCACTGATTGGAAGAGTAAAAGAAAAAAAGTTCAACACGTCTTCAGATGTCCTATTTTCCACTAAAAATCAGTGATGTGTCTCCCCTTCATTGTCACTTATAGCGGCGAAGAACGTTCTTTCGCTCCACAACAATGAAACAGTTGGACCTTTAACGAAATTAAGAGTACTATTCATTCGCTCCACAACAATAAAGCAGTTGGGCATAATAATATTCCCGCGATGTTTCTAAAAGTTGCTTCTGACGTCATTACTCCATTTTTGTTTTTCTAGATCTAATGTTTATGAAAGATATTTTTCCAGACAATTGTAAGGTTGCTAAAATTATTCCAGTGTTTAAATCTGGTTCTAAACTTGAAATTGACAAGTATCGACCCATTTCAATTCTTCATTTACAAAGATTTTTAAAAAACTTGTATACATAAGGCTAATGAATTTTTTCAACAAACATGATGTCTTTCAACCAACGCAATATGGCTTTCAAAAAAATAAATCTACTCACGCAGCTCTTGATCTCGTAACCGAAATGTATGATAATATTATTTCTGACCAATACACTAGTCTAGTGCTTCTGGATTTCAAAAAAGCATTCGATGCAGCATCACACAGCGTTTTACTTCAGAAACTGCAACATTACGGTGTTCGTGGCCCTTCGCTAGATCTTTTACAATCCTATTTAGACCAAAGAAAACAATTTGTTTCTATTGTCAATACGTCATCCCAAATTGCACCCATTTCTTTTGGCGTTCCTCAAGGATCAACTATTGGCCCCTTGCTTTTTTGATTTATATTAATGATCTACCTAATGTTGTGAACTGCATTCTTAGACTATTTGCTGATGACACATGTCTAATAAGTCTAAGCTTCAACTTATCCAAACTGGAGTCTGACATGAACGAAGACCAGGTAAAAGTTCACAAATAGTGTCTAGCCAACAGAGTTATTATTAACCCCGTTCAATCAAGCGCTTTAAGGCGGCTGCACACAGAGCTCGTTGCGATGCGCCACGACCATTGCGATCACGTTTGCGTCAACTGCTGCGACTGCCAATGCACACAGCTGCGATTTTCTTACGCAAAAATCGTGCGACTCGTGCGATGCGATTCCAGCGACCAATCGCGCTAACTACGCACACAGAATGCGACTGAAGCGAGTGCGGTCATCGCAAGTGAAAAGAAGTGCGTTCTGCGATTCCTGCGACGAAGTAGAAAATTTTCTACTTTGTCGTAGGAATCGCAAGCAAAGTAGGTTGTGAAAGCAGTAGGTACAATAGGCTGTAGGCCACGTTTGCAAAAGAAACTAATTTTATGTTCAGTTTTCCGCCTGATCTTTTTTAATTTTAGCTCTTAGCAGAGTATGCTGGCAGTCTAGTCTAGTATAGGTAGTTTTGAAAGTTAAAATATGTTATCTAAGCTTTAAACAAAATAGGTTTAGCAAATTAGCTTATTTCGCTACTCTTCCAATTTTGTAAGTGGTTCAAAAGCAAATCATCGAAAGAAAAACTCTTGATATCAATTTGTTATCAGCAAGCTTTACATTTTAACTCGACCTGTTGCTAAATAAATAAGCAAAGCTTTTACCAACGGCCAAACAAAAGCTTCAAAGCTAGAACTGCAATTTGTCAAACCACGGGTGGGAGTCAAACCGTACAGTAAAAGCGTTGTGATCGTAAATTAATCTTCAAAACATAGAAAGCGGCGGAAAGGTAATTTTAAAATAAGATTACATCATAAAGACGAGATACATACGTTTACAAAATATCCATCGGAACACTACCTGTTTTTGAACAGGGCTACAGCAGCAAAATTTTTTAAGCTGCACGGCGGTAACCAGAAGCATCATACATAACAGTACTACTTGATTTTCTACCTTAGTTTTTGTTGAACACAGAAGACGAAAGTTTGCATTTTTGCCATTGCCTAGCCTGGCGCGTGACGCAAAAGTTGTTGAAACATAAATCCAAGCCAAGCTCATTTTTCCCAGATGTAATAGCATTCATTTCGACGCGGCGTCGTTGCTATCACAACAGTCGCAGCAGATCGCAGCGGTCGCAACGCAAGCGCTCGCGCGCAGTGTGCATAGTTGCTTGATTTTGCCGCTGAAATCGTAGACGCAGGTCGTTTGAACCTTGGGGATTTCCAATCGCAGTCGCAATCGCTAGCCTGTGTGCAGCCGCCTTTAGTTATCCCTCCTAAAAATACTAAATCTAGCATCTCTGCAGAAACTGCTTTTACCATAAGTAAGGCTAAAATTCTTCCCAGCACATTCGTAAAATTTTTGGGATTGTTCATTGACAACAAACTAAATTTTCAAACACATATTGCGTTACTAGAAAAAAAAAGTTAGGCGAGCGGTTGGCATCATGTCTAAAGTTAAACATTTTCTTCCGCTGGTCATCCTTCGGCAATTATATCTCGCTCTTGTTCACTCATAACTTATTTACGGATTAATTATTTGGGGCTCAACGTATGCTAGTTATTTGAAAAAACTTGCTATTCTGCTAAACAGAGCCATTTTACAAGTAGGTGGTGGCAACCGCTACCAAAGAGTTACCCAATTCTCAATCTTGATAAATTAAAATCAGTTGACTTATTTAGACTAGAGACTGCTAAATTTATGCACAATAAATTACCTTCCTCCTTTTCCAACTACTTCATGAAAACCTTCAACATTTCCACCCGAATTACAAGAACCACGTTTCATAGAAATAATCATTATATACCGAAATTTTCTTCAACCTGATTGCAGAGATGCATCAAGTATCACGGTGTCAAAACATGGAATTCCATTCCGACTGAAATTCAGAAATTATCTTTCACCAAATTTATTTTAGAATACAAATTTTTTCCTACAAATAGGCCCAATCGGTTCAATAGCTTGTTCTTTGCTCAGGTAATGTAAATCTTCTCGCATCGATTGTATTAATCATAAAACATCATATACCCTCTTAAAGTTTATGCTATGGATGACTGCTTGACTCGATGACCGCAAGGACTGTTCGTAGTCTCCCTGCCAATGTGGAACTTTATTTTCTATGTATTATTAATTATTGTGCAATTGGCTGAAATAAATCTTGTTGTTGTTAATGAGCGTTAAGAAAAGGTCTTCGGCTTGATTTGCGGTAGAAGTTTATATTTCTGTAGGTGCCCGCGGGCCGCATAAACTGGTCTCACAAAACATGAAAACGCATAAAATAACTATAGTTTGCCTTGCCTTGGTGTAGTTGACATCTTAAGAGTTTTGTTTACGTTAAAAGACTACGGAAAAACGTTACTGCAGCATAGTGGCGCAGCGAGAATGGGGGGTGCATAAGCTACAATATTCTTCTAAAGAGTGTGGTATATTTCACTCACTTTGCATCGTTTGTTCGTTTTTACTAAAAGGCAAAGTCAAAAGAGGAGGAGCATGGCCCCTCCTGCCGCTGCATATATTCTTTTAACCGATTTATGGAACGAACTATCTCCACGCTGTAGTAATAGATACTAATTGTGTGTGGTCTGTATTTCTTATTCGATGACATTTTTAGACGACTGTGGGACCAGTATTTACATCCTGATGGTAGCGCTATTCCCGTCGGCTGGGTGGAGCCTGTCCTTCCTTCCAGCGATCAGTGGGAAAAGTTTTTTGTATCTGCACAACGAGAAAAAAAAAGATAAGATGAAAATGATAGAACGGCCATATCCTTTAATCATATCCTTTGTGCAATCTCTAATTGGTTTAAGCAGGATGGTTTTTGAGAATGTTAGCCTACGTGATTTCTTATCGCTGATAAAACTATTTCGACTTATTTCTAGCCAATCCTTAAACTTCCATGTAGAACCAAGATGGTCGGGATCGTGTATCCTTTTGTGTTTGTTTGAAATTGTCGCAATAAAAATTCTTTTCGTGTATTGATTTTTTTTTTTTTAACACAAAAATCGTTATTTATGTCAGGGCTTGAGGTGAACGAAAGATTAACCGCTGTAGGCTCTATGACGAGCTGTTTGAAAAGGTCTACGATGTCTTATTATTAATTCGCTCTAGTCTGAAATCTTCGCAGTCATTTTCTTAGTTATTCCTTGGAAAAGGTAAAAATTTTGCTGGAGATGCGTTCTTAGATTTTTCGTGTCTGCAAGTCAAGCTGATATCTCACAAACAGTCAGTGTTTTACCGCGTAATTAGTGGCCATACAATTTCTTTCCGATCAGAAGACAAATATTTGTCAAATGGGCTTTGATTGAACTCATCGACTTGCAAACAAATATTTTGAACTGATATAGTTCAAAAAGAGTTGTGTGCTGCAAATACGTGGTACAAGAAGAGAGATGAAAGGAAGGTGACTTACAGTTCAGGTGGAAATGATACAGAAATAGACTTTGTTCCGGTAGGAAAGGAAAAGAGAAAGTATCTGGGTGTGAAAGTTATCCCTGGGGAATTGCAGCACAGGCCGGTGGTGGTTGATGTGGAGGAGAGCAAACTGAAGAAGTCAGGGAAGAAGAGTAAAAGGCAGAGGTGGAGGGTGTGAAAGCTGAAGGAAAAAGAGATCGAAAAGGAATTTGAACAAAGAGCAGTGGAATTAGTGGACGCTGAAGCAGTGGATTTGTGGGAGTCCTACAGGATTGGTGTTTAAATGGCTTGTGATGATTTGTGCGGAAAGACGAAAGGGAGAAGAGATCAGGGAAACACATGGTAGTGGAATGAGCAAGTAGAAGAAGCGATAGATCGGAAAAAGAAAGCATTTCATACGTGGTGCAAGAATCGCTCACCGGAAAATAAAAATAATTCTAGGAAAGCGAGAAACCAAACAAAGAAAGTGGTTGCAAAAGCCATGAAGCAGGCGGCTGAAGAGGAGATGAAGATGCTATGCAGCAAACCAAACGAAGTTTTCAATTTAATGAAGTTCATGAAAAATGATGGAAAGGACATAAATGGTGGAGGTTGCGTGAAGTATAAAGATGGGGGACTTGTGGTTAGTGAGAAAGGTCGTTGAAAATTATGGAAAAGATCATGAATGTGGAAAATGAATGGGATCAGATGGCAAAAGCAGATATGGTTGAACGACCAGTTGCAGAAGTAACTTATGAGGAGGTGATGGAAGCTATGAATAAAATAAAATTGGGAAAAGCAGCTGGTCCCTCTGAAGTAAATATGAATATGATAATGGCGAGTGGAAAGTTTGGTGTTGGATTACTAAAGAAGCTGTGTCGGAGAGTTTTAGATGGAAAAAGTATGCCAGAGGAATGGAAAACAAGTGTTGTTGTTCCAATCTTTAAAGGAAAGGGAGGTGTGATGGATTGTGGAGCATATAGACGAGTAAAGCTGCTGGAGCATGCAATAAAGATAGTCGAGAGAGTGGTAGAGAAGAGAATTAGTGAAGGTAGATGACATGCAATTTGGCTTTATGCCCGGGAAGGACACGACTGATGCTTCATTTACTTTGATAAGGATGCAAGGGGAGTTTCGTCGAAGAGAGAAAAAGCTGTACCTGTGTTTTGTAAACTTTGAAAAAGCGTTTGATAGGGTTCCTAGAAAAGTGATGGAATGGGCACTAAGAAAGAAAAGCTTGCCAGAAGTGTTGGTGAAAGCAGTAATGAGTTTGTATGAGGGTTCAATAACGAAAGTCAGGTTGGATCGGGTTTATCGGAGGAATTTGGGGTAAGGGTTGGTGTGCATCAAGATTCGGTGATATCACCATTGATAGTTGCTACTGTGGTTGATGCAGTTGAAGAGGGCTATTGAATGAAATTTTGTACGCGGATGATCTGGTGCTGATGAGCAAAAATTTGGAGGAGTTAAGGGAGAGGTTCCAAAGGTGGAGAGATGCATTGGAAAGCTAGGGAATGAAAGTAGCCTGAATATTAGAACGACTAAGATGATGGTGAGTAGTGCAGAAGGAGAAATTGTACGTAGCAAAGTAGATCCGTGTGGAACATGTGGGAAAAGAGTTATGTCTAATGCGGCGTTGTGCACAGAGTGTAAGAAATGGATTCACACTCGATGCGCCCAAACGAAAAAGTATCCTGCAGTTTTGCACAACTTTATATGCAGAAGCTGTGAAGATATTGGAAACGGCAAGGAATAACCAGCGAAGATGTATGAGGAGGTGGAGACTGTGAAGGTTTTTGTTATCTTGGAGATAGGCTGAATGCTGGTGGTGGGTGTGAAACTGCAGTGACTGCAAGAGTAAGGATCGGGTGGATGAAATTTAGAGAATGCGGAGAGTTGTTACTTGGGAGAAGATGTTCTTTGAAAACGAAAGGGATGGTGTATTGTAGTTGCGTAAGATCTGCAATGTTATATGGAAGTGAGACGTGGTGTTTGAGGGAAAATGAGATGATAATTTTAAGAAGAACCGAAAGAGCTATGGTGAGATCAATGTGTGGAGTACAGGGTTCCCACGGTCATGGAAAATCCTGGAAAAATAAATTTTCCTGCAAAGTCATGGAAAACTTGCAAAAAGTTGAAAGTCATGGAAAAAAATTTGGTCTGAAAGTTGTTCGAAAATTTTGCCAAAAAATTTTTTAAAAATAATTGTTTTATTCTAAAGACACTTTCAAGTTATCGTATTGGTAAGGTTTTTCACTTCAGCTAATAGGTCTTGTTCACTCTGGACTGAGGACGAGGTAATTTTTCGCTGTTTGAGTCTTCCGCTATTCGTCTTAAACCAGGAGCTTGCAGGGGGGCATGGGATTGCTGGAGGCATAGCAGCGACACCGAGCGGTATGTAGAGGAAGCAGTCACGCTGACATTCTGCTGTGAGAACATACATGGTCTCTGATGTAGCACTGTTGGAAGAAGGACGCTCGAAGTAGGACAAAGATTTTTAATTGTGAGAATCTGGTCTCGCATACCATGCCACGTAAGAACACGCTCACAAACGCAATGCAGTACATAGGCAAAACTACTCCCATTAGTATTGTTGTTAAAGAGAGTGCTCAGTGCATTCAAAATCAAGCGTTATTTCAACACAGTGCAATGCTGTACAAGTATAGCAACAGTTATAGACTATACAAATTCTATCAGCTAGTAACTAAAGTTTTACAAAGCTCAAAGAAAACGAAAAACTGTTATATGACTATAACTGGCTACGATAAATTTTTCTAAGAAATATGGGCTTTGGGGCTTACTAATTACTATCTAAAAATAAGGAAATTTGCAAGAAAGGCAAATGTTACATACCACTCTAAGTAACGAATGGTGTCAATTTTTACTTTTGTTGAAGAGTTCAGTGAGAAGTAGGCCTAAGCTCTGTTAATTTTCACTGAAATAGAAGCTTCTTGCAAAATGACGGGTCAGAGTTCTCAGCATAATTGGTCGGTTTTATTTTTGTTAAGTCGAAGACATCGCTCCTAGTCCTCTGTCGTCCATCTAAAAAAGGGTGGAGAATCGGTAAAGCACAGCGGGCCACATTGATTGCATATTGTGTTTTCAGGAGGCCGCATTTACTTTATATTTGTAAATTTTGCTTTACAAGTAGACCTACTAAATTTTAAATCGCAAATTTACGAAGCATCCATGCTGAATTGTTTTTTACAGCTAAATCAGAAAAAGCGTTTGCGCGGTTTTTATGTCCCAAATACAGCACGTAGTTGAATGTGAAGCAGTTTTTAAGAGTATGTTTTCTATTCTACCGGTGTGTTGCACACTTTTAACAAAGCTCTGACGCGGGCCACATTTTCAACTTACGAAGACAGTTACAAGCTGCAGGTTTTACAGTCCGTGATTGCTGACAGAAAAAGTGACTTTAATTAAACTGCCCCTCTGTTACACAAAATTACCCCATCTAGATTTGCTGCAGAAATTAAGCTGACAAATTTCCATATTTTTGTTTTGCTGGGAAATTGGCAGAAGTAAGACCTACACTCAGTGGCGTACGCACCGGGGGGGGGGGGGGGGGGTTAACCCCCCTCCCATTGACGATTGAAAAGAAATGAAAACCGCTCTTTTTTGAAAGGATCTGCTTTTTTTCAAACAGAACTTGCCGAAGTTGCTATCATGCTTTTCTGTGTTATCGAACTTGCTAAATATTATCTTGAGAAACTTTCATTGTGATGCAATAATACCGGTAGTCAAAATTTTCTGGTGCGTTGCGCTCCGCGCTTGAACCAATATGACAGACTCGGAAAGTCAAAATACAAGCCTGGACAAGGTCAATGGGCACTGCTAAAGCTGAAGGCGTGTTGTGATGTCATAAAGCGATTGTTCTTAAATTTAAGGGGGTCCAACTCTGGAATAAAATGCCGTCTACCCTAAAATATTTCTCATTTTATCGCTATAAAAAGGAATACTAGAAGTTATTGTGGGAAAACGATAGATAAAATTAGCGCCAATATTTAGAGAATTGAAGCTGTTTTGTTGCTGCACATGAAACTAGCTGCTAACATTTCGACTCAGCATGCTGACTTCTAGTTATTTTTTCATGCAATTGATGACTTTCGGCAAGAGAGCATATTGTCAGCATTAATCTTGTATATAGCGTTCCTTTATTTCTCTATTTATTATTATTATGATTATTATTTTTTATTGCTTTTCTCTATAATATTTGCTGTGTAAATATTACTGTAGGCCTACGTTGCAAACTGCATAGCAACTTCACACTGTTAATCTTCGTAGAGAACTTATTACTTGACAACTTGATTGTTTGCGCTATTAATTTGATCTGTTATGGCGCACTTGATGCTGTGGGGGTTGTGTGTGTTGTTTTGGTCTGGTGGGCGTGGATGGTTGCGGTTTGGTGGCGGGGGTGGATGAGTGAGTGATACTACTAGAGTGCTACTCTTTCATATGCCTTTGCTGCTGAATTGCGGCCATTTGTATCTGCAGGGCTGGGGCAGCACGCATAATTTTTGCTGCTCATGCAGCTTGCTAAATTTTTTTTTGCTAATTTGTGCTTTGTACAGTATATTGCTGCTTTGTTCGTTTCTTTGTTTCTTTTATGTATCCAGCGCCGTAGCCAGCCGGGGGCCAGGGGGGGCGCCGCCCCCCCTGAGAAAATCGCGATTTTATCAATAAAACCAAAAAATTATACTTTGATACAATTTTTTCTGTTGATCCTCGGCTAGGTGCGGATCCACAAATTCGATAACCGGGGGGGGGGGCGGGGGGCAATATACTTTAGTCCTATTGAAAATATTATTTTAATTTCTTTTGCAAATTGTTGACGTTTTGGGAGAGAACGATTGCCCAAGCCCCCTTCTCACTGAACCTTTTGGATCGGCATCCGCAGCTGTTTTAAAAACTGTCTTTCAAACCTACAACTTGCCTTTTTTGCTTGCGCTTTTTGCTCGCGATGTTCGATTATTACATAGCTGTGATTATTACGTCATAATTGAATTTACTTTGTTTTGATGAAGAGAAAGAACGGGTTTATTTTTGTTGCTCATTAAACGACACAGAACACAGCAAAACATGCAGCAGTGAGATTGTGAGACTGAGAAACAATAAAAAAAAAATCAGCAACAGGCAGCTGCTGCGAAGGGACCAACGGTCTTCGAGTCAAGCAACAGCCCTTAAAAAATAATCTTAGTGAAGAGTTATTTTTATACACAAAATATTTGTTATTTACAGTATAATAGAGATGAGAGTCAGAGTGAACGACAGAAAACAAAACGCTCAAATTTAGAATATAAATATCTGATTGTACAATGATGTAACAAGATGATCTAAAAGGCCGATAGTACAATGATGTTACAAGCTTGAAAAAATATTGTTTGTATATCTTCTGTTATTCGTAAGGTGGGCCCTTGTAGTAGTTGGTTGATAAGCATATGATACGATACTGTAAACCGTTAGGCAAGGCGCTTATTAGTAAGTGAGCACATTATCGTCGATACCCGATTTGAGTGTTAGCCTAATAAACGACAAGTTCTTGAGCCAAAGTAGCTTATTATTGCAAAATAATTTGCAAAAAGATCAAGATTTTCTGCTTCCCCTGGAAATAGTTTTGTTCTCCCCTGGCACTCGGGTCTGGCTACCCTCCTACGTTCCTACCCCTCTCTGGAGTCAAGCTTGAAAATGGGTCCCAACCAGAACATGAAGCCGATGTTTTGAAACACACTAGCTTGTTGGGTGCTTATATTTTCTACGCATGTAGTATTTACTGCTAAGAACTTTTTGAAACTCCAGTACTTTACCAAAGCGTACAATATACAACATGAATTGACTATATTAACACCTTGTATTTGAGAGGGCCTAATAGCCTTTTCTGAGGCCTGTAGGCGCACTGATTGCAAAATAACTAATTAGCTAATAGCCTCAAAACCTCAAAGCTGATTCAGAAAAGTAATTTTAAAAGCAGAAAAAGCAGTAGCTTACAACGCTCTTCCAGACCCCCAAGCTGAATAATTGATTGTTTGATACAACTAAATCATGAACGTCTAGTGGCGTGTGCACGAGAAGAGTTCAAATCCCTTTTTGCCCCCTTTGGCCATGAGACCAATGAAAAATAACTTATGTATCAGCTTTATGCGATGATTTTTGCTTCTGGTCCTTTTGCTACCAGTATTATTGAATCAGTTACAAGTACTTTTTTTTAATAAAAAGTGCGTTAGAATGAAGTATTTTTTGCTTAAAATTCGAAAATTCCGTCAGCGGCTGGGGGCGTAGCCCAGTTAATTTTTCAGAAAACACCTTAGGATGGCTATATCGTTGAAAAAAAGGTCTTTTTTTTCGCCCCCTCTGAGATTTGTTTCGCCCCCCCAAGCTGGTCCGGCTGGCTACGGCCCTGTATGTATCCAGTGGAAGGTAAGATTGTGGGTGAAGCTGACCCGGTGAGCTCTGCTCTTTCGCTTCATCCACAGTGTGCGTCAAATTGTGTTTTCATATGGTACGGTGCATTGTAAGTATCTTTATGCGCCCCTTTTTGTGTGTGCCGAAATAATAAAATGCTGATACTGGACAAGACAACGTTTCAGCGCTGAAGGCGTTCTTGGAAGAGAAAGGCAGATATTCCGCTTGCGATGTCATCATTTTGAGTTTACCGAACCGACCAGTTGGAGTTGACGTAGTGCTTGAAGACATCGTAATCGGCGCGGAAGGTTTTGGATTCGGTTTCTGGACCGGGACCGGCTTTTAGCTCAGTTCTTAAGCGCACAGGCTATCGGCGCGGAAGGTCTGGGGTTTGATTCGGTCAAATCGGCACAGTGTCGCTAACGGCTCGTCACCGCTGCGACGTTTCTGCGTTCCCCAAGCGCTACGTCGCGGAGAGGGGCAAAATGGAACTTTTCTTTTTTGAAACGAACCGACGTTTCGTACGGAGCTAGCCGAAATTGCTATATCATGTTTTTTCTGTTCTGTCCAACTTTCTAATTTAATCTCGAGAAACTTTCATTGCGATGCGATGCAGCAATACCGGTAGTCCAACTTTTCTGGTGTGTTTTGCTTGAACTACATTTTTATCATTGACACTGCTGTGAAGCAATTAGTAAGCAGGAGTTTCCTTAATGCGGTGTATCTGGCTATCTGCCGTAACTATATGGTTGCACCCAAAAATTGTTTCTAAAAATTAAAATAAATTTTCATGTTACGGCCGCTTTCGTATCTCACTAGATTGTATAAAATAATAATAAAAAAAAAATTAATTTCGTTAAAAAGTGTGTCATCAATTTAATGTATTTTTTCCTTGCTGTTGCTTGTAGCTTTTCTCAAATCAAAATTGTGCTTTCATCTTCCATTAACTTAGATTTTTACTCCTCTCGCGCTGATATGAGTCAGATTTAAATTTTTACTGTTCTAATTCTCAACTGATGATTTCATCAACGGAAACGCATGTTTTCAGTGCTTCTAATCGTAGCTTAATTCGCTTTTTGCTTCTTTGTTTAGATCCACTTAATGTCATAAACATAAATCTAGCGATAACGTGTAAACAAAATATCATAATTCGCCGGTTCAGTCAGTGATGCAGTGTATTGCACTTGAGTTTGAACTTTGTAGTTGCAGTTATGAAGCTATTGTTAATTATGAGTTTTAATAGTGTATTATATTTTTTCATGTCGATTCTATTTGAATAAGTGGTAAAATAATTGAACTTTTGTAAAAAGGAAATTGTCAATTCGCGCTGGTTGTTACGTACAATAGCCTGCTGTCACAAATTTAACAGCTCAGATGGCCGAGTGGTATGGAGCGTCTGTCTCTTGAGCTGTAGACTCGGGTTTGATTCCGAGTCGGGTCAAACCAATGGCATTAACATTGGTATTCACAGCTTCCCTGCTTGACGTTCAGCATTGAAGGGACAGTGTGGAGAACAAGCCGGCAAGTTGACTTGTTGTGCCGTTGGGAAAGGCACTTAGCGGGATTCCCCCATCTTGGTGTGGTAGACAGATGGCCGGCAACTCCTAAGCGAGCTCGTATAGCGCATTGATCGCTTTCTCGTGATAGGAGGATAAATATGCAACTAAATAAAAATAAATAAATAAATAGTCGGTAAGTATTTTTTGCTTGAATTCGGTAATTTGCATGCTGAATTTTGTTGCATATTAATTTTTCTTTATTCGTAGAAAACGTCGTTTATGCTGCACGGATTACGATTGTGGATCACGTCCGTGTCAAAATTGTCATCCAAAATACAAGACAAAAAGTGTAAACGTTGTCTGCTGATTGAGTGGCAGCTTGTCAATTATTCCCACGTAGCACCAGCGATAGGCCTGTAGTCGCCTGACGAATACGCGATTATAATCGTTTGTTTTTGCGACGAACTTTGAGCTGTTACAACTTAAAAATTGTTCGTTTGCTAAATTTGTAAAAGTACTCGTACTTGTACTAGAAATTTTTACGGTGCTCGTACTCGACTACATTTTTCAATATCAGTGCTCGTACTCGAATTTTTTTGTGGTACTCGTACTCGGAAGTTGAGTTCTCGACTCCATATCACTGCTAGTAATACTTGCTGGTTGGTTGGTAGGCCTACTTTGCTTGTAATAGTGTGGATGTTGTCTTGAGTTGGACCAAATCCCTGCAGAAACAAACGGGGAGCTCGATGGCGTTTAGTCATCGTATTCTTGCGGATAATTTGTTTACCAAGAAACGCTATGATGATTTTTTAACTTTTTACTCATCAGTATTACACACACCAGCTTGTAATCTATATGCAATTGCAAACCAAACACAAATTTAAAAAAAGTAAGATACTTCCAGTTCACCCATAAGCTAGAAAATACTGGTACTTTATTGTCAGGTAACCAAAGCAATGTTAGTACCTGATTTCGCTCTGTACCATTATGAGGTAGCTTAAATAGATGGAGTAATAGCATTGCATCCCCCCAAAATCTGACTTTGAAACATAATCAACGCAATAACTCGAAAACTAAGTATAATCACCGTATAGTTCCTCTGCAAGTTAGAAGGAAACTTGTTATTTCTGAGTCATTCAAGCCATCAACCAATTTTCTAGCGCAAGTGGTTAAGGAGATAAAAAAATTTCCTGTATCGATAGGCCTGTCGTCATGGAAATGGATAGTTCCTCTGCAAGTTAGATAGAAACTTGTTATTTCTGAGTCATTTAAGCCATCAACCAACTTTCTAGCGCAAGTGGTTAAGGAGATAGAAAAATGTCCTGTATCGATAGGCCTGTCGTCATGGAAAGGAAAAGGGTATCACTAGCCTATAATGAGAAAGGAGCATTAAAAATATAAAACTATAAAAAAATCAAATCTTCATTATACTCCTGGGATTATGCAGACGAGTGGCGGGGTCCATCTCCGCGGCTTAGCGCCTGGGCAACACAGCTCCGACAAAACGTGTCAGCGTTGGCGACACTGTGTCCGATTTGACCGACCCGGAAATCTAACCCCAGCCCTCCCGCACCGATACCTTTGTCATAACAACTGAACTAATACAAAACTATTGAGGCTTTAATTGTCCTTCACAGCCTGATTTTACCATTAAGCTCTTATGCACAGCATTGTTTAATCAGCAAACAAGGTGTTTGCTTGAACTAGTTAAAAGTTGTTTGAGCTTACAACAAATGGGCGCTGGTGTGCTGCAGCTTCGCCACTGCCGGTTTTATTTCGCTGTAGTTAGCTCACAGTTATTCCCATCGTAGTCATCCTTAGTTTCCACTTACCATTTTTTGGGGGCTGATTTTGCTATGGACATGAATGAACCAAAGGCTTCTAGCTAATGGCAGACTATACGCAGCAGCTGGCATTCTGCAAGTGCATGACATGCGATATGACAACAGAAACTGCATGTTATAGGAAGACAGTGCGGCACCTGCTGATGACATCTAGTAGCTTGCAAAACGGAAACCGTGTTTACCTGTGCAGAATGAATTTGAGCTAGTTGCAGTGTTTACGCTGTTTGTTTTGTTCTAAATAGAGTTGGACTTGATAGTGGATAAGGTAAAACCAGATTTTTAAAAACGGAAGGTAGTCCTCTTTTTTCATAGACGCATGAAAATATATCACACGAAGGCCTATAATTGTGCGTGATGGGAGTAAACAAAACACTAGGAACAAATTTTACAGAGATGGAAGCAAACAATCAAGTATAAAGTACATCTAAAGGGCGGAATTCTATTCATAAAATACGTCAGCAACTGACAGCTAATTTTCAAAGCTAGGCTTATGCGCAGAAAGCAAGAAAAGCAGATAGCTAGAGAAAACCAAACCTGCAAAAGGTTGAAAAGCAAAAAAGAAATAATAAAACACTCCTATAAATGTTTCTTTTATTCTTGCGAAATCGCAGTGGAAAAATAGAGCTCGTCTGACTTTAGTGCCTCGGACTGGGGATTTGATTCGGATGCGGGTGAATCCGATTACTCAAAAGTTGGTGTTCACAGTTTTCCTGCTTGACGAGACGGTGCAGACAACAAGCCGACAAGCAGGGGGGATGTGGGGGATGCATCCCCCCACCAGCCATTTTCAACAATGCTTTGGATGAATAAAATTTTTTCATAATTTCGAACCTCTTCATAACAATAATTATGCCTTAGTCGCCTTAAGCGCGCATACTCGAAACCGTGCGATCAAACTGCATCATATTTGGTGAAGCAGTCAAAGATAGGGGCCAAAAATAAGAACTAACTTTTCCTGAAAATTGTTCAAAATGCATTAAAACAGCCGTTACAGTATGCAAATTTTCCGTGGAAAAAGTGACGAAATTTGGTACCTCCTACCTGAAAAAAATTTTGAATACGCCCCTGACACAAAACATTTTCAAAGGGCTTATTTACGCCCACTTACGTGTCTGAACCTCTTAACGTCTTTATATTTAGTTAACATTCAACCTAATACAAAATTACATCCCCCCCACCAAAACTTTCTGGATCCGCCCCCGTCAACAAGTTTTACTAGCTATGCAGAGGGAAAAAACCCTTTTGGGATTTCCCAACTTAGAGTGGACGTTGGACAGGTGGTGGGCAACTTCTAAGCGAGAGCTTTTCACAGCGCCTCAATCGCTTTCTCGTAAATTAACAGTGGGCCCAATTCGTAATCGTCGCGATCTAGCTTGACCTTGTATAATTTGATTTATATGCACCATCCAGTCAATATGTTCATTATTCGAAGGCCAAAATTTTTCTAGTTATCTCCGACACAATAAAACTTTGATCTCACTGTAATGATTTCTGTTCAATTTACGAGATTGTACACGCAAATAACGAACATGCGTGGTGCGGACACAACATTAAACAGGAGAAAAAAGGTAAAAGAATAAAAAAGTATATGCTTCAAGCAAGCATGCATTTATGCTTACATCCTATTCACATGCCCAATTTTATTGGGTATTAAGCCCGCGGTTCTTGGTTTTAGTTTCTGCATCATAATCAAATTCTTAATGTCATAAATTTTTTAACTAACTATGACTTCAAAAACTTTTTTAACTATGACTTCAAAAAGCTTTTTTAACTATGACTTCAAAAAACTGACCAGAACCAAGAATCGCGTGCCCAAGGCCCATTAAAATTGGACATGTGAACAGGGTAATTGTGCCGGGCATTGTTGAGTGTAAGCCCACTAAAATATCAATCTGTTTAATGCAGGGGCGTAGCCAGCGAAATATTTGGGGGGGGCTAATTACAATAGGCCAAGAACTTCAAAAATGATCTGTTCAGGCCAAGGCGTTAGGCTCACGCTGTCTTCCCGTATTTCGTATTTATTTTTTTTACAGATGAATATGGAGTTAATTATTTACCGGTACTCTACACCAGACATGGGCAAACTACGGCCCGCGGGCCAAATCCGGTCGGCCGGTTCTTTGATTCTGGCCCGCCGGCACTTACAGAAACTCATACTCCTTCCATGATTTAAGCGGAAGACCTTTTTTCCCTTTAGAGATCACGGAGAGCAGTGATTTTCAAAAAAATAGGCCTCAACGATGCAAAATTGAAATGAAAAACGAGGTGAAAATCTTTTATTTTGGACATCACATTCGCACATGGACTGTGATCACCAAAAAAAAGAAAAAAAGTTTTCACCTTGTTTTCCAATCAACGTGCGGCTCGCCGCTTCAACAGTTTTTCAAAATCTGGCCCTTCGTGTGAAAAGTTTGCCCACCCTTCCTCTAGACCCAAACAGGCAATCCTTAAGTTCGCTAATCGTGGCCGAGTGGTTCGGAGCGTCGTTTTTACGACGGCTATGATCGCAAGGTTTATAGTTTAACTCCCACCCAAGCCTCGTTGTCGCGTCCTTGGATAAGATGCTCAACGACAATTATTATCTCTGCTTGGTGGAATCTAACAAGCAGCAAATTAAAGAAGTCAGAAGCAAAATTCAAGCGGAAAACTCGGAAACAAGGGCAACTCCTAAGCGAGTCTGAATTCGTCCCATGCATAGCGCCTCCGCCGCTTTCTCGTGACAGGAGGATAAAAATGAAGAAATCGATTAATCAATCAATAATTGCTACCTTAATACTAATCAAACTGCCTTCTGCACGGCATTACATAATTATCAAAATCCAACGATTTTGTCACCGTATGATATGCACGAACAAGAAACACATAGAACCACTAACACAAAAAAAAGTCCCTATTCTTCTTCGTAAAATTATTTTCAATTAAACATTCTTTCCTTTTGCTCGCCGTATTCGATTGCCTTTTTGCAATACAATCTTGCTTTTTCTCTGTAGGCTACTTTTGTACTTACACTTAAATATTTGATCCCATTGCGCTGTTATGATGCAATAAAGCTTAACAAGCGCTTTTTGTGGAGAAGTTATGTCGAATTTTAAATGGCACAAAAATTAGTCGTGAATGAAAAAGTGGTAAAGATGAGGGAGCTTTTGAAACAAAGTTTACGGTATTTTATAAGAATGTTTTAATGACACTTCAAATTAAGCTTCGTCAAAAAGAGGGCCAGTGCCCCGGTAGCATCAAATTTGTTCTGCCGAAAAAATACGCCTAAAAAATGTGGAGTTTATGACCCACCCCACCGCCCTTATTCAATTTCTCGCTACGCCACTGGAACACACTCAACCTTAATCTCACTACGTGCTTGTGCTTAGCATCTGGTGGAGGAGCAGCAATACTACTTTTATGTTTTTGTTATAATCCTGGTTGATTCATTACGATAACAGCACTCTAAAAAGCGCTTCGAACGGTTTCCTTGTTTAGTCTGACACGATGTTGTCAAGCCAAGTCTTATAGAAAATGAGGATATTCAATGCATTTGCAAATTGCTGCATTTGCTTTTTGTGAAAATCCAGCAGCAGCTTATAGCTGGCATCAGATTTAAAGAAGTGGTAGAACGACCAGTTAACAGCTCAGGTGGCCAAGTGGTAAAAGCGTCCGCCTCGGGAGCTGTCGACTTGGGTTTGATTCCGAGTCGGGTCAAACCAATGACTTTGAACTTGGTATTCACAGCTTCCCGGCTTGTCGCTCAGCATTAAATGGACGCTACAGAGAGCAAGCCGGCAAGTTTATTTGTTGTGCCGTTGGGAAAGGCATTTGGCGGGATTGCCCGATCTTGGTGTGGTAGACAGGTGGCTGGTAACTCGTAAGCGAGCTCGTTTAACGCTTTGATCGCTTTCTAATTGTAGGAGGATAAATATGCAACGAAATGCAACAAAAATACAGTTAGAACTTTGAAGCCCACTGTTCAAAATTGCTGAATTAAAAAATCAGCTATTTGTCCAAGTTGCAAAACAGCATTACTCTTAAGTTCATTTAATGACGTCCATGCTGTTTTTCTGTCTCTCAGTCTGCTACTCAAAGCATAAAATCAGCCTCAAAAGCGAAGTTAATGTATACGAACTTTGAGGACGACTTGACGCCAAAGTTTTTCGCCAAAAAACCAAAACATCATTATAACGTTAAAAACAACGAAAGAGGTGCCCAGAGCTGGGCTCTAAAAAAAAAAAAGTTCAAAGCGCAAACGCAAATTGCGCAACCGATTTTTTGCAAGCACAAAACGCAACAGCAAAATGCGCCACCGAATTTTTGGAAGCATAAAGCGCAAATGCAAATTGCGCAACCGTATTTTTAAAGACATGTAGCGCAAATGCAAATTGCGCAACTCTATTTTTGCAAGCATAGAGCGCAAATGCAAATTGCGCAGCCCAAATTTTCCAGACTAAAAGCGCAAACGAAAATTGCGCAACCACAAATCGTTTTGATAAAACGCAACTGCAATATTGGTTTTCGTAACTCAGGACTTAACCAAGATGCCCTATCGGTGAAACAAGTTGCAAAAATATTTCAAATAGTAACTAGAATCCACCCCAAACTAACGGTAGAAATGACAATGCCAAGGGGTTTTAGTTCTGTCTGTATAACAGGAGTTGTTATTGGTCGAAGGAAATAATGGTAAAAGCATTCAGTATGTTTTTACGTATAATCTCTTATTACCTTTGGCACAACCTTAGGTTAACTAAAGCTAATCGGTACAAAAATCATTTTGCAGTAGCTAGGCTACCCATGAGCCATTACCCAAACACTAGGCTAATAGCACAGTAGAAAATTTTATTCCTTGCAACGAAGAAAATTCAAAGCACTAGGCAAATAGCACATCAGACATAAGAAGTCTCCGGCCTGGCTGTATTCATTTTTAAAAAATTGAGAAAAGTATGAGTATCAGTTCTGCCAGGTTTGACGTGTCACGTTTTTAAATGCAGTGGTTTCTGACATACTGAAGTTCAAACCTGACCTCTTTGTACCGTATTGCTTGTTGCTTTGAGACTATAGACAATAAGTTAGTTAGCATAAGAATACTGGAATAGTCTTAGAATACTAAGCAAAATGGGACAAACAGTTCATTTTTGAACTCCCAACATCTGAAACTGGCTGCATCTGAAAACTTTAAAGCTTGCCAGAACTGATTACTACATACTTGGTAGGCAACCGTAGGCCTATCTTTATTTATGCCGATTGGTATTGAATGCTGTAGGCTTTCCTGTAGGGCCTATTTCTGTAGGATAACCTACCAAAGCTGGTGCTTGCCGATTCCACGTGATTTTTATTTAACTTGTGACGAAACTGCGGTGTCGGTGCGACCAAAAATACAACTGTTCTTAAAATTATTCGACCGAAACCGATTTACTGTATTTATTTTTGGAAAGATAACCTGGCTTTGCGGTTGCGCACTTCAAAGAAAATTTAATGCGCAAGTAAAGCGCAATTAAATTTTAAATAAACGGTGCGCAAATGCAAGTTGCGCAATCGAAAAAAAAGACCTTAAAAGCGCAAATGCAAATTGCACAACCAAAAAAAAATATATGAAAAGCACAAACGCAAATTGCGCAAGCAAAAAAAATATATGAAAAGCACAAACGCAAATTGCGCAAGCAAAAAAAGTCAGGTAAAGCGCAATTTAAATTTTGCAATTGCGCAATTTGCGCACTAGTTTGCGCATATTTCAGCTCTGGAGGTGCCAACGTTTAGCGAAAGAGTAGAGAAGAAATTTTGAAAACTGTCCTCAGCAACATATATTGATTCTCTTGCTTTTCACGCATCGCTTGAAAAAAAGAGGAACAGCCTTATGCTTCTATTACTTATAGCCTTAAGGTCTGTTTTGAGCAGCCAGCATTACGATTTTGCTGATTTGTTTATTTCACTACTTCTTAGACTATTAGGCCTCCATATTTATTTTTCATTAAATAATTTAAGTGAAACCACTTTAGTGTAAAACAGTGTTGCCATACAAAATTGATCCATAATGCAAGCAGTTTGGTGGAATGGAGATGATAAGCAATTGTCTCATAGAAATGACGTCACTATTCCCGAAGTCAAGTCATCTACTGACGTGAAAGTTAAAGTGTCATATTCAGGTAATTACTGATAAAATACCGTAGGCTTATGGGTAATGTTTTGTTTTTATTGCGTAACGTCAGCACTGCACCGTGATTCATGAACAAACTTGGTGATGATTGCATGACGGGTGGATGGCTGAAGATACTGAGGCATAAGTAACGGTGTAGGTATGCCAGTCAGTCAATTTTTGAAAAATGGTGAGAGGGCAAGATGTTACTTATTTCTTGAGATAGCGTCATCTATACCTGATTTTTTATGCGAAAGCAAAACAATTGGAGTGAGGTATAGCAAGCCCACGCTTTTGTTTATATATTTACGAAAGCCCCAAGATGGCCGAACGGCACAAATCGTTGGTTAATTATTATGTGATACCAATTAAAATGGGTAATTATTATGGGTTGGGGGTTACACCCCCCCACAGAGCCTCACGTGACGTCATACTTACGTCTCTTTCTGACTTTTTTTTTGAAGCGTTAGATTCTTTTACCACTCTTACTCTTTCTTAAGCACGTACCCGTAACTGAAGGCCTAAGTCGGTTATTTCATGTTAATTGGACGAGTAGCCAGAGGCGGATCCCTAGAACTCGATTTAGAGGGTGATAAAAGGCGCACGAAAACAGGTGCGAAGTTTACCAGAAATATGAGCAAACAAGCGGTATATCGTTATAGTTCATAACTACTCAAACTTTTCAGAAAAATTTCAAAAATGCTGACGTTTTAAGGGGAGAGGGTGATCGCCCTCACCTCCCTACCCTGGATCCACCATTGCACGCAGCAGTACCAGTGTGGCGCTGTTTTCTGAGTGATGTAATAGAATAGATCAATTGATGCATCAGACCTTCCGTAGAACAAAGACTAAACAATTTCAAGGGAAAATGATTTACGTAGATCACAAAAGAGCTAAATCGCTAACATTTGAACATCGTCTTGCCAGTTTCACCAGAAAGCATTCCTTTGACTTCCTTACCAAAGTTGTGTCGTAACTGCTTTCGGTATTTTTAGTTTAAAACATCTCCCATAAATTTGAGACCATCTTTTGTTATTAACATATACAACGTATGATCAAATGTGACGCCATTCTCAACCCCTCCCATTGCAAAATCCTGGCTGCGCTGATGTGTGAGACGAAGTTGTTAATAGTTGGAGTTAATAAAGTACAGCACTTTGGATGCTGGGTCGAACTTTGGCTGGGGGGCCTAAATGCGAACAACATGTACGAGGCCCCCGAGATTCTAAAAAAGATGCCACAAGGTGTCCAAAATAAGAGAAGTTCTCTAAAAAGTTTTCAAGTGGCAATAAGATAATCTGGGTCTCGTGCGCACGCAATGCACAGTCTTCACCGTCGCTATAGTTGCGGCACTGTTCGAATAGTTACTGATTCGAAGAACTAAAGCCTACTTGGAAGTAACCTTCATTGTACAGGATCACGTTCCAAAAGTCTTGGTCATATTTTGACATTCACTATCTTGGAAAATAATAAGGATGTAAAACTTAGGCCTACAAAAAACTTAATAATTGTAATTACTGATTAGCTTTAAAACGGCCCAACATCTATCTTACTACCATTGATAGTTAAAGGGATATGGAGACATCAGATGGTCCGAAGACTTTTGGATCACCCTGTAGTTGTTCTCTAATTTCTTTTTTTTTTTTGCGAAGGTATTTGCGGGACCGACTTTCACTTCATGAATGAAGAAATGGGAAAATTTACATTAAAGAACGGAATGATAATGGGACATGAGTTTTCGGGAACGATCGTGGAGCTTGGAGAGGAAGCAGCGAAAACACTGACGGTCTAATCTTTAGTTTTATCCGCTTTAACAGATGCTTCTTTTCGCTGTCTTTCTTGTAAATGTTGCAATGGTTTGCATTTCGAATGGTTTAAATCGATTAAAACGACAAAAAAATTTCACTTCAAGATTTATCGAGAAAAAAACATTAAATCCTTTGTTTTCTGCTTCAGTTATATTTAAGGGTTGAAAATTAGGTAGAAGTCAGAGGTGCGATTTACAATTGAAATTTTGTTTCTACAAAAGGAGAAAAACAGAAATATTTCTTGAAATAAATTCTTTCAAAATTAAATCGGAAGCACATTGCTTCAATTTTTATCTGTTTTAACATAAACGGTTCTTGTATAAGGCTTATAACACTTATACACGATTTGATTTGCGGGGTTTCGCCCATTCCGGCATAATTGCGAAAGTTAAGTGAAAAAAATGTACTCGAGTGATTTGGGAGCTTGTCCAGAAATTTTTTAAAGGAGATGGGGGCGGAAGGGGATTTGCCACGAAAGGTATGATTTTTTGAAAGAACCTTAGCGATAGCGTTTTTTAGCATCTGCGTATAGAATTTCCCAACCGGGGATTCTTGTCCCCCTTGAGGTGTGATGCAGCATTTCAGGGGTGCGGGGGGGCTTTTCAGTTTTTTGTTTTGTATGTTGAGTGCTTTCATTTTCAGTTGATTTATTGATAATCGTTTCAGCGCTGTCTTATTGCATGTACTGTTAAGAATGCGAGAATATCTTTACATGTTCTGAGAGTGCGGTAAATTAAAAAAGTTGTAAACTACTGGTATGGAAGAAGGCCTGAGGGGGAGGAGGGCACAAGAGCCTCCATTCGTATGCCACTTTTCGGGTTAGCCATTAATTTGTAATAAATATTTTTCTTAGATTGGAGATCGAGTGGCGATCAATCCCGGAGATTGCTGTGGTGCTTGTGATTGGGGCGCAAAAGGAGAACCCCATTTTTGTGAAAATATGGCCTACATTGGGCTGATGAATAATGGCGGATGGGCCCAATACTGCGTGGTGCCTGCAATGAAGGTATAAATGCAAAGTAATGAAGAAATAGCGCAAACACTTGCGGTTTAAATGAATGCAACGTTATCCGTCAAAGAATTTGCATAAATAAAAAGTGAGGTTATTTTCAAATTATATTGAACTGATAATTCAGCAGTAATATTGGGGAAGACAGCGAAGTGAGCTTGCGCTCTTCGAGTCAGCAGCCACTCGGTATATATGACAAATGCGATCAGCTCCAGCCACGAATCAAATCCGTCACGTAGGATCTGTCACCTACGCGCGGTACTGCTTACTTGAAAATATTATTTAGGCTAATATTTGTCTTAAACTACTTTGGTTAATTAAAACTGCTTGTTTGTTTTTTTTAGTTTTGCTGCTTGTTCTATATTTCTGTCAAAAATTTTTTTTTGTGCCAGAGCTGTAATTCAACAAGGTTTGGTAGCAGTAGAACTTTGAGTAGTAGCAGAACAACAACTTTGAAGGCTCATAAGTCTTAGTAGTAGTAGTTAAGTCTATTATTTCTGTACATCCAACAGGATAAAAAATACGATAAGTAATAAAACTCTGAAAACTTAAATGAAAGAAATGTATAATGATAATAAAAGATGAAGGAAAAATGTATAATAATTACATGATAAATAATATAACTCAGATAAAGGAAATATATGACAACGCTGCAAGAAAAGAGAAGAGGCAACAAGACGATTAACGTTATGGCATGCACTGTACAGCAGGAGAAGATGAGTTAAAAAAAAACACGAGTGGGCTTGGTTGCAACACTCAAAATATTAATGCCAGTTTTTAAAAAGAATCCTACTCTAAAATTTGTTGTTGGTTGTTTAGATTTTTTTGCTTTTCAAAAACAATTTAATTTGTTTTTTGAGTTTTATCGCTAAGGGCATGTACCAAAATGTAACAGCTGCAACGCCAATGTGTTCTTGGGATCCTGAGTACTTTTAGAATTTCAAACTGCTATAATGTTGTGCGATGACTGAAGATCATGAAAATGTAAATTCATGAAAGCACAATACACGACACCATATAAAGCATGAGTCACCTTATATAGTTTGATACAAGTTGCTTTCTAGGTTTATCGTCTTCCAGCGAGTTTAAGTCAGATGCAAGGAGCGCTCACTGAACCATATTCATGTGTAGTAAGAGGATGGAAACGATTGGAACCTTTCCCTGACAAAGATTGCAAGGTTTTGGTGCAAGGGGCTGGTATTATTGGAGTGTTGTTTTGCACTTTGTTGCATTTTTACAAATTTCAAAATGTGACAGTGTCTGAACCAAATGAAGAAAGAAGAAAGTTATGCCAAAGTAACTCGATAAATTATGCCATTTTGAAATATTTTTATTAGTTATTTATTCAATACAAATGTGCGTGGAAAAACACCCTGGTTAAGTTAAACGTAATTCCTTCAAATGTCACAGTTTTGTCCCTCGACGTCAAGGTACTAGAGAGTGAACAATAGTGCATTTTATGACTTTTTTTTCTGACTTATGTTTTTCTTGAGGATATTGCAATCCTTTTTAGGTCTAATTGTTGAATGTTGATATATATTGGGTGGTCCACGCCATCTCTACCAATTACTTGTTGATTGCTTGCTGGACTTTCAATTTACTTATTAATTACTTACTTATATTTTTTTTTTCCTTTTTCGATAATGTAATATTCCGACTCATAGATGCGGGTATCTTCCTTTGGTAATCCCAGAATAGCGATGGAAGGTGTGCCCATTGTGTTGTTTTAAACCTGTGTGTGATACGTTTGTTAATGTGTTTTTATATCATGTCGTAAGTTGTTGCATTTGGGAGCAGCAGACTTATATGACCAATTGGTCTTTCGCTGCTTCCCTCCAGCGCTATTTTGCGTCATGGTAAGTAAAAGTTGAGTTGAGTATTGAGACTTACGAAATGGGTACCTGTTCTGACATTGCATAAGCCTGGTGAGCATTTACTTCACCAGTTGTAAGAGTTTAAGCAGCACTAGCTTCATTATTTAGATATGAATTTTGGTTTCGACATCGTCCATCCACTAGACCTAAACTCACAACTAGCTGCCAAGGACATCGATTCATGCGGATTCAAAATTGTTATTGATTGCACAGGAAATCCTACCGCTGTCGAGAAGGTAAATGTGCACAAATTGCACCGTGCACTTACTGCACTGCGCGCTTACCCTGTCCACATGTCGAATTTCAACGAACTTAAATCCTACGGGCTTTCTGCATCATAATTAAATTTTTGATGTCATAATTGAATAAGTGATTATGACGTCAAAAATTTAAATTCTGATGCAGAAAGCCTTTTGGCTCACGGAAAGTGGACATGTTGGCAGGCCACAGGGTAGCTGTATATGATTTCGATTATAACCTACATCGATCTTCTTTAAAAGATAGAGAGATGGTTTAACCTTACGGTGGCACATCATAGGATTCGTAAATTATTTTACACCAAAAAATTAGTAGGCTACACACCAGTGGTTCCCAAACTAGCCGTCGCGGCGCCCTGTTGCGCCGCGAGACTTTTGTCGCGGGTCTTCGCGCACTTGGTGTTTGGTTTCGAGTTTGCTCTGCATCTCAAAATTTTGTAATGGAAAAATAATGCCTGGAAGATTTACTTGTGAAAAGATTGCATAGTTATACGTCACAATGTGTTGCTTGCCCGTATGTGGTATATTGTGTAACAATAGTCCGTTACATGATGAATAATAAAGCATTGTTACCAGAGAGTCGAACCGTTTAAAATATCGCTCCGGTTCCGGTTCAGGTTCAAGACTTTTCAAAAATTTGGGTTCAGGTTCGGTTTGGGCTCAGTTGCACCAAAATTTAAAGGTTCGGGTTCAGTTCGGGTTCATCGAAACCCGATTTTTAAGGTTCAGGTTCGGTTCAGGTTCACTAAATCCAAATTTCAAAGGTTTAGACTCGGTTCGGGTTCACCGAAAAAAAGCGGTTTTTGCCGGTTCGCGGTTCAGGTTCGGGTTCACTTTAAAATCTTTAATTTGGCCAAAAACTAAATTAGGGTCTTATATCATTAAAATAACAAAGAAATTGCATGCCCGAATCAATTAAGGTTAAATAAAAATGTAAAAATTCATTAAAATTTTGAAAAGCAGAAAGAATGTTGCAAAGGTTGGAATAGGTCAGTGCTTTATCGTTCTGATGATGTTGGTCGTCAGTACCAACAAAAAGTCAACAAATAAACAACCTGACTAGATTTAGTTGAGGTTATTGTAAAGTTACCGGAAGAATGAGAAAAAACTCCACGTAAGCAGAAAGAATGTTACGCATCGCAGCACATGTCTAGAGATTTTTATTAATATTTTTTAAGAATCAGCTTAGGTTCAAACATTGTTACTAAACAATTTCTGTTCAGGTTTATGTCCACAAAATATTATAGGTTCGGGTTCACTTGCATAAAATTTTTAAGGTTCAGGTTCGGTTCAGGTTCACTAAATCCAAATTTCAAAGGTTTAGATTCGGTTCGGGTTCACCGAAAAAAAGCGGTTTTTACCGGTTCGCGGTTCGGTTCGACTCCCTGATTGTTACAATGTAATCGCAACAAGATTGATATTTAACGCGAAATGCGTGTTGCAGTAAGCATCCAACACCGAACCGCGATTTTATAAAATGTGTACACAGCAATAAGCTCACACCTCACATTAACTGCATACGTTTTTCAATATTTTGCAACTGCACAGTAAAGTATTAGGCTATGTTTTAAAGTATTAGGCTATTAGGCTATGTTTAATTCGTTAAATTTTTTGGTGAAATTTAAAATGTGTTACTATTAGCTTTACTACAGCGCCGCGAGTTTTGAAAAGTTTTTAAAGGGTGCCTCCAACAAACAAGTTTGGGAACCGCTGCTATATACAGTATAGCCCACTAAGCCCACTATCGTTATGCAACTCGTAGAATTTTAACGCCATGTGGCCTATACCTTCTATCCTTGGAGCACATTTGTAAGCGTCAACCTTGAGATAAACCAGTAAGGTTAACAAGAAGTTTGGGAACCTGTTTTTTATCTCTCATTGGTAGGCTTCTGGGAAGTTCAAAGTACCGGTATTTTGGTACTCCGCCCCTGGCACCCCTCCCCTCTGGATACACGACACGGCTTTATTTTGACGTACCGATAGGCAGAAAAAGTTTTTATTGTAATAAAAAAAGTTGTGAATACAGTAGCTAGCTCACAAAAGCTTTCGAACCGGCTAAGTTCTGGCCAAAGCACCATAAGAATTATACCGTATCAACCAACGAAGCTAAACTCAACGATAAACAGTCTTGCGGAATTTGGTTAACCAAAATGCTGAATCAATAATAGGGGCCTACTGCTCAAAATATGTAAACGAATAGTAGCAAAAGCAATGCTACGTCGGCGAGGTCCTTTCGCGGGTCCTTTCAGAGAGTCGAATTATTACGCCTAAACAGAGGTAGGCACAATATCGTTAATTCGTCAATAACGAACCTAAATTTTTCATTAACTAGTTAATTCGTTAAACTTCTTTTTGAAATTAACTTCCGTTAGTGCTTGATAACTTTCGTTAAATTTTTGTATACGCTAATTTCTGTTATTGTTGGTTAAGTTTGACATCGATAAACAAGCAAAATACCACCAATGAGGTCAAAAAGCGAGTGAAAAACAACAAAACATATTGCTTGTGAGCAGAAAAATTGCTAAAATGCTTACACAAGCATTGATATTAAAAAATCTAAGCTTTTTTTAAAAAAGAAATGCCTTTGTTAAGTCAAAATTAACGATTTAGCGAATTTAATTAACTTCCGTTAATTGGAGCTGAATTTAACGAATTAACGTTAACGGATGTACATACAGTGCTGTTCGAAATTATGAGACCACTTAAACTTTTGACTATTTTTGACGTTCATGATGAATTGGCATGCCATTTGTAATAAAGCAAAGAAAGGCCAGGATTGTTTGGGCGAAAGAGCATTTGGACTGGACAAGTGAGGATTGGGATAAGGTCATATTTAATGATGACAGCACCCTTACCATCCAAAATCATGCTGGAAACAACTTTTTTCAGAAAAGACCTCATGACGCATTTTGCCTACCATCGAGCATTCAACTACTGTAGTGTGATGATTTGAGATTGTATGGCATCAAATGGCGTAGGAAGATTACACATCTGTGAGGGGATGGTGAATGCCGCCAAATATGCTGCTGTGTTGGAAACAAAATTGCTCGCCTGTGCCCGAAGTTTATTTTCGGATGAATACTGGATATTTCAAGATGACAATGCTCCCTGCCATCCAACAAAGTTGATGAAAAGGTGGACGCAATCTTATAAGGTGGCCTAGATGAGTTAGCCAATTCAATCACCAGATCTCAACCTATTGAAAATTTATGGCACGGAATTAACGTAATCATTGCCAAAAACAAACCATCCAACTACAGGAAGCTGATTGAGAATATTATTCAAGCCTGGCATCAGATTGCTACACCGGAAGAACTTCGCAACCTTGTGCAGAGCATGCCGAGACGGTGCAAAGCGGTGATTCAGAATAAAGGCTTTCCAATGAAGTACTAATAATAAAATGTCGCAAAAACGGTCCTCCTCAGGGTTACCAAATATTAAAGAGCCTAAAGAAGATTGTGTGTCGTTTTTAGTAATTTAAAGTCTTCTTTAATGGCAAATACGTAATAAAATGTCCTTGCAAACTTAGTCAGTATATGGGAACATTTAAAAACTGTACCTACGAATTCCGCTTTAAATTCTGAATTCATCGATGTCTAACATGAAGGGGTTGTGAATAAAAAAATACACTTCCAAGACTAGGTGAAAATAAAGTTGTCAAAAAAATTGCAAGTGGTCTCATAATTTCGAACAGCACTGTAATTGTGTTAACGAAGTAGTGGTTAACGAAGCTAACGTTTTGCATTAAGTTGCCCATCTATGGCTCCCTCTAATCCAGCCCTGCGCTAGTGTTTAGCGTATTTTGTCAGGGGCGTATCCAGGGGGCCGCTGAGGCCGCTGCCTCCTCCCCCCCACACACAAATGTACAAAACTTTAGTGGTGTAAAGTGATATACGTATAATGGACAACCTGAGGGCGTGATGACCTTTTTTTGCTCTTCACTTGACTTTGGGCGGAAAATTGGTCATCTGCGGACGTGTTGACCTTTTTTTTACTCTTCACTTGACTTTGGGGAGAAAACGGAGGGCCTTAAATTGCGCCCCCCCTTCAAATTCCTGGGCACGCCCCTGTTTGTGTTTGAGTAGATTTGCTGGTCGTTTTAGGTGCATTGTGATTTGAGATCGTAAGCTTGTTGTTTAAATCCTATCTTGATTGGATGCCGAATTTTCGAAAAGGATGCTTTACAACTTAGGCTTAAGTTATTGCTGTGTAATATACGACTGGATTGTTGCTCACCCTTGGTTTTGACCCTTACAATCCGGTAGGAACGGCTTACGAGAAAGACCACTAATTAAAGAGAGACTATCGTTTGAATTTGGCTGTGGTAGACAAATTGTGAAGGGGTTGGGTGGCCTTGGGTTTAATAAGCAGCAAATTGATAGAGTACGGCAGTCTACAGTTTGATGTTATGTGAATGTTTATTCCATTCAAAATTTTTGAGTTTGAGTAACTCAGTGAATGAGGTCTGCTTCCAATACAAAGATGCTACATGACAGAAGACAGTAACAGTGCTTTCTGTCGACGTGATAAAATTACTGTATGTGCAGCAGAGGCGCAGTGCAGCGAAAAAAATTAAAGTGGCCTGAGTAGCAACTTAAACAGATACTGATCACCACAACCTTTGTAAAAGCCGTGTTTAGCATGGAGTAACACAATGATAAAAAGAAGTTAGGAAAAGACACCAAAATATATCGTGATACCGTACTCTATACAATTTTTGGATAAAAAATCGAGATTTATTTTGATACCTCAAACCGCTCTTTAATCATTATGTGCAATCAGTGTGGCCCTACGAATTAACAAAGTGAGAGGACATTGCTGGGGTGTTGGGGGCGAAGTCCCCAGCCGCCAACGGATTTTTACGGTTTTCACATAAAAAACACTCGTTTTAGTACACTTCTTCATCGAAAAAAACATACCGGTACCTGCAGTGGTGCAGCCACTACTATAGTGTCAGACTGTACGAAAATATTTTAGTAGTCCGTGTCGAAAAGCAGAAGTTGGGCTAAAATAAATAAAAGCAGGCTGCAATCATTATTAGTTTTGACGCATTGATGAAATGACGTGTGTAGGAGTGTTCTAGGTTATAATCTTTAACAACGCATGCAAAATGTTTTCTAAATTCTAACTACAGATCAAGTCGAATCTATTGATTGAAGCAAAAATTAAAAACAAAACAATGGAATTTGTAGTAGGCTAAAAGAAAAGGGGGGGGAGGGTGTGGGGGGTTAGTTTGAAAAATGAAAACAAAATGGCACTGGCTAAATTTTTTATTTTTTTAATTTTCAATTTTTGAAGTTATAAAAAGTAATTAATCTCATAAAATTTGGGGGGGCCCGGCCCCCAATGACACGACGCCACTGATGTGCAGAGTTTTGAGCCTTGTTTTGATGCGAACAAGCCTTACCATATGAAAATGCTGTCCTAGGCATTGCGCAAACGTTTAGCTTCAGCCTATGCTTATACTCTGTACAGTACTGGACATTCTCTAAGGGTTGTAGTGTCCTCCTTTAATGATATAATAAAAATTCATATTACAGGGTATAGAAATCGTTGCTAGAGGAGCAAAAATTTTGGTCTTTGGTTGCTGTCCTGCAGGCAAAAAGATCTTGGTAGACCCCTATGAAATTCATTATAAAGAACTTTCAATTCTCGGTGCTTTTATCAACCCATTCTGCTTCGGAGAGTCGATTGAATTGATGGAAAAACTCGCTGCTGCTGGATACTTAGATTATGAAAAGTTGGGCATTAAAGTATTTACACTGGAACAATATGAGGAAGCAATTCAAAGTCTAAAAAGTGGTCTTGCAACAAAAGCAACTTTTCAACCGGAAAAATAAGAATAGATTTAGATTTCAATGTGATTTGTTGAAGACTGTCAGTATTTGTATCAAAACATGAAAATATCTTTTTTATCAACTAGGTAAAGGCTAATGTGAGTCTTGAAACAGCGCCAAGTTTGGATTTTTTTTTTCGTTCTGCAGTCAGCAATCACCGAAAACAATGAATCAATCAATCAAAGTTTTATTTTCGCAACACGCACAATCATTAACAATTTACAACAGTGGCGTACGCACGGGGGGGGGGGGGGGTTCGGGGGTCAAACCCCCCCCCCCCTTTTCGATTAGAGATGCAGTGAAAACTTATCTTTTTTGAAATGATACGCCTTTTGTTCGCCCTTACTTCGAGCTTGCAAAAATTTCCGACGTTTCGTCTCTTCCATCCAACTTTCTTATTTAATCTCGAGAATCTCGAGATAGTTTGATTGTGATGTAACAGTAGCGGTGGATTAACTTTTGCGATGTGTTGCTTGAACCGCATTTTTGTCATTTCTGTTGCCGTGAAGCAGTAAATAAATAGGAGTTTCCTTTAATGGCATATAAGCAGTGGCGTACGCACGGGGGGTTTAGGGGGTCAACCCCCCCAACCACGATTAAAAAAAATTAAACCTCTTTTTTTGAAACGATCCGCCTTTTTTCATACAGAGTTTGCCGAAATTGCTGTCATGTTTTTCTGTGCTATCCAACTTGCTTATTAATCTTGAGAAACTTTCATTGTGATGCAATAATTCCGTTGCGCTTGAACCAACGACTAACACAAAATGCAAGCCAGGCAAAGTCAATAGGTATTGTTAAAGCTGGAGACGTGTTGTAATGTCATGAAGCGATTGTTTTCAACGGCTATCAAGGCTGGACAACACAACGTTCCAGCGCAGAAGGTATTCTTGGAAAAGAATGGTTGCAACGTAGGCGGATGTTCCGCTTGCAATGTCATAACTTTGAGTTTACCAAACCAGCCAGTTGGGGTTAACCAAAGACATCGCTATCGGCTCGGGAGGTTGTGGGTTCAATTTCTGGGCCGGTACCGGTCGTTAGCTTAGTGGTCAAGCGCACAAACTATCGGTGCGAAAGGTCAGGGGCTTGATTCCCGGGCCGGTCAAATCGGCACAGTGTCGCCAACTGCTCGCCAATGCTGCGACGTTTCTGTGTTCCTCAGTCGCTAAGTCGCGGAGATGACCCCTAGTGGCGTATGCAAGGGAGGGGGCCGGGAGTCACCCCCTCGACAATTGCAGAAAAAATTAATTCTTAATTAATTTTGAAACAAACCGACTTTTCTTCGTGCAGAGCTTGCCGAAATTGCTATCGTGTTTTTTCTGTTCGGTCCAACTTTCTGATTTAATCTCGCGAAACTTTCATTACGATGCGATATGCAACAATACTGGTAGTCCAACTTTTCTGATGTGTTTTGCTTGAACTGCATTTTTGTCATTGATGCTGCTGCTGTGAAGCAGTTGGTAAATAGGAGTTTTCTTAAATGCGGTGTCTCTGCAGTAGCTATGGTTGCACACAGACTTTTTTCAAATCAAATCTTCACTGTACCGGTACTCGTTTCATTAAACTCGCTGCAGTACCGAAGCATGGTAGCGAGTGGCGGGGTCCGACCCCGCGTCTTAGCGCTTGGGCAACACAGGTCCGAAGAAACGTCGCAGCGGTGGCGAGCCGTTGGCTACACTGTGTCTGATTTGACCGGCCTGAGAATTGAACCACAAATCTTCCGCATCGATAGCGACATCTGCAACACTACGCTATAACCGTCCGGTTTGAAAAAAAATTATTATAAACGTTAAAAATCTAAATTGACACTGCCAGTGACGTCACATCGTGATGACGTAGTATTACGTAGTATTTTTCGTCATCACAATGTGACGTCACTGAACCCCCCCCATTGAAAAATCCTGCGTACGCCACTGATTTACAACAAATATTGGCATAATAACGGAAAAACGCACATGCAGCAAAACGAGTAAACGTTGAAGCATGCCAGTCGAAAGCTGACTTGGCATGGCTGCATGACCTTAACAATCAAGATATAGGCTACTTCGTGAACAGGAAATTATAAACAACACATCAAACGAATTCCAAAACAATAAACAAAAAAAAAGATGAGTAGCATGGCAGGCCTACTAGTAATAAGAACAATGGAGTAGCTTTGTGACCCCTGCTAAGGGAGGCTAACAGATTCTAAACCTTGCCCAAGGGTTACCTGGAGGGAGTTGTGATTGGTACCCTCATTCATCCACCCTTGCTAGTTAGCAAGTTCACAACCGGATGTAGTTTTTACTCATAACCAGGAGTTGAATCGCAATATTTATTTTTTCTTTTTTTCATTAGCCTATTGATTTTTTACTATGACACTAAATGGCGGTGACTGCGGTTTGAGAACAAATGAACATACGGATGATTTTTGAGGATTTAACATTGCGTAAATGAAGAGTCATGATGAGGCAATTAACAGTCTCCTCGAAGTAAAACACTAAAAATTTTCATTTTTGCTTCATGGTGGTTGATAATGTAGTTGGTCAATCAGGTGTCTTTGCTAGGCCCAGTCTCCGAAGAATTTTCACTTAACGTCTTCAGCTTTCTCTAAAGGATATCTGCAACAAAAATGTACAGCAGCACCACTGCAGATTAACTCATAAGAAATAGAATAATCAAACAACTGTGAAGCTAATCGATCAAGTTTGCATCTACTTTGTTAGTCTATGTTTAAAAAATGGGTTTTAACTTTGTCAGAGAAAGATTTTAAACTTTTACACTCTTTAATCGCATTTGGTAATTTACTCCATAATTTAGGCCCGCAAAATGTTATTGATTTTTGGCATAAAGTTGATCTGTACGCCGGAGAAATGTGTAGACTATTACTTCTAGTAGACATTCGACTGGATTTTAATTCAAATAAGTTCTGTAATGCGACTGGATTACTTTTTTTTTAGAGTTTTATACATGAATATAGCTATTTCAACTTGATAAATTTGTTTGATAGTTAGAAGGCCATTTTGTTTCATCACTTTTTTGACACTTTCACGTCTCTTTAAGCCAAATACTAATCTGATAAATTTATTACATATGCTCAGTAATTGTTGAATTCTAGTTTCGTTTCCAAAACACCAATTACTTATACAATAGCGGACATGGCTGAGTAGCAAGGAGTGATAAAGACTAAGCATGGCTTTAAATGATAAATATGAGCGGATGCGCATAACAGCATCAAGAGCAGCTCTCATTTTTTGCTTTATCATATCCATATGGTATTTCCAAGACAAATTTGCATTTATTATCACCCCCAAGAATCGTGTTGAAGACACTTTTTCAACCTTGTTGTTTCTTAATTTCAGTTGAAAACTTGTTGTGGTTTTAACTGACCGAGATTTTGGAGTTTGGAAAATTATATAATTAGTTTTGTTAGCATTTATGGACAGTTTATTTGCTATCATCCAGTTATCTATGTTTTCAAGTTCTCTGTTTCCTTTTTCATAAAGCGCTTGCAAGTGTTTATCAACAATGAAAACATTGGTATCGTCTGCAAAAGATATATTTGTGCTAAACCGCAAGCAATTTTTGAAGTCGTTTACATAGATGACAAAAAGTAAAGGGGCAAGAATTGAGCTTTGCGGCACGGAGCAGAAGGTATTTCTCTGGTTCGAAGAAATAACACCAGCGTATTCAACAATTTGAGAGCGATTGGAGAGATAACTTTCAAACCAATTTAATGATACTCCTCTTACACCGTAATTATTAAGTTTATGCCGTAAAATGGAATGGTCAATTGTATCAAATGCTTTTGATATATCAAGAAAGATTCCAAGTACTAGCTGTTTTCTTTCAAAAGCATCAACTATGTTACTGATGAGCAAAGTTGTTGCGTGATTAGTTGAATGCTTATGCCGAAATCCAAACTGCTGTTGCGAGATATTATTGTTTATGTTAGTAAACGAATGCAATCTAGTGTAAACAATTTTTTCGAGAATCTTTGACAGGGACGAAAGTAAACTAATAGGTCTGTAATTTAAAACGTTTTTAGGATTTCCTTTTTTGAACACTGGTATGACCTTGGCCTTTTTAAACTCAGAAATAAATTTTCCTTGACCCGAAGACTGATTGAATATGTAGGTCAGGGCATTAAGTGCATTATCTGGAAGATATCTCAGAACGATTGGAGGTATATGGTCAACTCCAGCACTCAGCTTAGGTTTAAGTACAGATATCAATCTTTTCATTTCGACTATATTTGTCGGGTTGAAAAACATTGAGGAGGGATTTGACGGAGGTAAATAATCAGTAAATTTAGTTGGAGATGGGGGTAGTTTATCATTTAGTTTTTCAGCTATTGTAGAAAAATGATCATTAAAACAGTTAGCAATTTCAACAGGTTTATTGATGATAGTATTATTATAGCTGATGGAAGTTGAGCTAAACTTATCGCGAACTTTACCCAAAAGGTTTTTCATCATTTGCCAACTTTTTCGAATGTTCTTTTGATGCTTTTGAAATTGATTTTGCTTGTGCTTTTTCTTTTTTTGTTTGATCATGTGGAAATAATAATTTCTAAGTTTATGATATTTATCTTTGGAGATTGAAGTTTTCTTTTTGAGATAGATTTTGTAGAGTCTGTCCTTTTTGCGCGAGAGAAGTAGCAGTTCACAATCGTACCATACACAACGTTGAAGATTTTTTCTTTGTCTTTTTTTTCTTTTAAAACAACTAACAAGTAGGGGGTTAATTTCTCTTAAGAATTCTTTGAAGCTATCGTCAGGGTTAGGCATATCGTACATTTCTTCAAAGTCCATAGTTTTGAGCATTCCTTAAAATCTTTTAAGGTTAAGTTCACTAAAGCACCATTCTTTATTTTCCGTTTTTAATAAGGGTGTACCAATACTAGAAAACTGAATTATGAGGAGATGGTCAGCTATTTCATGAGCAAGAATGGCACTGTTTATTTGGGCTCCGATAACATTTGTCCAAATATGGTCGATAGAAGAGCATTTATTTTTTGTTATGCGAGTTGGCTTATTAATCAGAGGGTAATAATTATAATCAAACATTGTCTCCACATAGTTTTCAGTATTATCATTCTTTACGTCCAGTAAGTCAATACTGAATTCGCCCATGATGAAACATTTGTTTTTTGATTTGTTCAAGATTGTCAAAGCATTTTGAAGTTGACTAAAAAATTTTGAGAAGGCATCTTTAGAATGCTGAGGTGATCTGTAAGTTGTTCCGCAAGTTATCTCTTTGTTCATAAACTGAATATTTATAAAAATTGATTCAAAATTTTTTTCATTCATTATAGTTAAGTCATTACAGACATGGAAGTTCAAATTATTTTTGACGTACAGTCCGACTCCTCCTCCTTTTTGCAGCATTCTTCCATTAGATACAAAAGTATATCCTGTTAAGCATTTGTACTGTCCAAAAGAATTAGGCTGTTCCCAAGTTTCATTTATCCCAATCACGTCAGGTTTATGATCTAGTGAAGCTATCAATCCTTCTATTTTAGAGAAATTGGTTGGATTCTCTATAGAACGAGCATTTATACAAAGGGTTGAGAATCTATAATTATTGTTTATATTTTCTCCTGGGTTTTCTAAAAATTCATTTACTTCTTTTGCAGATATATACACTTCTTTCATCATGTTATCACTAATTTCCTCATCATCATTAAAATCTACATCACAATTAGTTAGTTGACCAGATTCAGTAAATATTTCATTGAGCAGTGATGCATTAATCTCAAAACCAGAGAAAAATTCTTCCATGAGTTCCTTATCGGAGAGAGAATGAAAGGGAAAAACTTCTGTCGCACAGTTCTGGCAGGTATAGTTGTTGTTAGTGACAAAAGTGTACTCATTCATTGACAAATCACTTGCAAGGCATTTATGGTGAGAAGTTAAATTGCAAAGGCTACACGTTGTATATCTCTGTTTACTAGTTACAATTTTTTTGCAATGATAACAATTGGACTTAAAACCACTAGGCATGCAGCTTGTACACAAAAACAAAATATGCAATTAAAACAACTTAAAAGTGTAAAAAAAAAGGCTAAGCCTTATTGGCAAAAGATGAAGAATGGTAGTACCAGTGTTGCTGAAACGTTCAAGTAAAAAAAGGTTTGTATATTCAATTAGCATCAGCCATCTTTTACTTTTAATATCAAATGTAAAAAATTATACTTAAAAGTTGGCTAAAAATTTGTTGCAGATGCTAAATTTCTCACTGTACATAGACTAAGGCTGTGGCAGAAATCTATTAAACTACATCAACTTTTTAATTTCAACAATGTCATTGACACTGTGAATTATTTGTTTTTTTCCAGCAAACAAACGCAAAAATAGTTTTAGTTAGTTAGTTGCATATTTATCCTCCTATCACGAGAAAGCGATCAATGCGCTTTACGAGCTCGCTTAGGAGTTGCCGGCCATCTGTCTTCCACACCAAGATGGGGGAATCCCGCCAAGTGCCTTTCCCAACGGGCAACGGCACAACAAGTAAACTTGCCGGCTTGTTCTCCACACTGTCAATGCTGAGCGTCAAGCAGGGAAGCTGTGAATACCAATTTTAAAGTCATTGGTTTGACCCGACTCGGAATCAAACCCGAGTCTACAGCTCAAGAAACAGACGCTCTATACCACTCGGTTATCTGAGCTGTATATATTTTAATATTTTATCATCTGAGTTTTAAATATTTTTTGAAACTTTATTTTAATGCAGTAGATTTACAAATTTATTAAGATTAGGCAAAGTATAGTTTAATTGAAGTTTACAGCTGACTGCAATTTCAGAAAGTTGTGTAGAGCTACCAGCAGGGCTTCGAACTCAAGCTAGCTAAATTTGGTCTTTTTCGCCGAACTCGAACTCAAAAAAAACAAAAATCTCTGAACTTGATTTCGCAAAAAGCTGATTGAGTTTTGAACTTATCCTAAACTCGATGAAAACTACTTGAACTCTTCACAAACTCGGTAAAAACTACTGAACTCGAACTCGCAAAATTAAAGATGAAGAACTCAAACTCAGCTTGTAAGTTTTTAGTGAACTTGAACTTGATTAAACGCTTTGCCAATTCACAGCCCTGGTTACCACGACTGCAAATTCGAGCCACTTTCATCGAGTTCACTAAAGTTTGCAAGTTTAAGTTCATGTTTTAATTTCTAAGTTCGAGTAAAATTTTTTTCAAGCTCATAGGCTTAATTTAAAGCTCAATGGGTTCATTTAGAGCTTATGTTTCCATCTCGGTAATTAAGTGTTTTTTGAATTCGAGTTTAGCAGCAAAAAAGATCAAGTTCAAGCTAGAAGTTTAACTAAGTTAAAAAAAAAAGAAATGGCATCACAGGTCTAAATCGGACATCATGAAAATTAAACTTACTGAAAGGGAACAAATCGCAATTAATATGAATTGATTACTGTATATTGCATTTCTGGGGAACATAATTTTTGATGTTGTGGCATCTATGACAAATCAAGATTATTGTTTATGGGTAACCGTTTGTAAAAACTAATGAGGCCTAACGCCCTACGATATAAAAATTTGCATTATTAAATTTAATGCTCATTTTGATTACATTAGTGTAGGCCTACATGCAATTTAATGCTTGATATTGCTCACAGTAATAAAATTTCAACGTTGCAGTTATGTTTTTCACAATACATTTTTACATTTTTTTAAGCCACATGATATTGGAGCTTGAGTTTTTATATTAGTGAAGTAGGCTAATAGGCTATGCATCGTGGAAGATGACCTAATTGGGCGTAGAAACCGCGAAACCAATTTCGCAGCCCGAAGTGCCAGCCACTCGATCAACTCCATGTGCAGGTTGTTCACAATATAAAATAACCGATCAGCTGCTCCAATCTAGCAGCCAGCTCGTGATTGGAAATATGACAAAACGGAAGGGTAGCCATATTAACCTTTCTATTTAGCATATCACCTCGGTAATTAGAGAATAAGACAGTGTAACCGTATATTGTTAACAGTGTAAAATAACTAGTTGACAATTTAAGTACCCGTACATTCTAAAAAAATGTAATCAAACGGGTCAACTCAAGTAGGCTGTAACAACTTGTGGATTAGTTCTTTGGCAATCTGCCCCAATGCCCGACATGATGTGGTTGTAGAGAGGATCTCTGGTACTGTTGTTAAAACTCAACTGGCCAACACTCATTATTATCAAAATTACCAGGATTGCTCTTTTCATTATTCAGTTTATTAAGAAATATATTTCGTCCTAAATGGACATCATCAGTCTAATAACAAAATAATAAATAAAACTAGTAAAAAGTAAAAAACGACTGTAAATCACAGCTAAAATACAAATAATTAAAGCTACGGCTCCACCAGTAGTAATTATGAATTGTCACTTTCAGTGATGATTTCCTCAATAATAATTACAGAAATTCTCACAGGTGGAGCAGCGCAACCATTTTTTGCTGAAGGGTCTGCTCCACCAGTAAGAATTTTCGGCTAAAATAATTACCACTGAGAAAAATTATCACTGAAAGCTACAATTTAAAATTATCACTGGTGGAGACCGTTACATTTTATCATTGACTATGATGATATTTTTGCAGTAACTGTTTTTGTGCTGTAATAATTGCAGTAATGTTATTGGTGAGAAGGCAACAGTGCTGCTAGAAATTGAAGGTAATAGGGGTCCATTTAAAATTTCAACATGCAGGGTGACGGCTGAACCCCGAGCAGGGAGAACGAGTATCTAGCGGTATTAGCTTTTGCCCTTACCAAAAGAAAACACAAAATGCGGTTCAGAACTAACAGAAGTGCATATGCTAAAAAAGAGAAGAGCTGCTATAATCTTATGAAGGGACTGGGAGCAAAGATTCTTCATTCTTACCGGATTTTGTATCACCTAGCGTTGCTGTTTGTGACATCATAGCAGACTCTTTTTAGTGGTAATTTCAGTGAGAAAATATCAAAACTTTTTGATAAATTATCACTAAAATTATCACCAGAATTCTCACTGAAATCGGAAAATGAAATTATCACTGGCTGCTCCACCTCTGACAATTTATAATTCTCACTCAGTGATAATTTTTTTCCCAGTGATAATTTTATCACTTCCGGTGATAATTTCCAAATTCTTACTGGTGAAATTCTCACTGCTCTGCTCCACCAGTGAAGATTTCGAAATTCTTACTGAGTTTCAGTGATAATTACGGTGGTACTTTAGAATTACTACTGGTGGAGACGTAGCTCAAGTACCGGTACTAAAACCGCTACAACGAACAACATCCGTTAAATAACAAATAAATAAGCCAACGGTAGGCCTATGGTATAATGAAAAAAATAAAAATAAATTAGTCTAATAAGAGCCAAAATATAATGAAATTATAAATTTAAACGAAGGATCTATTAAACGTTATAAAATAAATTCATTATGTCATACTTTAACCAAATGCAATGAATCACCGCGTGACAAAAATTTTTTTTTTCTTTGTTTCTTGAAAATAACTTCTAGATTCTTATTTGCTAGCCTTCTAAAGCCACCAAAATAACATTCATTGCTTCGAAACTTTGGTTTTGCATCATTTAAAAACCAAATTGTAGATTTTGCTACATATTCAATATTTGCACTATTTTTGTAACCTACTTTGATGATTCTATTGCTACTAACTGTTAATTTTCAGAGTTAAAATTAAGTTTCCATTGTGTAAGATGATATTGATTTAGTTTGCTGTGAGTTCCCGTGGATGCACATATTCAGCCGATTCATTTTGCTACGTGTGTGGTGAATTTTTGGTAAAAAAAGCCAAAAAGCACTTGTTTGAGCAAGTGCATTCGTGCAACCGAAACTTTTCATGCATATTTTGGCATGCCTGTCGGCGACCAGGATAAACGCTGGACACCCCATGCAGACGCGGATTAAACAGTTTTTGTAGGGGGGGGGGGCAGAAATTTTAATATGTTAAGGTCTTTTCAGGGGGCTGAAGGAAAAAGTTTATGATTAAAGTACGCTATCTAGCAGTGGTGTACGCAGGATTTTTCAATGGAGGGAGTTTCAGTGACGTCACATCGTGATGACGTAAAGATACTACAATTACGGTAATTCAGAGGTATTAAAGTGCATCAGATTGTAATGTTTCTAGTCTAAATTATCACGCAATTGCAGTTAACCATGATTAAGCTATATAGGCCTAATGCCGTAACTAAGGAAACAACCAACAACCAAGATGTTTCATCCATACTTTTACTGGATGCTGTCAAACCGTGGTTAAAAATTTACTGAAAAAATTTTAGTTTACCCTACTTTTGAGCCATAGGAAGGTTAACTGACTAAAGTAGGCCAGCTTTCGCAACGTCACAAACAGAGTGTAGCCAGGGGGGAAAAACAATTAATTGCTTCCCTCCAAAAAAAAAATTTTTTTTGAACCAAGATTGATATAAAGAACGCATATAAACCTTGATATAAACATTTGATAGGAATTCATCATAAAGGGGGCAGTTTCTCCCATAACTGTCTTGAAAAGTGAAGATAGTGGAGCATGAGAAAACACTGCCCTCCCTACCGAAACATTTTTAAGCTAAAATGAGTTGCGCGAGAGAGGAATCCCTGATCATGCTATTAAAGTCAACAACAGTGTCGATATTGTCAAACCATTTTTCACCCGAATCACAGCGTCGATATCATTAGATACCCTTGTTGTGAGTTCTTAACTTGATGTCATGAAGCGCTGGGGATTGCGAGTCTGAATCTCAAGGTCAGGACATCTCGAAACCAGAAGCAGAAAAGCTTTATTTCAGCGAGCGCATACATGTTTAAACGATCACACAAAAAAGGCACAAATTGGGTGCTTTTGGCCACACTAATTCATGGAATCCAAGCAGAATTTAGCTCAATTTGGTTCTCACGTGAAACATTACAAATATTTCAATAACTGTGAGATTTCTAGCCAGCGAAGGAAGACAGCGTTTCCAATAAGCACAAGTAGGTAAAATAAGTAAACATAGAATTGCAATGTTGGGAACAGGACATATTATGGGAACACAGAAATTAAGATTGTTTGCAATAATGTGGCTAGAAAGTAAACGGAAAAGAACAGAAAGTTATCACGTAATTGCCACACTCTCAAACGCATAATCAGGATGTCTGAAAAACGAAGCACTCCAGCTCCTGAAACAGTTACGGTACGTAAAAACAATTTTGCCTCACCCGCCCCCATTCCGCCCCTGGGCCTCTTCAAATCTTTCGTTTGTCTAATTTTCCTTGGTAGAATTTTTATTTTATTTTCAGCACTTACGACAATGTCAATTTAGATTTTTATTAATTTTGTCAACAAACCGGCTTGTTTTAGCGCAGTTATTAAAGATGTCGATGGTTGGACTCGGGCCGGGTTTTTCGGTTCGGGCCATGATTTTCAAATTATTTCGTTTTTTTTTTTCGGACTGATATTCAGCATGTCAGCACAAAATATTTTTTATATTTTAAATATTTTTCCTGTATTTTTTATCTGAATGTGTATTCTGCAGCAAGCACTCGTTTGGATTATTTTTTTCGCGATAATGGCATGATAGTGACGTAACTTAAGAGCACTGCGTTTTGCTAACATTATTTCGGGCCGAAATCGGGCTTTTGATTCTTTCGTCGGGTTTGTACAGTGGGTGTCGGGTTCGGTCCGAGAAAACCCGCCCGCGTCCAACTCTGGGTTCGGGGTTCAATTCCCGGGCCGGTCAAATCGGACACAGTGTAGCCAACGGCTCGCCACTGCTGCGACGTTGCTTCGGAGTTGCGTTGCCAAGGCGCTAAGCCGCGGGGTCGGGCACCACCACTCGTTACCACGCTTCGGTACTACAGCGAGCGTAATGAAACGAGTATAATGAAGATTTGCTTTAATTTTTTTTTAAAGTTTTTGTGCGTAGCCATAGTTACTGCAGATACACCACATTTAAGGAAACTCCTACTTCTTTTGTGCTTCACAGTAGCATTAATGACAAAAATGCTGTGCAAGCAAAACACATCAGTAATGACAGTTTCTCGAGATTAAATTAGAAAGTCGGACAGAACATAAAAAACATAACAGCAATTGCAGTAAGCTTGGCACGAAGAAAAGTAGGTTCGTTTAAAAAAAGAAACGTTTTCTTTTTTCTGCAGTCGTCGAGGGGGTGGTGTTGGCTGTTGACCGCAAGTGTAGTCCATGCCAACAGTTTAACTTCATTAGTTTGTTTTTATATCTTGGACTAATTTTCACCCGAGGAAGGTGGTAGGCGTACTGCCCTCTATCGGTTAACGCATGCTAGTTAAAGAAAATAAGGCAGTAGCGTAATTGGCAGAAATAAGGTTTGTCGGCTCTAAACACTCGGCTTATACTATCATATCACAAGTAGGCTACTGAGCTGAACTACAGTTCCTAGATTTTCAAAGCATAATAGCGTATCAGTAAGCTACTTCAATACTTTACAACTAAAATAAGCAAACTCTTTATCTGTATTATGCTTTTTCGCAATAGGCCTACTGCTCTGAAGCTATTGGCTACACTGATTCACCGAATAGGCAGTCCAAGCACCTTTTCATCATGAATTTATTTCTGACTTTCATATGGATTATGATGTAGGCCTAACCAGTGACAATAGCAGTCTAGCCGTTAATAAGAAAGGACTTTGATCGCAGAAAACGCTGCTACTTAAACGACCTTCCCGAATCTTAGTTTAAAGTAAAAAGCCATGAGTGTATTGGTGTGGTAAGACGTCAATTTAAAACAAATACGAAACATATTTTTGGTCACAAGTTATTAAACAAGCACTCGTTTATTTAACGTACCATTACACAAAAGCCGAACGCAAACCCACGACTGAATGCAAAATGTTTGCTAGTTCCGAGAGAATGTGTTCACACGCAATAAAACTTAAATAGTTAGGACGCCTAAACTTAAAACAATGAAGCCAGCAAACAACGAAATAGCATCAAGTAGTACTATTGATATGGTTTGGTTTTGATAAATCTATAACGTGATACCAACAGCCCTTCTAAATGTTGAAGAAAAGGTGCCGAAAACGACTTAACTCTGGACTAGTGGTTCCTGACCGGGATTCGTTCGAACTCTTGGGGTTCGACGTAGTTATTTTAGGGGTTCGGAGAAAGTTTTTCAAATTTTGACATATCGTGAAGTGTAAAGTTCACCTCGATGATCTTACGTCATTTGTAACCACTTATCCATGCGAGCGTGCGTTTTCTAGTCCAGTGGAAATCGAAACAAACAAACGAAACAGACTTGCATGTGAAATGACTTGAGAATTGCTCTTTTATTACGATGTAGTTCGTTTGTAGTAAAACGAGTGAGAAAAATAAGGGTTCAATGAAATCGTGCGGAATAACCTAAGGGTTCGGCGAGTGAACAAAGGTTAGGAACCACTGCTCTCTAGAGCAAAGTCTAGAGCTGCACGTGTTACAGGTACCGAGGCAAATCACCGCAGAGCAGGTCACGGGTTGTAACGTCTTGATCTCCGGCATTACACCAACAAAAGTTAAGCAAGCAGTATGGTTCTTCCAAAAAGGTTTTAATTGAAGTAGGTCGCAACATCATCTTAAAGGATTCAATTCAGAGGATATTCCCCATTACCCCAACGGGGCAAGATAAGATACAACAAAAACGATGGTAATCACCAATCAAGCTTCCAGAACTGGCAGAATTATAAAAAAAAAAATTACTGTGACTAGATTGAAACAATGCAGAACAAATAAGGGATTGTTCGGAAAATCAAACAAATTGTCGAAAAGGGAACCATATTTTGCTACATCTACTAATAGAAAGTAACAGGAATTACCAAAATGCAACAACAAAAATTACAAAAAGTACTAAATCAACTTCACAATCTGTATGACATAACTTAGATGTAAGAAAGTGACTGAACTACAATTTTTTCTCCACATTGTAGGCAGAAATCACCCACCGGAAAAAATAAAAACGAACATGATTAAACAAAAAAACATCTACCACAAAATATATTAGATAAGAACAATAAAAATCGTAATTTTCTAGTAAACGACAACACGCACCGGAACATTGAACTCAGAATTCAAGGTCTGTCCTGCGAAAACAACTGGGATACGAAATTAAACACTGATTCACAAACAAAACGAAGCAGAACATTCACATTTACAAACTGAATAGGCGAGCAATTTCTTGAACAAATCATACTAAAAAATACAACCTATTTGCTCATAAAAAAATCATAAATCGTTAAAGCAAAGTGTTTACACCAGATACGATTTTTCGTACGTAAAGTGACGTAGGCTAAGCAATAGTTAAAGGTTGTGAAGTAAAGCTACGTCACTTTACGCGGCATTCGAAAAAACAATCGCAAGATGCTTTCAAAACAACCGATACGGAAGAAAATTATTTGGGTTGCGTTACAAATTGGATGAAATTTCGTAGATTAAAATCGCATTCGGTGTAAACAGGCTTTTACGCTGTTTACACTTAGCGATGACAGTTTTTATCTCCAAATTTCAGTCATTTTCAAACGAGAAATGCGTAATTTGCTAAGATGTCATTTAAACTTACATTTTTAACATTTGTCTCATAATAATTGAAACAGCAACTAACGATTTAACGTCGCCATTATCGACGGAGAGCAAAGCAAAATACATAATTAACATGGCAATAAAAACACCCATACAAAAAAGATACAAATACATGCCATTATCAGATATTCAAGATTTCTGATAACCTACATCCATGGGCATGAGAAATAACTTACTGTTCCAAGCTCTAGTCTGGCTATTAAGCCAAGAGAATGGATCTAGTTTCTATCAGTGCAATGAACTTCAATGAATTAACGCTTGAATCTAATTAACAAATTCTTCGGCTAATCTCAGCTCAATCAGAAATATTTGAACGTAATTAATCAATAATTGACTACGAGTGGGATTCGAACCTGCGCTCGCATGAGCTAGTGACGCATCAGCAGCTAAGTGATGGCGACACATCTTCACTGAGACCAAGCCACGATTACCTAAAAGTCTAGAATATTGCGTACATCTCAATACTAATTCATGACCTAGCTTGGCTAGGAGCTAACCAACAATTTATAAATTTTGTCGGCATTGTGCATGATGGCGGAACTAACGGCACATAGTAAGGTCTTTAATTAACTCACAAACTAAGTCGTAATAACATTGCATGAGATGTTTTATGATGATTACCTCTGCTTGGCGCCGACGGATGTCAGCAAACGGGGAATTTAAGAAGAATAAAACATGTCAAATGCTGTTAGTTCCTAAGCGAGTAAAGACTTGCTCATGCACACCGCATCTGTCGCAGTGACGAAACTCATTATTAAAGTAGGGACTGCTTATTCAAAACTGTCTTACATAACATAACCAGTAAATACCAGTTGTTACATCACATCTGAAAGGCATAGAATCACTTCAACTTGGTACATGTGCAACAGACCAAAAGTTGCGTTTACAGATGCGCAACGCGTAACAACGATTAAATGTAGCTGGATTTAGCGAGGTCGTCGACCAGAAAAATATTATAAAACAAACAAGTTGCGAAAAAATATTATCGGGTGCAGTGCCCGTCGTCGCTATGCCGAGTATCAACAAGAAGGTACTTTTAAATAGAGCGTAGTGTGGCGGTCAATCTGCTTAAGTTCTCGCTGACACAGCACGCGACAAAAAAAGTTTAAGGCATCTTGCAAGCAGATAAAATTCCAGAATTCTCTTCAAATAGCTCACACAGAAGAATGAACCGTCGAGTGTAACTTTGCAAGGTTTATTTTTTTCCTTCAAAAGCGCGATGAGATTGATGTGCTGAAATGTAGAGAATAAAATAATACTTATTGTTAGCTAGAATTGGGCTGTTAGCTCAATTGTTAAGACATCGCTATCGTTGCGGGAGGTCTGGGGTTCGAATCCCGGGTCGGTCAACTCGGACACAGTAATGTCGCTAAAGGCTCGCCACCGCTGCGATGTTTCTTCAGAGCTGTGTTGCTCAGGCGCTAAGCTGCGGAGATTATGGGCTCCGCCACTCGTTAAACGCTTCGGCATAATACCGCGAGTACAATGAAGATTTGATTTTCGTTTGATTTTACACGATTGTGTCGATACTCATACACACTTCGTTGTGACGTCCTCCGACAAAATGCTACACAATGATAATTCTCCTCAGCATCCGTGGACGCGCGGTGCTTGGTTGTGGTTGCTATATTGTGCTTGGTGTAGACATTAGCAAGAACTCACTAGCACCAAGAAGTGCTGTAACTTAGTAGTTCTTCCTAGGCGAAACACTGCGGGCGCCACCGACTCGGCGTTTAAGCAACATCCTTGTTTTTGATAATTAATTAATTAATGCGAATCGTTAGCCGATATGATCAAGTAACCATTGCATTTTAAATATGTTATTCCTTAAGGGCGGCAGGATGCGAACAACTCGACGTGACAAATATGTCGAGTAACACTTGGCAGCTAGCGGTGTAATTTTGTTTAGAATATCTATCGTAAGCTATGATAGACAGAATCTTCCAACCCAGCCCACACGAAAACAAGGTTTATGTTCTTGTTATTCAGTGTTGAGCAGAAATTGCAATTAAGGCTATAGGTTACTTCTAATCATTATATGGGTCATATCTTCTGCATAGTTCATTAAGAAGGAAGCTTAAGAATCTTCTAGTTTGTAACTAAATCGCTTCATTATGTTACTCCCAGTGGTACAATCCAGCAGGCGAAGTGAGAAGCAATTTTTCCCCTTAACCAACCTAATCTTGATTTTTTATGCAAATTAAATATTTTTCCCTTCTATCAAAAGGCGAAGAACGGCGACTAAATTAGACAATATGATGATTGCTGCAAACTACGTATGTAACGTTATTTAGGATTTCGTAATAATTGACCAGAAGCATTTTCATTGGAATACACCCAGCAAGATACATTACCACATGCACTCAGCAATAAAAATAAGATAGGGCACATTTAGGTCTTTCGTAGCACAACGCACATAGATATTTCAGCTTGTGGTAATGTACCTTGCTGGGTATATTTCAATGAAAATGTTTCCGGTCAATGTATATATAGGTGTATCGTATATTACTATACTAAATGATAGCTACTGTAATATGGTATAGCGAAGGTTTTAACTAAACTTATGCTAGCCCAAAACAACTGAGCTTTATTTCATGTTTACTCATCTAATAAAGTATCACGAGGATAAGACTCGCAATGCTTGTTGTGAAAAGAATTTTCTGTTGACAGTAATTTCATTGTTCTAGTTTCAAACTATGACTTTGTATATCACGAGGAAGTATAATGTTTCGATTAGGTGGACATAAAGCAAAGCGCAGATAGACACTGGTAACTTAAAACTAAATCCTACGTTGTAACGGTCATAGGTCACAGTTGAAATTTTCTCTACTTTTTTTATAGTCCAAGTGCGCACTTTTCAAAAAAAAAGCCTAATATTTGTGCCACAACCTAAGAAGAAATGCATCGTTTCGTTAGCAAGGCCAAGAAATTTCTTGAATCTGCCAATCGAAAACGTTGTTACATTATGTCTGTGCTGCGCGGTAAATTTATGCAAGTGCGCGGTCTCTGAAAATTGGGTACGCACGTAGTGCTACCAACACTTTGTCTTCAACCAGGCAAAAAAACTTAATTTTGCTAATGTAAACGCAGCACTAAATATTTGGAAGTGTGTTATACAAATTCAAAACAGAGATGGTTCAGGCCACATTCACCCAAAAAAAATGAGCCGCATAATTTCATTTCCGATTAGAGTTAGGGCAGGGGAAACATATGCTCAATAACGAGAGTTTAATCTTATTAACTTCACTTGAAAACTGTCAATATATTTCATGCAAGTTCAAAACGAAATTTTATAATGAAGGTTATTTTCAAGCAAATAGCAGAAAACCGAATAAAGACACTTCTTGCCAACGAGTTTCAATGTTTTACCACGGTCTTTAGCATCTAGTCAACATTCCCATTTTTTTAACCTGAAGTCAGCGGGCTTTCTACATCGTAACTGGTTCCTCAGCACCATGTGAGAAACGATTATGGTGTAAAAAAAAACGGCGATGTCAAAAATCCCAAGGGATTCGATTCTATAAGTGAACACGGAAAAAGGTATTTACTGTTACAGCTAAGCATTATCTGTTAGTCCTTGATTAAATATAATTTGTCTGCCTTAGAGTATATTAGTAATAAGTATCGCACGTGACTGGTTACAGATTTTTAATGGCGAGTTCGATTCTCAGCTAAAGCCGATTGTTCTTCGTGTGGCAGCTTATTTGAAGAACGCAACTCACCTTACAGCATCCCCCAATAAACTGTAGCATTTTAGATCCACGCTACGAAAATGACTGCAACCATTCATTGATGCTACATCCTATAAAACTCTAATTTCGGTTTAACTGTTTTGGGAAATGGCACCTGCGTGCGGTACCGCAAGTGCCATTTTCCAAAACAGTTAAACACGGAGTATTTTCAAGAACTCACCTTTATAAAATGACGTTTCAAACGTTATGTTGGGAAGCAGATTACGTATTTTTTCCAGCACTTTGCAATCTTCTGCATTCTTATAGTTCTTGTTCCATACTTGAACCAAATCATCATTTTTGCGGATGCTTACGCTCAACCCAATCACATCGTCATCTTAAAACATTTACCGTATATTAGTATTGAGCTGCATGAAATTATCCTTCTATCACGAGAAAGCGATCAAAGCGCTATAATAAGCTCGCTTAAAAGTTGCCGGCCATCTGTCTACCACAACAACATGGGGAAATCCCGCTAAGTGCCTTTCCCAGCCGCACAACAAGTAAACTTGTCGGCTTGTTCTCTAAACTGTCCCTTTATTGCTGAGAGTCAAGCAGGGAGGCTGTGAACACCAATTTTAAAGTCATTGGATTGACCCGACTCGGAATCAAACCCGAGTCTACAGAACTACTGCTCACTGTAATAGTGAAGCAAACATACAATGAGCAAAAACTCGTCTTGAAGTAAGTAACAAACAGAAGAAACACCACAGTTACGTTCTATGCACAGTTTCAAACATCAGTACGCGACTTTTCGGTGTGACCGATTCGACGTGAAACAATTCAGCGTGACCGATTCATTGGGTAAGTCACATCACTGTAAAAATAACACCAAAAACTTTTCTGCTCTAATTTTCGACAAAGCCCCAAATAAAGCTATAGCTCAAGTGCCAACTCTTTTATGCCCAAAACTATATGCTTAACTTTAGACTGACTCAAACAGTGAACGTTACCGCCGTAGCACAAACCAAAATACAAAATAATGCACTCCAAATCTCAACAATATTATCCCAATTCAAAAACGAACCTTGATTAACAAAATCTGCAAACTGTTCGCCAATGCATGCAAGTAGTAACTCCCTCCAAACATCATCCTACAAAAAAACTACATTAATCAAAAAAACAAAAATCTTCATCATACTCGCAGTATTACACCGAAGTGCATTACGATTGGCGAGGTCTACCTCCGCGGACTAGCCCCTGGGCAACACAGCTCGGAGCGAGACCGGCCCGAGAACTAAACCCGTTCCCCTTCCCCCACACCGATATCGACATGCTTCACAACTGAGCTTAACTTTTACTAATTAAAATTCATTTTTATCATAATATAGATCAATCAGTTCACAGTTAGAAGTCATATTGCCTAATCGTAATGACTTATTAGCAAAATATGAAATTTTGTGCAACTGAGTTGCATGGTGCAGTTTAGAATTTTGTTGTTTTTGCTGCTTTTGTTTGTTTTTTTTGTTTTTGTTCGATTTTTTTCTCTATATTTTCAGGCAGTAGCGCACCCAGGGGGGAGGAGGGGTTTGGGGGGCCCCAACCCCGCCCCCCTTTTCAAACCGATTTTTTGTTTTTAAAGTGAAATGTCCAAACTGTGCAAGTGCAGCACATGCTGTTATTTCAAAACAGCTGTGACAGAATTTGCTGCACATCATGCTGAAGCAAAATCGGCTGGTTGGTGTAGTGGTAAGAGACATTATTATTCGTGCGGGCAGGGGCGGATCCAGGAAGAATGTGGGAATGCATCCTCTCCACCAGCCATTTTCAAACATGTCTTTGGTGAATATAATACAGTTTTTCCATAACTTTGAACCTTTTCAAAAACAATAAGCCTTAAGGTGCGTTTACCGATACGCGACACGCGGCAAAAATTTTTCGCACCTTGTTTTTTTATTTTGCTGTTCACCGATCACGCGAAAACCTGCGAAATCCTTCTACATTTACTTACATTATCATTTTAGTCGCGTCATCGCGTGCCGCATGTCGTGTATCGGTAAACGCACCTTTACGCCCTAAGCACGCATAATCAAAAACGTATGAACAAAATGAATCATATTTGGTGAAACACTCAGATTAGGTGGAAAAAAATTCAAAGAAAATTTGCCTCAAAATTGTTCAAACAATGCTAAAATGGCCACTACAGTATGTAAATTTTCAAAAACTTCCGGGGGAACATGCCCCCGGACCCCCCTAGAGCATTTTTTTATTCTCAATATGTTTTAAAATAATTCTGCCTGAAAAAACACGCTTGAAAATATGGCAAATTTGGGTGCCCCTTTCCTAAAAAAAATTCTTAAATACGTCGCACACATGAAAGCATTTTCAAAGGGCTGTTTACGCTTTTTTTGGGTCTAACGTCTTTGTATTTAGTTAACACTCAACCCAATTCAAAATTTTATTCCCACCCCCTCACCAAAATTTTCTGGATCCGCTCCGGAGAACAAGATGGAGTTTTATTTTAGAAGCCCCCCTTTGAAATTTGCAGGGTGCGCCCCTGTTTTCAGGATAATGATAAATAACTGTTTCACTTTGGACGACTAAATTTTGTGAGCTTATGCTCGTTTCAAACAGGTTAGCCGATGACTAGAAGACTTCATGTCCCTTCACGGCTACGAATATTCCTTGCAATAACTCAAATTAAGTCTCGTTATACATTTGCTGTCTGTGCATTATCCTTATGTACGTTTGATTTTTTGCTAAAATAAAATACGACTACTACTGATCTCTACTGTCACTGCTTAAAGCTTTTTAAATTTTCTACGCAGTTTAGCTTTTGATATGGTGAAGAAAAAACTATTATGCAGCAGTTAAACAAAATTGAAACATTTGCACTGTCCCGTTTCAATAAAACCTCAGGCAGCGACATGGCCTAGCGGTACCGCACGCAGGTACCGATCCTACGTGACGGGTTCGATCTACGGCTGGAGCTGAACGCATTTGACATACTATATATACCTGGTGGCTGCTGACTTCCTCAATACCGTATTTTACGGACTATGAGGCGCACTGTCAATAAATTACTTTGATTCGTTTTTTTTCATACATAAAGCGCACCGCTCAATAAGACGCAATGGTTTTTAAGGAGCATCGAGCTTCCATTTAAAGCTCATTCAGTAATGATAAGGGTACCGGTACTGGTTTTGAGTGAAAGAATTAAAGCATAAAGCACTACCTGATCCATACATTACGCCAGGGGTGGGTAACTTCTTTAGTCGGCGGGTCATATGTGGAAGACGAAGTCCTTACCGGGCCGGATTATTAGATGGATCGAGTTCAATATCTTTAACAACTACTATTGTCAGGGCCGCTTTGATTGGATGAGAAAAAAAAGTCTACACGTCCTCAGATGTCCTGTTCTTCACCGAAAAAAAGCAAAAAAAGGTCTACGCGTTCTCAGATGTCCTTTTTTCACACAAAATATCGGTGAAACAGTGGCGTAGCAAAAAAATTAAAAGGGGGGCCATAATATCCACATTTTTTTTAATCGTCTTTTTATTCGGCAGAATTACTAGAGAAGCAAGAAAGGCTCTAGGGGATCGGGGGCACGATTCCCTGAAAAATTTTTGAAAATTTACATACTGTAATGAGTATTTCAGTGCTTTTTGAATAACTTTTAGGCAAGTTTTGTTTAAATTCTTTGAACTTGGTTCTGAGTGCTTCGCCAAATATGGTGCATTTTGTTCACACACTATCGATTTACGTGTGCTTAAGGCGTAAGGCTTATCGCTATTGAAAAGGTTCGAAATTATGGAAAAATTGTATACATCAAAAACGTTTTTGAAAATGGCTGGTGAAAGGATGCATACCCTTCATCCTATCCCCTGGATCCAACCTTGGCCATAAGCTACAGAAACCATCACAACAGTCTGGTATATTTCAGTCACTTGACACCATTAATTTTGTTCTTTTTTACTAAAAAGCAGAGTCAAAAAGGGGGTAGGGGCATGGAACAATGCCCTTTCTAAATACGCTCCTGCGGTGAAGAGCAAAAAATCTACTCGTTCTCAGATGTTCTATAAAAAAATAAAAGGTCCCCGGCTTGATTCGCGAAAGGAGTTTATATTTCTGCAAGTGCTGGCGGGCCGCATAAAACGGTCTCGCGGGCTGCATCAGGCCCGTATGTTGCCCATGCTTGCATTAGGCGCACCGGCTTATAAGGCGCACAATGAATTTTTGCGAAAAAAAAAAGGATTTTAAGTGCGCCTTATGGTCCGCAAAATACGGCACTGCTGAATTTTCGGTTTAATATAATTTGAAAAAAACCTCAGTTATTTAATTGTTTCTTAGTCACTAGTAACTAAAGCAAAAATTATTGTTTTTAGCCACTAATTCAAGAAAAACTTTGATGAAGTCAACGCAAACAAATTTCAAACATTAGCTGCTATCACATGCAAAAATCATGACGAACTTATAGACAAACTCACCGAGCAAAGCTTGTGGCATCGAAGTTTCCACATTCCCCCATTTTTGTTGACGTCATCTTCCCTACAAGGAACATGCATATCAGATGACAATCGGTTTTCTGTCTAACAATCTTAACTTATGATAAGCAAGTAAGAAACAAACGAGCGAACACACAAATGCTGATCAGCTACACTGAAAGATATCAAAGCGTAATGGTACTACCGTGTGTTACGGACCATAAGGCGCACTGTCAATACATTGGTCTTATCATTTTTTCTTTTTTTCGTACATTTTTTCTTTTTTTTCATACATAGTACTATAAGACGCAACGGTTTTTGAGAAGTATCGGGCTACTGTATAAAGCTAATTACATAAAAGTACTTGACATTGTAATCGAAATAAAGCATAACGCACCACCTGAACCATGCATAGGAGCACCATCTTATGAGCGCACGTTTAATTTTTGAAAAAACGCATTTCAAGTGCGTTTCATGGTCCACAAAATACATGTAACCTAGAATCTGTGTAACAGTAGGTACAAGTGGCAAAGGACTGTGATGTTACTCTGTATGCACACTAGCTTTGCAATGGTACTTCGCCTTAACCTAGCCAGCCTTCCATTAGGCTACGACTTGACCTCACCATAATCATTATACTCCCAAAATAAACGCAAGTTTCACAGTAAAAAAATTGCAAACGTTGTGATCATGATACGGGTTTTTGCTATATACCTTACCTTGCGTCATAAAATGCTTTTGACAACAGTGTGTTAGGGGGCAAAAAAATTAAGACTGCTGTACCGGTACCTTTTGCCTAAGCAGACTATGCTATCCCTTTAGGTGAAGATCGCAAACAAATACCCCACCAATGCCATCTCTGACTCACAACTTTTCGTATCAAGGAAAAAAAGTTTTTATGATAAATTACAAAACAGAAATAGGCATACTAAAACTGAAAATATAATGATAATATTGCAAACCAAACAAGCAAATAAAAGTGTTACCACACTGGTCTAATGCTGTTTCGCATCAAATGGTAGCTGTATCTTGGAATCAGTCGACTGGGTGGAGGAATGTGGTTGAAAACTCCCCAAAAACTCTAAATAGCGAAAAACCATGTTAGTAATAATGGACCCATTTCATTTAAGACTTGATATTAGAAATCCACAATAAATTAGGTGAAATATTCTTAAACACAAAACAAGCACAATCACACACAATCAAAAGTACGGTAATATATACCTTAGTTACTAGTGGCATAAATCTTCTGCACTAAGTGCTCGATGACGAGGCCAGCGCAAATAACAATAATAATTGCAAGTAAAATTAATTTTTTAAAAATTTTACTCGTGATTGTACTGTTTACTCCTCTAATTGCAAAGCAACTAAGATAGCCTTAAAATTAAAACCAAAGTATGTACAAAGCTTGACGACAATAAAAACACCATTTTTATTATTCTACATTTTAAAACCTTACCAACTAGCGACTGCATGTTTTTAACCATGACCACAAAGTTACTATGATAATTATTTGTGTGTAACCACAACCAGTGTGTATATGTATACTGTATAACATAATGAGAAAATCAAGACTAAGGTGGTTTGATCCTGTGCAGAGGAGACCAGACGAACGTAGGGAGGAAGATTTTCTCAATGCAGTTACCAGATAATAGACGTAGAGACGTATAGTCAATTGAGGTAATGCGCGCAAAACTTAAATTCATTGTATTGCGCGTTTCATTACATAACTTTTGAACGCCATTACTTTCAATGCTCTTTCCTTTTTCATCTTCTAGAAAATTCATTTCTCACCAACTTAATAGAATATGAACAAAATTTTTAAGCGCGTTTGGCAGTGCCATTAGTTTGACGGGAAACACCAAAATATGCGGGAAAAAACAAGTTTGTGAGTGAGTTTCGTAACTTTGCTATTATTTCGTCACAGACGACAAAAACCGAACGTTCTTTTGTGCAGTAGGTGTAGTTTAAGACGCATTGGATTGCGATCAAGTTTGGAAAAATTCCAATTTAGTTTCTTCCAGATATTCTACAAAGCGTGCATTTAACCCGCAATTTACTAATAGCGAAAATGCGCGTTGCGGCCAGAAAACGCAGGTCCGGGGAGTTTGATTCGGGGGGATTGGGGTCGGGAGTTGAGGTCGGGGGAGTTGGGGTTGGGGGAGTCGGAGTCGGGAGGGTTGGGGTCGGGTTGAGGTCGGGGAAATTGGGGTTGGGGGGTCGGGGTCGTGGGGTTTGGATCGGGGGGGGGGGGTTGGGATGGGGAGGGTTTGGAGTGGGGTCAGGAGAGTTGGGGTCCAAGGTCGTGTCACCATCCTTCTTCCCACACTTTCCCGCACCCCCCACCTCCCCTTTTCCCAACCCCAACCCAACATCCTTTCCACACCTCTACCCCCCCAAGCACATTTTCCCACACCCCAAACACACTTCCACACACCTACTCCCCACATCCTTTCCCAACCTAACACCCTTTTCACACCTTTCCCCACATCCTAAACACACTTTCCCACACCCCAAACACACTTCCACACACCTATTCCCCATACCCCACACCACCCCATACTTTCCCACATCCTTTGCCCCCACCCCAACACCCTTTTCACACCTCTCCCCACACCCCAAACACATTTTCCCACGCCCCAAACATACTTCCACACACCTACTCCCCATACCTCACACCTATCCATACTTTCCCACACTCCCCACACCCCCAACACATCTTCCACACCTTCCCTTAACTCCCTTCACTGTCCCAACACATTTCCTTACTTCTTCCATATTTCACCCATACTTGACTCAACTTCCCAACTACCAAAAATTACCCCATTCCCCACCATCCATACTCCCTCAAATTCTCTATACTCCCCCATTCTTCCCCATTACTGCTTTTATGCCTATTAGTCCTATCAGTCATTTGCGGACTGCAAACTGCGTGTAAACAAGTAGTCGCAGCGAATTGAAAAGCAAATAGAATTGGCCCACGTCACAAAGCGCTTTATAACAGACCACGAAAATGGGCTTATTAACACATAACACGCCTTGGAATGCGCGCACCATCATTGCAATGCGCTTGCCGCGCTTTAGCCAAAAACCGTCAAATGCGCGGATTTTGCGTATAAATGCCGCGTAAGTAACTGCTGGGAGTTAGCGATCCAATTTTTTTTGGAAAAGGAGGTCTATGCAATGATGTATTTGTAGGTGCGTTTTCGTTTTTTTTTCTCTGCTTACACCGTTTTTTTAGAAAATTTAGAAAATGCATGCGCATTACCCCTATTGACTATACCTAAGTGAAGACATAATATGGATGGGTTAAATGAGGACATAAACGCAGTTGGTGTAACTGTGAAAGATGCAGAAGACACGTCAAGTTGGAAAAATGTGAATAACACGTCAAGCAATCTGCTGTGGCGGCTCCTAATCAGGATAAGCCAAAAGAAGGATTTATATTATTGTGTAGGCTACAGCAACAATTTTGTACACTTCGGGATTAAGCAATACTCACTAAGTTTTTAAGATTAAAAGAAAATTGCCAAGCAAAAAAATTTCACGCTTACCTCAACAGTTGATACAGTGTAGATTTTGCGAAGAGTTGCTTCATATTCCGAAGCAGTTAAGTTCGGAACCGATCTACAATTAACAGTAAAAACAGATGAAAGGAACTCAAAATATTCAAGTATTCTTGATGTTCTATTCACTTAAAAATCTGAATAATTCTAAACTAACTCAACTTGTCATTAAAAGTTTTACAATCACTTATTGATTTGAATGTTTAATTCACACCCAATAGTGGTCCACAGATAATTAGCCAAACACAGCAAGAATTTAAAGAAAAATTCGAAATAAATAACGAACTTGGGAGCTTATCAGAAATCTGTATCTATATCAGCCTATTCAGAGAAGCAACAAAGTTCAATGAACTAACATGCTCAATCCTGAATTTACACAAAAGCACATCACTCCTCAGAAAACTACATGCATACATTACGTTATGATACAAAACTATGTGGCACTATCTTACTGCAGTCATTTTATCTTTCAAATCCCATATTTCTCAAAACTTCGAAAAATTGCATCCAACTGGATTTGTTGTTAAGCTTACCTTACAGGGAGTTTATAGAAAGTTTGATCTGATTTTTGCCTCAAAGTTGAGTTTCAAGAGTATAAACCTTTTGTTTTGCGCCAAAACATTCAACACTTTCATTCAAACATGGCCAAAAATCACCATTCCAGTAGCCAAGCTTGAAGAAAAATTGGAAAATTTCCACCAAAATTTCTCACTTTTCTCTAATTTTGCAATTTAGAGAGAACAGTGCAAGGAAGTCTCTTACATGCTTTTCCCAATGACACAAGTAAATTTGCCGATTTGTTTCTCAACACTGTCCCTTTAATGCTAAGTGTCAATCAGAAAAGCTGTGCATATCAATTTTTACAGTCATAGGTAGACTAGACTACAAATGAAGCTAAAAGTATAGGCTTGGTACTTCAGAATTGGACACTCTATCCACTCGATCACTTGAGCATTAAATTTGATACATAAAAGTCAATGAACATTAGAAATCTGGATCAGAAAATAATAATAATGAAAAATACATTGTTTGTGTCAGGTTCACAAAATGCTTTAGATTACAGAGATGTTTCACCCAAATTTACCCAAACTGCAGAAAACAGGGCATATTATCAGTATCATTTCAGGAAAGATTAAGGTCACCCCAGCGTGGGGTCAGAACCCACATTTAGAACATTGTGCCGCACCAATGACCAGCATGTTCCTCAAAAGCTTGTGAAGGAGTTATGCAATCATCAGTTAAACCTAATATCATTTCGTAGCGGTAATACCTGTCTAACCATAATGTCCACGATGAATTCAATAGAACACCAGTTTTTTCAGTGTCTCCAAGACTGGAAATTGCTTTTCTTGACAACCTTGGTGATTCTCCAGCTTGAACAGACTGTAATCCCTCATTCACTTCTTGCAATTTTTTAGCATAATGATTAGCAGAATCAATACCAGCACCACTTTCAGAAGAATATGCTTGTGACATTTTAAAAAGATTACCAACTTAATCTGAAATGATAAGTTCTTCACCACTGTTCCCTCGAAGTTATTAGTCGAGTTTAAACTTGCCCAAACACAAATTCTAATAAAAAGTTTGTCCTAAGATTTAAGGGATTAAAGAAAGTCAGATCCAATTTCTACTTCAAATTTGAGCTCCCCGAGAAGGAAACCTTTGCTTTGCATCAAAACACTGAACAATTTAATTCAGAATTCAAATTTGGCCCCAAATCTCAAAAAACAGTGTAACAGTAGGCCTACACTACTCAGCTACTGATATGGCTGTATGGTACAATCAAAAGATGAAACCCATGGCATGTATCTAGACTATTCAATAAAGCAATTTACCGTAACTGAATAATTATTAAACTACCGGTATTCAATAATTCATTGAACTGGAAAAAATACTACTGATACATACAGAACATAGAATAATGAGCAAAAGGGCAAAGTGAACAACTGACCATCCGTGTAAAATTTTTTTTCCATAACAATTTTATACAATGAAGAAAATAACAGTTTAATAAAATACAGTTCGCCAGATATTATACACAATTAAGGTAAATAGTTACAGAAACGTAAAATGGAAATAATAAAATTGAATACAAACAACAGAAATGATAAAAAAATAAAATTAGGAAACATAGAAAAATATAAACAACATCAAACACAGTCAAATAATTCATTAAACTATTCAATAAAACTAAACTATTCAATAATTCAATAATGAATAAAGTAATTTACCGTAACTCTAGCAGCAACAAAATATTTTATACAATTATCCAGTAACTATCAAAATTTCTGGCAAACTTGCGGGTTGTGCAAAACTTGAATTTAGAACTTTTGGATTTTGGCCCATGTACAGTGAAGAAATGCTGGTTCAGCAGCTGCTGGACTAAGTCAGCCTATCAGCAATCAACAAAGGCTTACTGCAAGACTGCTTTATCTGTTTGTAGTCTGCATTAAAACACTAAACTGTTGTATACAAATAATTCCACATCGCTTAGCTGACTACCCCTAGTACCAGTACTAGGCCTAGTACCCCTTACCCAAACCATACACAGTCATAATTAGTCGGTTAGGTTAGGCCTGCCACGTGTGATCTTCGTCTGGTACTACCCGCATCCAAATTTTTAATTCAGTTTATTTGCCAAATGATTGCATTATGCTGCTAACATCAGAAGAACTTGTTTCACTAAACCTGTTTTGTTTTTAGGTATACAGTATACTATGGCTGCTCTGCAAGATGCAAAATAAGGGCTGTAATTATCTATCAATACCGATCTGTTGGTAGAATTAAACTGCACAAAACAAGCAAATTACCAGAACCAAATTATGGCAAATTTTGAACAAATATCACAAGAATGCGGTAATCTTTCACTCCCGCTCCTGCTCCTGCAACAATGGGAAACTTATGACTCCTGTAACATTGAAACTCCTGCCGGACTCGACTCCGGTACTCCGGTTTGTCTGCATCTCTGCTAAACACCGCAAAGGACGACAAGGGACCAAAACACCGCAAGGAACGACAAGGGAGTTAGAAACACTGCAAGGGACGACAAGGGACTTCAAATTGAACGACACAATAGTGAGAAACATCGCAAGGGACATTAAATTGAGCAACAATGGAGTTAGAAACACCGCAAAGGACTTTAATTCGAACGACAAGGGACTTGGACACCGCATGGGACTTTAACTCGAACGGGAGTTAGAAATTAACGCTGCAAGAGACTTTAATTTGAACGACAAGGGACTTGGAAATGGAAACACCGCAACAGTGTTGTAGTAAGGACAAGGACCTTAAGGTCAAGGCCAAGGCCAAGAACTTTAAAATTTTTTCGAGGCCAAGGACACATAAGCCGAGGCCAAGGCCAAGGACATGCATCAAGAACAACGGGTATTTTTCCGATTTCAGTAGGAAATCTCAAAATGTGCGTCATTTGGTCATGAAATAATGGTTCGCAAACAATTCATACCTTAATATTGCATGCCTACAACGACAATCGTTTTCGAAAATAACAGGGTTAACAAAAATATTATAATTGATAACAATCCAGGGTCAGGTCTACTAGGCGCAGGGTATAAGGCTATAAATTTATATAAGATACCCCAGATGAAACTCGCCATATAACTAAAACTAACCCCGATGAATCAAGCATAAAGTCCATTGTTGCTATTTAACGGTAAGATGTTTAATGTAGAGAAAAAACGCATGTACTAATCCAGCTACAGGCAAACTTATCAGAGTTAAGCAAAAAAACTTTAGGTTTTTTAAAAATCAAATAATATCGGCATGGAAACAAATATTAATGTTGGTTGAAATCTATGCTACTTTTGTCCACACTGTTCTGCGTACAAGCTAGTAGGCCTAACCTATAGCCGCATTTTCTACGTTTGTACTCAATCCGCAGTTCGCTTACCCATAGGTGTAGCCGCATTCTTCGGTACAACATCGTACATTACCATTCCAACCTACAACCTTTGGTGAGCCAGATTTAGTTTAAGGAGGTTCTGGCCACCAGATCGCCACTGTCTTATATATTAACCATCATAACTAAAAATCAATTTACCAAAAAATACAATAAATCAACGAAAATGCAAGCAATCATAATAGAATCAAAATCACAAAACGAAGCAAAACAAAAAGTGAAATGCATTCACGTGTCACATTCACACTCAAAGAACTACCCCACAACGTGTTAATTAGACTTAAAAAAATCAATGTCGAAAGCACAGACCCCGAAATGCAAGCTCGATGGGCTCACATAATAAATCCCCCTTTGCTAAAATCTTTTTCGACTAGGGCTGATGATGCTAGAGCAGTTAGCACCCGATGAGCTAAACAGCTCCGTTTGGGCAGATATTTAATTATTTTACTCCCAATCTACTGTAAAGCTGCAATGTTAAAAGTTTTCGATTTTGTTATCAACTAATGATGGAGTTCAGTTTTGATGGTTGAGAGTCGAGACCAAGACTTCAAGAAAAAAAAAAAAAACTCGAGACCAAGACCCTATAAACTTGAAAATATTTTTGAGCCCGAGCAGAGGCGTCGTGCAGCCAGAAAGTTTGTAGGGGCCCGAGTAACAACTTAAACAGATGTTGACCATTTACAACCTTTATAAAAGCCGTATTCAGCATTGAGTAACATCACGAAAAAAGGAAATTAAGAAAAAATACCAAAATATGTCGTGATACCCGAATTTTTGGATAAATCGAAATTTATTTTGATACCCTAAACCGCTCCTTAATTACGGACAGCATGCGCAATCAGTGCGGCCCCACGATTTAACAAAGGTAGAGGACATTACAGAGGAGTTGGGGGAAAGCCCCAGCCGCCAACGGATTTTTACGGTTTTCACGTAAAAAAAAACACTCGTTTCAGCACACTTTCTTGTCGAAAAAGGACATATTAGTACCTGCAGAGATGTTCAGTCACTACTATAGTATCAGACAATACAAAAATGTTTTAATAGCCGATGTCTTAAAACAGAAGCTGGGTTAAAATAAATAAAAGCAGGCTGCAATCATTATTAGTTTTGACACATTTTGTGGGATGACGTGTATAGGTGTGTTCTAGGCTATAATCGTTAACAACGCATGCAAAATGTTTTTTAAATTCTAACCACAGATCAACAAACTAACTTTACTCCTGAGTCGAAGCGATTGATTGAAGCAAAAATTAAAAAACAAAACAATGGAATTTATTGTATAAAAAAGGGGGGCGGGGATATGGAGTTAGTTTGAAAGATGAAAACAACATAGCACTGGCTATTATTTTTTTTTTTTTCAATTTTTTAAATTATAAAAAATAAAACATCTCATTCCTCGAGCCCCTATGACACGACGCCACTGAGCCCGAGATCAAAACTCAGTAAATTTGTTCGAGACCCGAGTTTTACAAAGCTTGTCTGACCGAGTGGCCGGCGCATTGGGCTGGGGAGCTGGTTTCGCGAGTTCGATGTCCGGCTGGGTCATCTAGCATGATGCACAACATACTTCACTCCGATAAAAACCTTAACTCTGCACGTGTGGCTTCGTAAAAACAGTATTAACGCTCTTCGTTTATTAAGCAAACCTGCATATGCAATAAAATGTTCATAGAAATTCAAGCGCAGGCCACAATTTTTATTTGCTACACTGGTCGTACTTTAAGCTGTTCCAATCTTCACTGGCCCTATAGTTATTACTCTAAGCGTTTTATAAAAAAGTTATAATTTTCATAGAAGGCATATGTTCACGTTAATCATTCTGAGTCTGCAGTCTTTGCTGTACCGGTACTCTAGTAGATCTGTTCTATAAAATGTAAAAACAATTACCATGAGCCTGGTTAGAATGACTTCACATGATAAAAAGCTTATCGTACTGCCATTCTAAACCTCAAGCTCAGTCCATATGCAAACGCTCTAAACAAAAAATTCAGAGCATCCAGAGCATCCAGAAGCAAAGCAAAAAAACTAGACAGCTGCAATTAGCACCTCTAACAAAGATATACTGTAATATCAATTAACATCGTCGGCGTTACATTCTCTTTTACAGATTGTTTTACATCACTGCTTACTTCAGACTGCTTTGCATGGCTATTAAGCAAATTATGAAGTAAATAAACAACAGTTGATTGAATCTTTGAGGAAAAGTGTAAAGTAGCTTTCTACCATCATCCTACCCGAGTTTTCGAACCTCAAGGTTCTCCCGCTGAGAATCCATTACAACAGATTAAATTTTCTATTAAAAGCTTGGTTGCGCACAATTTCAATTTAAAAACCTTAAGGAGAGATTGTGAGAAACACAATCTTGAATTGTCAAAATTTTGCTTTTCACAATGCAACTTTATGGTTTTCTCATCATGCGTTGTCTACTTTTATTTCTTCGCCGCGTGAGCTTACCAAATACCGATGCTTATCGTTATTTGGACCATTTTTTCTTAAAACAGCTTGCGTTATGTGAAAACAATCGCAAAGTTGAATTTTTAAAAGCATCGAGTCCTCGAGCAGAGGACAGCGCAAAATCCAAGCCTAGGAGAGTCAAGGCCAAGGACATCCTCGAGGACTACATCACTGCACCGCAAGGGACTTTAATTCGAACGGCAAGGTAGTAAGGGACTTGGAACACCGCAAGGGACTTTGACTCGAACGACAAGGGAGTTAGAAAAATAGAAACACCGCAAGGGACTTTAATTCGAACGACAAGGGACTTGAGGACTTGGAATCATAATCTTAGACATAGCAAAGAACGATAAAAAGGACTTTAAATCAATTACTGGTTGAGGTCGGGGGTGGATTGCGGGTCGGGGATTTTGGGTTGGGGCTGGGGAGGTTCGGGTTTGGGGGGGTTCGGGTCGAAGGGTTTGGGGTCGGGGGGGTTCGGGTAGGCAGATTCGGGTTTGGGGGGGTTCGGGTAATTTGAGTGTGGAGGGGTTTGGGTCGGGGGTTTGGGTCAGGGTTCGAATTCGGGTCGGGGGATTCGGGTTTAGGGGGTTGGTCGGGGGATTTGGCTTTGGGGGGTTGGATCGGGGGTTCGAGTCGGGGGGTTGGGTTGGGAGGTTGGGTCAGGGTTAGGGCTACAATTTAATGTCCCTTGCGGTGTTTCTAAGTCCGTTGTCGTTCGAGTTAAAGTCCCTTGCGGTGTTTCCAGGTCCCTTGTCGTTCGAATTAAAGTCCCTTGCGGTGTTTTCAAGTCCCTTGTCGTTCAAATTAAAGTCCCTTGTGGTGTTTCCAAGTCCCTTGTCGTTCAAATTAAAGTCCCTTGCGGTGTTTCCAAGTCCCTTGTCGTTCGAATTAAAGTTCCTTGCGGTGTTTCCAAGTTCCTTGTCGTTCAAATTAAAGTTCCTTGCGGTGTTTCCAAGTCCCTTGCGGTGTTTTTCACTATTGTGTTGTACAATTGAAGTCCCTTGCGGTGTTTTCAACTCCCTTGTCGTCCCTAGCGGTGTTTAGTAGGACCCGTCACCAAGTGTACATTCTAGGCTATGCAGATTTAGGTTTGCAAGACCGGCATTCTTCAGGACGCGTAGATCAATTTGTGGCTTAAACCAAACCAGTAGGTCCAGGCCTATGCACAATTTCAGTAATATAGGTTCTGAGAATTTGAGGTCGGAAAAACTACGCTTGAAAAAGTGACGAAAATTGGTGTCCCTTCCCTGAAAAAATTCCTGAATACGCCCCTGACATGAAACATTTTCAAAAGGTTATTTACGCCCGTTTCCGGATCTAAACGTCTTTGTATTTAGTTAACATTCAACCTAATTCAAAATTACATCCCCCCACTAAAACTTTCTGGATCCGCTCCTGTGTACAATGTATCGTTATCGCCCCCTTTTTGGGCAAACTTTCTGGATCCGATGGCCCAGGGGTATAGAGCAGTGGTTCTCAACCTTTTATATTCAGCGACCCACTGAGAAATCCGACTTAACCAAACAACCCCCTTCCACAATTATGAGTCATTAACACATGTTAATGCAGTTGCGCATCAAGTGAAGAGCAAAAAAAAAAGGTCATCACGTCCGCAGATATCCGAATTTCCGCTTAAAATCAAGTGAAGAGCAAAAAAAAAGAAAAAAGGTCATCACATCCACATATGACCCAATTTCCGCCCAAAATCCAGTGAAGAGCAAAAGAAAAAAGGTCATCACGTCCACATATGACTCAATTTCCGCCCAAAATCAAGTGAAGAGCAAAAAAAAATCATTATGTTCGCAGATGCATCTCGCGACCCCTAGAAAAATGTCTGATGACCCCCAGGATGAGAACCTTTGATATAGAGCGTCTGCTTCTGGATGGGTAGACTTGGGGTTCGATTCCGAGTCGGGTCAAACCAATGACTTTAAAATTGGTATTCACAGCCTCCCTGCTTGACTTTCAGCATTTAAGGTACAGTGTGGAGAAAGCCGTCAAGTTTACTCGTTGTGCCGCTAAGAAAGGCACTTAACGGAATTCCCCCATCTTGGTGTGGTAGACAGATGGCCGGCAACTCCTAAGCGAGCTCGTATAGCGCATTGATCGCTTTCTTGTGATAAGAGGGTAAATACGCCAATAATAATAAAAATAATATCGTAAAATGTGACGTCATTCTCACTCCCCCATTGCAAAATCCTGGCTACGCTAGTATTGTGACTGTATTGTTCTTTTGCGCAAACCATCAATACATTGTTTACATCTATGTTTAGCATGCGTTCATTTATTATGTTTTTTGCAATGCAAGATTGTTGGACGAATGAGCTATGAGCATGACTAGTTTTAGACTGGAAAGCTTCTCCGGCAGATAACGTGCGTGCCGCATAAGTTAATGATGGTGTATTTACCATTACGTTATTACATTAGCAAGAGCGTATTTAGGGGAGCATTGTGCCATGGCCCCCCTCTTTTGCCTCCGCATTTTAGTAAAAAAGAACAAAATTATTAGTGCCAAGTGGCTGAAATATGCCAGAATCTTTTGATGGCTTCTGTATAGCTTATGGCCAGGGGCGGATCCATGGGGTTGGATGAGGGGCATGCTTACTATGCGTTCTCCCACCAGCCATTTTCAAATATGTTTTTGATGTATACAATTTTTTTTACAATTTTAAACCTCTTCGATAGCGATAAGCTTTACGCCTTAAGCACACATTATCGAAAATGTATGAACAAAATGCATCATATCTGGCGAAGCATTCAAATTTGCATGAAAATTATTCAAAAAGCACGTTAGCCATTACAGCTTGTATATTTTCAAAAATTTTCCGGGCCCCCAGGAACCTTTTTTGTCTCTCAATCAGCTTCAAAATAATTCTGCCAAAAAAATACGCTTGAAAAAAATGTGGAAATTATGAACCCCCCTCTAAAAATTTCTCGCTACGCCACCGTACATTAGTATGGAATGGAATATGGAAAAAAAATTTAGTATGGAATGGAAGATTTAACAGTATGCTTTTGTAGTTATCATTCAACCTAACTTACAACAGTAACCCCTCCACCAAAATTTTCTGGTTCCGCTACGGCCTTGCCCGTAATTGAGTTGAAGTCCGCTGCATGTGATACGTGGACCGAAAGTAAGAGCAGTCTACACAATTTTTTGTCATTTTGGTTTTGCTAATAAACTTTGCTAACATAATCATTGACCAAGGTGAAAATGAACGCTATTTTTTGAATGCAGTCAAGATTGGACGGTAAGAACAGTCATTATATAAAAGTTTACAGAGTCGTCCCAGCACAGAGCAAAACTGAGTTCTCACTACTTCGGTAAAAGAATAAAACTTTCGACAAATGCTCTTCCAGTCCTATAGGCCATACTGTAATCTATGCGAAAGTGGTAGAATTTTCACACTTCCGCAGAAAAAGAGCACCTTCGCATCTCTGATTTGGAACTGAGTAACCTGCCCATAACAGGGCTATTTTCACATAACACGAGCTCGTACGATAGACATATGTCTATACAACAAACAATTCATTCAAAAACACCTTTGTTAACGTGTCGTACCAACTTTTCAAAATACAAATTAAGTAACGGGTGATACAGTCAAAACCAGGGAAGTGGAAGCGGTCTTATTTTAATGGAAGCGCGAAAAATATGCCGCTTCCGCATCATTTAAAAATGCATATTGTTTTATTCAATTTATTAGACATTACTTTACAATGCATGGGAGTCAGATCTCACCATAGGCCATTACTCTTCGCTTGACTTTCAGGTAGTACCAATTAACGTAGAATCGCTTTTTTTTCAGCTTTCTCTAAATTGTAAAGTAAAGCAACTAATTTATCAATAGCGCTAAAAGCAATAGTTGACTCTTTTCCAATTACAGTATAATCATGTCACGAAATAGATGGAGTACCGTCAGGAGCGTATTTAGGGGGGCATTGTGCCATGTCTCCCCCCCCCCGGTTCCCCCCTTTTGACCATGTCGTTTAGTAAAAAATAATAAAATTAATGGTGCCAAGTGAGTTAAATATGCCAGACTCTTTTGATGGTTTTTGGCCAGAAGCGGATCTAGGGGATAGGAATAGAATGAGGGGTATCCTTTTCTCACCAGCCATTTTCAACCATGTTTTTGATGTATACAATTTTTCCATAATTTCGAGCCTCGTCGATAGCGATAAGCCTTACGCCATAACTTAAGCACGCATAATCGAAAATGTGCGAACAAAATGCATAATAGCCGATTTGGCGAAGCACTCAGAATTAGGGTCAAAAATTTTAACCAAAATTTGGCTGAAAATTATTCAAAAAGCATTGAAATAGCCTTAAAGCATGTACATTTTTTCAATTTTTTTGAGGGTAGCAAACCTCCGGACCTCCCTACAACAGAGTTGTCCATGGACCGGAATACGAATTTGTTCCGGCAGGAATACATAGATTTTTTAGGAACAGGAACCGAAATGAAACTTTTTGTGGCTTACCGGAACAGGAATTCCGGTTGACTGCAAAAAATGCTACAAATCTCTTGCCTTGTTTCAATTTTTATCTTTTTGCTAAAAAAGTTGGTTAACTAGGTATCGATTGCTGAAAAACTTGGTTAACTACGTGTATAACATAATCGGTATTTACCGGCACTAAAATTATTCATAAACTGAATGATGACACCTTTTGCTATAGTTGTAGATTAGGAACATTTAGGAATTGCTTTTTTAAAAAATTTAGGAACGGATTGGAATAAGAACAAAATCTTTCGGTTTGGAATGGAATTAGAAACAAAATTTTTCGTTCCAGACAACTCTGCCCTAAAGCCTTTCATATTTCTCAATCCGTTTCAAATTAGTTCTGCTGAAAAAAAAAACGTTTTAAAGAAACGTGTGTTATGGCCTCCCCCTATAAAATTTCTTGCCACGCCACTGAGTGCTGTGTACAAAGCTGGGCAACCGCTACTTAAAAAGTAGCGCCGCTGCCGCTACCGCTTTTTGACCAAAAAAGCAGCGGCGCTGCCGCTTACCGCTACTTGTTTACGAAGGCAGCGCCGCTACCGCTAGTGAGTGCAAAACAGCGGGCGCTGCCGCTATTTTAAAGAAAAAAAAGTCAAAAGCACAAAGGCATTTTAATATTGTAGGCCTGTTGGTGAAATTGCAACTTTGTTGACGGAAGTAGCATAGCAATGCGAGTAATAAGAATTTAAACAAGTGACAAAAAAGCCGACAATCAGCTTCCATTTCATCCAATAAGATATAGGGCTTTTCGGGGAAAAGTTAATTTAGAAATCTGATTGAATGTAAATGGAAATCGATGGTCAGGTTTTTAGTGAATAACAAAAAACAGGTTGAAAAGAAATACTCAGAACATGTTGAAAATATAACACAGATTGAAAATATAATAGAAACAAGTTAAAAAATAAGGGCAGGTCGCAACCGGCGTTAAAAAATTAAAACTCCATTGATTGATTGCATGCTCCTTTTAAAAAAACAATCATTTCGAAATTCTGGTCCGTTAACCACTGCGCTTAGGCTTTAGCACGTCTTTTCCCACGGAAAAAAGTCGTTCAATCGCCGCGCTTGACAGAATCGCGGTATTTGAGTCAATGAACATTGAACAAGTTCCTCAATATTTTGTTTTTAAAAAGTTCCGGCGAAGGTCGTTCACGATGGAATGCAGCTTCATTCAAAAACTCTTCCACCTCATGCCTAATTGAAGCCTGACTTTGGGGTTCGAAATTACATGTAAGCTCTTAAAAAAAATGGTCTCCGCAGTCACTTTCATTCATTCATTCACTTTATTTTTGTTTGGGAAAAAAGTTACGCAATAACACAAACAAGAATATTCGCTCACAGTTAATTAATTTCCCGGTGAGAGGCTGCGAAAAGACCATGAAGCCCAGCCCACAGAGCTGAGCGGTCGTCGAGTCTGCAGCCTCTCACATGTTAGTGTAATTGTTAAGCAAAGTTGATAAGGTTGTCGAAGAAGAAAAAAAAATAACACGAACAGATAAAATATAGGTTCATTACGCAGGTAGCCTACACACATATTCCAATACGAATAAAAGTTAAGTTAACAAAAACTCTCATGAATTATTTGCATCAGCGTCATAATAGAAAATGTAGGAAGATAACAAGAAGCAAATCATAAATACATTTGGTGTTTATTAAGTGCATCATATATACGCATAACAGTGAAATTGAAGTAAATTGAAACAACAATGTTAAAATGGAATAGCTTTTCATTTTTGGTTATTGTGAAGATGCGTTTTTAAATGTTTAAGAAAAGTTCTATAGTTAATTTGATTTTTGCTTTTAATTTCAGCTGGTAGTTCATTCCATATTTTGCAATCTTGATATCGAATAGAGCGTTGCGCACCAGATGTATAAAAAGTAGGTAAAGCCAAATTGTTGGATTTACTGAATCGTGTTGGCATGTTGTGAATTTCGGGTGCAGAGTGGAAGTAATCAGCAAAGGAACTAGGTAGAAGTCTAGCTCTAAATTTGTACTCAAACTTCAATACTTCCAGTTTATATATATATTACTTAGTTTTAGCAAATTTAGTTCGTAGTAGATCGGAAAAAGTTTTGTTCGAAAAAAAGAAGAGCCAGTCATTATTTTGATTATATAATTTTGCTGTATTTGAAGTTTGTCAATAAATTTTGCAGCAGCATTTCCCCATGCAGTAATTCCATATTGTAAGTGTGAAGATACTATTCCAAAATACACATTTCTTAAAATATAAAAGGGAACGTAATGTCTCAGCTTACTTAAGATACCCTTTGCGACACACAATTTTTCAATTACAGAGTGGATATGATTTTTCCAAGTTAGCTTGTTGTCTATAAAAACACCCAGATATTTGATAACCTCAGTTGCACTGATGGGCGAGCTGTTAGTATTAATGCTGAATTGATCGTCGACTTTATGTTTTTTATGTGAGAACAAAACACAGTTTGTTTTTTTATAGTTAATGGTTAGTCTATTGCAATTGATCCAGCATTCGATCTTGCGGAAAGAAGCTTCTGTTTTTATTTTAAGTTTTTCAATGCTTTGTTCAACCCACAATAATACCGAATCATCCGCGCATAGAGTGATATCTGAATTGCAAGCATTTGTCAAGTCATTTATGTACACTAGAAATAAAAAAGGACCAAGGACTCTTCCTTGTGGTGCGCCAATGGTGACCGGAAGATGAGTGGAAAAAATTTGATTATTAAATTCGGTATACTGGTACCTATTTGATAGATATGATTTTATTAAGCTATGTGCATTTCCTCTGACACCATAATGTTCAAGCTTGTCCAATAAAATGTGATGATTAACGCAATTAAATGCCTTTGCAAAATCTAGGAAAGTACCGCTTACTGATTCATTTTCATGGCGATGTTTTAATATAGTTTCATAAAGTAAAGTGATAGCAAGATTTGTTGAGTGGTCTTTTCTGAATCCAAATTGAGAAGCCGCAAAAAGATTAAATTTTTCCCAAAAACTGATTAGCCGTTTACGTAAGATCTTTTCAAAAACTTTATTGATAGGTGACAAAATGGATATCGGTCTGTAATTGCCTAGTTCAAGCTTTGATCCACCTTTAAGCAAGGGAATAACTTCGGCGATTTTCAAAACATCTGGATAAATGCCAGACACCATGCATTCATTGAACGAGTCTGCAAGGTAGTAAGCAATGAGAAATTTAGCTTCTTTGAGCAAAACAACTGGAATATCTAAATACCCTGGGGATTTTTGACTGTTTAATCCAGCAATTAATTCAACAATTTCATATTCATCAGCCGGTTTTGAGACAACGGACGACATTTGTCGCTTACTAAGGTATTTTTTATGATTCGTTTCGCGATTACTTGCTAGTTTGTCACTTAATTTCTCACCAATTTTTACGAAATGATCATTCAATTTTTCACAAATGCTTTGAGGTGAAGTTATCACTTGACCGTCCACATGTATGGTATTCGAAACCATGGTTTTTGGTTTAGTTTTTCTCAGCAGTTGGTTGGTGCATTTCCAAGTATCTGATGAGTTTTTACTGTTTTGAAACAAGGCATGGAAATAATTGCGTTTTGCCGCTTCTTTTAGATGTGTTAGTCTGTTTCGATATTTTTTGAACTCTTTAAACAAGGTGGGACTTTTACTTTTTATATACTTAGTATATAATTTGTTTTTGTGTCTAATGGAAGTAAGGATTCCAGAGGTGATCCAAGGGTTTTTAGATATCTTAAATTGCTTGCGACTTAACATTTTTTTGGGACAGCATGAATTTGTCAAATCACTCAATATTTTAATCAGGCTATTGAGGTCGCAATTATGTTGCATTTCTACAGAACAGTTTATTTTGTTGCTTTTACAATCACTCGAATAGTACATATTACAGCATAAAAATTACACAAGCAACAGGCTGCTGCGAAGGGACCATTGGTCTTCGAGTCAAGCGGCAGCCCAAAATGCTTAATGATCAGCTTAATAAAAAAGGTAGCAAAATAAGTTAAAATATAAAAGAAGTAAAAAGGTTGGTTAAATATTGGCAAGTAAATTAAATCAGAGATATATACGATAGCAGGTGACTGAAAACATAATATATAATTGTGTCAACATTATATAGTTTAATATAACTTATAATTAGTGAGTAAGTTTAATATATAATTGTGTCAACATTATATTTATTTAAAAGAAGGCTCTTGTAACTTTCTTTGTAATTTCAGGTTTGTTAAGCTCTTCATTCAATTTTGATAAAAACAATTCAATGTTTTCTTGATTTAACGGTCGGTTTATGGGGCGCTTTGATGACTTTTTTTGAGTCCTACATCTAAATTCAGCGCATATGGGAAGATGGTCAGAAATATCATTATAAAATATGACGGGCAGAATCTGGCCCAGTAAAGCTGTATTAACATATATATGATCAATTATAGTGTTGGAAGTAGTAATTCTAGTTGGTTTGTCGACAAGCTGCACGCAGCCTATGCTACTAATATGATTAGGGATAATACAATACTAATATCACTAGGGATAATACAAAAATATTTTCGCAGCTTGTGTCCAAAAGTAGAAGCTTGGCTGAAATAAATGAAAGGATCGAGACTTCACCCATTATTAGTCGAAGAAATTATAGACTGAAAATTAGGTTTTAGCATCTTATTACAGGGCCAAAATAGGGGGGCATGGCACCATGCCTCCTCAGCGTGTGCCTATGACTAAATGCACCATTTTTTTTTTTTGTTTCGCACCAATTCAATGCCCTTATTGCCCATTCCAGCATGAACCAGAAAGCGGAGCCAAGTAAGTTTAAATGATTTAAACCTCTGTTTAATCCCTGCTACAATCGCGGAAAGCAAGGACTAAAGACAATCACCCTGAGTCTGGCCTGATTGACTCCCATTACAAAAGCTTATTGTACTGCCATGCTACACCTCAAGCTCAATCCACATGTAAAGGCCCCCAACGAAAAATTTAGAGCATCGCCTGTCATCAAAGCAATAAAGTAGACAGCTGCACTTAGCGCCTCTAACAAAGATAAGCATCAAGTAACATCGCGGGCGCGGCATTCTAATCCCCAGACTGCTTTACATCACACCTTATAGGCTAATAAGCAAATAACAAAGAAAATTTGAAACTTTAAAGAAAACTAGCAAGCAGCTCTCTCTCTTCCATCATTCTGCTGGAATTTTCTTCCTAGGCTACCTCACATATCTCCCGCTGAGAAGCCAATTCTCAGAGACTGAATTTTTTTACCAAGAAGTTGAGATTGTGAGAAACAAAACTTTTAGTTGCTGTCTTCGAAGGAGTTTAATCAGCGCCAGCGGGAGACTATTTGCATTAAATGGGGCGCTGAAGCGCTGCCGCTACTCGGCTAAAATAATAGCGGCGCTGCCGCTTGTCGCTGGTGGCCGAAAAAAACAGCGGCGCTGCCGCTACCGCTAGCGAAAAAGTAGCGGCGCTAGTAGCGCCGCTGTGCCCAGCTCTGGCTGTGTATCAACATTTTCCTAATGAATAGAGTAAGTTTCGTAGCAAAGTTGCAGTAAAAGACTCCCAAGACTGTGACGCAATATTGTGACTTAATCATTCTTTTACAATTTTGTTTGATTTTTGTAAATTATACGTCTTTAAAAAACGCTTGTTAAAGTTTAAACAAGAGCTTTCAGCGTGTTGAAAAAAAAAGCTACGGTTTAGGCTATCGGCTACGAACGCACTGGTTGTATTTTATGACCAAAAGTTCGGTGAATTTGTTAGGAAGCGGAAGCGATAGGTGTGGAAGCGGAACTGTTTGCAAATACACCGCTTCCTCATCCCTGGTCAAAACTGAACATTGAAATACGTAAAATGTATGACCACTTCAGAATTTCGAAGCTTGGACGGTTCTTTTCCATTGCGCAATGAAATAATCCAACCCACCTTGGAGCAAACAAAACGTAATACAAATAAAATAGGCCTAATAACTGATGATGGCACTGTCGCAGACTAAAAATTTTCTTTATTTCCGCTAGCTTTCGAGGACGCACTATTCTTCAGGTGGTAATGATACATCGAAACTTAAAAAAGAGAGCATTCGTCCTCGAACGCAAGTGGAAAAACAGAAAAGTTTAGTCGACGACAGAGCCATCCTCAGTTATTGCTTGAAAAAAGAAAAATAGGTCGACACGGCCACAACCTCTTTTCAGTAAATAAAAATGTTATCAACAAGCGGGCAATTTTGACACTTGTTTCTGCTTTGAGTTTCAAATTGTTAAAAGTTTGAATACTTGTGATTGATTTGAATCAACTGCCAATGAACGCTTGCTTTCTGATTTGTGCATTAGTAAATGTAGATGATATGTTTTAAAATGTTTGTTGATCAGCTTGTGGAATTGACATGAGAAACTGGATTCTATAAAATTGATATCAATTACGGTACCGGTATCAAAATTATTATATCCTACATCAAACTACAGCAGTTTGTTAGGAGGCAGAGTATTCTCATTTGATTAGGCTATATAACAGGGGTAAGAGACGAGCTTATTGTGAACACAAAACGATTCAAAGAACAATATACTCATCGAAAGCAATCAATTGAAAATTAGTCATAAACTCATACAAAACGCTATCTAGGTCTACACTAGTTTGTGAAATAAATGTTGACATGGAGCTGCGAAATGACCGAAAAAATCTTGAGTGGAAGGATAATCACAGATATATGCAACGTGGATGACGAATAGCAAATTGCAGAAGTCGACATATATGGAACACGAGAAGTGCTGTCTTGTTTGCAAAGGCTGCATATAAACTGGGTCTACATCCATGAATTTGTATTTCCTTTCGCGCCTTCAGAGTTCCAACTGCTTGATGTTTAAGATCAGCAACAATACGCCAAACCTTGGCTGCACCTCTTGTGACGCATATATTTGGGTGTGATTTAATTTGATGTTTTCTGGCTATTGCTACATATATTTAATAAATTATGCCTCGCGCCTAACGTTCAAAAAACGCGCTCAAATGCGTCGCGTCGTAATTCAATGTACCTAATATCCCGGCCAAAGGATGGCCATTGGCCAGCCTTTTCTATGACCCCAGTTCTTCGCAAGTAGATAAGAAATCAATACCAAAAAGTCTTTTTTCTAGGTGGATCATTTACATTATAAATTTTATTTAGTTCTTCCTCCCATCCAAGTAAAGAAGGCTGGTACGTTCGCCTGCTTGCTTCGTATAAACCGGTATCTTTATCACCATATATATATTCTTCTTTGGGTGTGCCGTCAGCTAATATTTCTTTCGGCCTAAAAAAAGAAAAATTACCAATTCATTACACAATAAACATGCAATACAGCATTTTAAGAAGCTGAAGTTCAAATCGTAATTTTGTTTTGGCAGTTCGAGAAAAACGACTGCTTTATTGCTTCAAACCTTATAAAAATATTGCGTCATTCAGGATTTCTTAATAATTGACAAGAAACATTTTCATTGGAATACACCCAGCAAGGTACAATACCACAAGCTGAAATATCTATGTGTATTCAAAGACCTAAATATACCTTGAAATAGAAGTTTCATTTTTCCCAAAGCTTTTCATCTGACACTCTTCAGGGGAAATCGTCAGAATGAAGAATAAGCGAATCGAACTGATTTAAAAAGGGAAAGAAAGAGTTCTGACTGGTTAGAAATAGAGAGCTATGATTGGTTGGTTCTCTCGTTCTCTCTTTCATCTTTCGGCTCTAGAAGCTACTTTTATTAAATCTCTCAAACCTATCCTCTGCAAACAAAAAGATTTCATTTATTCTTTGAAACTATCTTAACCCTTTGACTCTCTAGCCAATCAGAGCTCTTTTGTCTGATTTCTATTGGCTATTTCTAACCAATCAATCATAGGTCTCTATTTCTAACCAATCAGAACTCTTTCTTTCCCTTTTTAAATCAGTTCGGTTCACTTATTCTTCATTCTGACGATTTCCCCTGAAGAGTGTCAGATGAAAAGCTTTGGGAAAAATGAATCTTCTACTTCAAGCCATCTTCAAATTCTGTACCACCAAACGTCTACCTAAATATACCCAGTCTTATTTTCTTAGAGTAGCCTCTTAGAGCATCACGCCGACTATCAGACAGTAAATATTTAAATCAAGGTTGTGGTTTTTACAGAGGTGCCTGACGGTGTGATGTTTTAAGAGGCAGCTGAAAAAAAAAAAAAAAAAAGATTGGGTATATTGTATTTAAGTTTTTGGAAGCACATAGATATCTCAGCTTGTGATAACATACCTTGCTGGGTGTATTGTAATGAAACTGTTTCTGGTTAATTATAAAAATTGGTAATCAAAAAAGCGAAAATATTGAAAATCGTTGGCGATGTATCGACACCACATTTTAAATCGATATATACCCTGCCAACATGTCCAGTATCAGTGGTTTTACAAGCCCGCCAGCTTTCTCTATTATAATCATTTTTTGTGCCATGATTAGTAGTTATGGTAGTGTCTTTTATTTCCGCACCGTCAACACAATAAAAGAATACGATAAGATTAAAGAAATATAACGCGGTACAAGAAAAGGAAAAAAGCAACAAAACGATTAACGTTATGGCATGCAGGTAGGAGAAGAGGAGTTAACAGAATACATGGTTGCAACACCCAGGTCGGGAGCAGAAATTAAAAAAAACAAAGAATGAAGTAAAGGCGATAATTACAAGTGATTACATCAAAAATTTAATTATGATGCAGAAAGCCAATGAGCGTTTGGAACCACTTGAACTAAACTTTTTTCATCTTCAGAGTAGCATCAGTAAAACTTATGTATTCAGCACCAAAGAGTGTATCAACAAAATCTATAGATTAAATACGTAGAAAGTACATATTATACTTTTACCACACGCAAAAGTACCTGCACTGGTACCAGATACTACAAAACAGGGGTATCACACCGATACTGAAGTTTCGGTGCATCACAAAAAATTAGAACCTACCAAGGAATTATGTGACCACTTTCGTCTGACACTCTAACGCGGTTTCCTTTTTCATCAACTTTAAATGTGACTGTAGTGGCTTTTTTACTTTTTGGATCGAGTAAACTAACCTGAAATGCAGAATTGTGAAGCTTAAAGAAGTATAAATTGTGAAAAGAGTGGGCTAGTATCAATCAAAATATATTCAACGCTGTTAGTATTTATTTGCATACTCAAATATCCATCCTCCTATCACGGAAAGCGATCAAAGTGCTATAACGAGCTCGCTTAGGAGCTGCCAGCCACCAGTCTACAACACCACGACAGGGGAATCCCTCAAAGTGCCTTTCCCAACAGCACAAGTAGACTTACCGGCTTGCTCTCCACACTGTCCGTTTAATGCCAAACGTCAAGCAGGGAAGCTGTGAATACCAATTTTACAATCATTGGTTTAAACTCGGAATCAAACCAAGGAGTCTGCACCTCCAGAGGCAGACGCTCCATCAAAAACGTATTTTCATAAATCATGTTCAAAGTGGCCACCATTGAAAAAGATGTGAAGATTATCTTAACTATGTTCAGAAGACCGACCGCATGATACAGAAAGTTGTACAGAAAATTTTTTGTGGCATAACCTTCCCCTTACGAAAGCCATAACTTAAAAAAGTAGGCAACTACGACGACAGGGCATGGCATCGAAGCTTGAACCTTCTGAGTAGCAGACTAACTTACTTACTAGTCCCTATATCACACCTCTGGTGCGAGACTTGATTTTTATTTATTACTTCGACCGAACCCTTTTTTTCTGTGAAACCATTCCCAACTGTAAAGTCCACCTCACTCTTCTAGCGTAGGAGACGCTTGTGATTCTAATTGCTTCTGCGTTACAAACCTAATCAATCAATCAATCAATCAATCAATTTTTATTTACCAAGTAACTTGAAATTCACAACGCGTAACGTAGGAAATTGTCAACCATAACAACTTTACAGAAGAGTTTTAAATGATTTTTACTAGTGCGAAACTCAAACCATGAGTCTGTTCTTTGATCAAAACTGAGCGGAAATAACATAGTCTTGAAATCGAATCTGAACTGGAACAAGGACTTCTATTTTACTTATATTTTGCTATCTGAAAATTTTTTCTTCTTCAGTTTTTTTCATGCGTAAAATCGGTGGGCTGCTGGCGCCTGCCTTAATTGCGTCTTGCCAAGACAAATCTTGTCAATCATGTTCTTTAAGTTGCCGCATGAAAAAAAAGTTAGGAAAGATTATGGAATTCCTCAACCTCGCATTAAAAACTTATCTGAACTGACTGCTAAGACTGCTGCTACGAGAAAGACACAAGGCAATTCTAAAGAAACCAAAATAAAGCATCAGGATACTATTGAGTATATACTAGCCCTACAAATAAAAAATTTGAATTTTACATTTCATTTGAACTAGAATCAATGTCAGTCTTATTCAAATTCTTATAAATACAAATAAAAAATCTTTCGCACGCGCACTTTCTATCTCATTCATTCTACTGCACTAGAATGAGACAATGACTTAAATTCAAGGGAAACCTCTCGAAAATTAAAACTTTTAAGCTTTTATTTAGGGGGCGCCGTTTGGAAAAAATTGTTTGGGGAACCATGTTTTTCGAGCTTAGTTAAACCATAATTTATCCGATAAATATATCGGAAATATCTGACTTATCGTACAAATTGTACTCTTAACGGCAGGGTTCGGTGGCAAAAAATACTCCAAAAAATAGTTGAAATGCGTTTCAACTTACCGAGTAGCGTTATCCGATCGCGGAATTCACTTTGGTTAAGCGGTTATCTTAAAAAGAAAGTCCGCAGAATATGGGTTGGCTAACTGCTCAATGCTAAAGCCTGCAGTTGCAGGGGATTGGGTATTGTATAGCAAAAATTGCAATAAACATGCTGCAAGCCAGGTGGCCGAGTGGTTAAGGAAATAAGCTCTCAATCACAAGGTCCTGCGTTTGAATCTGAGTCTACCTGATCGAGTGGTGAAACCGCGAAACTAGTCGTAGAATCGTATTTTCACAGCGTTTACACCATTTAGTAAGTCTTGGGTCCTACCATATTTTTATATACATAGGCTTACAACAGCTTCACATACTTCAATACCAGTAAAATCAGGCCTGCCAATGCCAACTAGGTTATCTGCTCAATGCTAAAACTAGCAGTTGCAGGGGCTTGGGGTATGTATAGCTAAAATTGCGATAAATACGCTGAAGCCCGGTGGCTGAATAAATCGGAAGGTAAAATCTAGATCACAAAGTCCCAAGTTCGAACCAGAGGAGCGGACAATCCGTAAATCTAGTTCGCCGTCGCAAGATTCTTTTCACAGCGTTTATTCAGTGACTCTTCAGACATACCTTTTTGTCTATTTTTAGATCACACTTTTTTAAACTATGACGTGAAGAAACTAAAACCACGAACCGTAAAATTGTACATATGGACAAGGTAAATATGGATTCTGTCGAATACGAAGTAGAGGCTTTGCACGTTGGCCTCTATATTTGTATACCATGGGTCGGTCCATGCTAGGCCCCATAAGCTACAATAGGCGTAGGCCTACTCATATTATGCCACCAGATTAGTGCCTGAATAATAGGGTGGAGTGACAAAACTTTTTTCTTTAATGCCACCACATCACCCATCTAAAAATCTGGTAAGTCACCTGAAATCAATTTTTGGCAGGTTTGGTGGAGTTGGCATTTGAACCCAGCCACCTACCAGAGGTCAAAGGTTACGAAAAGGTCAAATTTTAAAAAATTGACGTATCTGGAGAACTAGACATGCTAGGAACTTGATATTGATTTTAAAATTTGCAAAATCACCAAGTTTATATCTGTCTCAAAAGAACATTTTAGTCTATCTAAACCCACTCAATTTGGAGTAATTTGGAAAAAAAGCATTTTTGTGAAAAAAGTGGTGTTTCAGCTGTAGTTTTTGAAAGATAAAGCACAATTAGTGACTGTAGTCATACTACTTTTGTAGACTAATTGATATTAGATGGAGTTACTATGAAACATCTGAACCTTTCGTTGAAGGACTGACAACATATCATGCTCATTCCATCGAGAGCAATCATGATTTGAAGCACAAACTTTATATATAAGTCAAAAAAAGAGAAATTCTAAAATTAGGTATTGAGTCATTGAGGTCTTTATGCAAGTTTGCATGCTGATAATTTGAAAGCAGTAAGCATAATTTAGAACCTAAAAGATTAAACAATACGATGGAAGGTACGTTTTACTGGTAAATTGTCAATACTGTTCAGCCAACACTTTGTAATGCATTTCCTGTGTCGACATACAGTATTATTATATAGTACATATTATGATTAAACAGCTATTTTATGATAAGTGTGATGAAGCATTCTAAAACAACCAAATTACACATCTGTAAGAGTAGGTTGTGTGAAACGTAAATAACTTTACCACAAGACAACCAAACAGAAAAGCAAGATATACACAAGTGAAAAATATTAACATTTTTGTTATATCTGACATCAGAGTATTCCCATATCACAAAAACGTGATAAAAGATCGTTACACCTATGACAAATATATACAGATTTTCTCAAAAGTTTTGAGATCATCATTTGCAAGTGTCCTCTTTGATTGCTTATCAAAAAGAAGCAAAATAAAAATGCACAGCTGAAAGATAACAAGCCTATGCAGACCTGAGCATAAATTAGCCAAATTATGTTTGTTTTATTCAATGTAATTGTGCTGAATTTTAAACTCTAAAACATACGTAATCTGTGCTAATTTACATTCGAGTCTAATCGGGAATGTACGGGTACTACAGTTAGCTAACATGTGATATACGGTAATGGCAACGTGTTTAAGTCATTAGTTACATGGTTGGAACACAAGCAGAAAAAAAAGCCAGGTAGCTTTTACAACTAGACAGGTTGTACAATGTATTTGAGATAGGATAACTTGCTACACTGTAGTAACGGCTTACATAGTTCAAGGGTTTCACAGATAATCCACGCGCGCATGATGCTACGTTGTTTTAGCTAATTGTGTTCTGACCCACGAGTGCCTTCTGCTTCGCCGTGCTTCTGCGGTTTATTAATCTTGAATTTTGTAATTGAGTTCTGGACTCCGAGCGCTTTCTGTCTTGCCGCGCCCTTCCGATTAGCAAACTGTATAATATAAGCTCCGATTTTGAATGGCATTTTCACTTGAGCGTGGTGCTTCGTTGTCTTAGCTCAGTGGTTCTCAACCTTTTTTCTTTCGTGGCCCATTTTTTGTTGCACAAAAGTTCTGTGGCCCATTAATTTTTTATCCTTCCTAAACGAATATTCATCCCCAGGAGCAGATCCAGAAAGTTTTGATCGGGGGAATGTAATCTTGAAGTAGGTTGAATGTTAGCTAAATACAAAGACGTTCAGACGTTTAGTCCCGGAAACGAGCGTAAATAAGCTTTTTTAAAATGTTTCATATCAGGGGCGCATTTAGAAAAATTTTCAAGGAAGGGGTATCAAATTTCGTTACTTTTTCATGTATAACTTTTTTCCAGCAGAGTTGAGTTCAAGCAACTCAAGTAACAAAAACGACTCCAGGGGGTCCCGGGGCATGCTCCCTGAAATTTTTTGAAAATTTGCATACTGTAATGGCCTTTTCAGTGCTTTTTGAGCAATTTTCAGGCAAATTTTGTTTATGGTTTTGGCCCCTGATTTTGAGTACTTTACCAAATATGATGCATTTTCGCCCAATTTCGATCATGCTTGCTTAAGGCGACTCAGGCATATTTTCATGAAGAGGTTCAAAATTATGGCAAATTTTTATTTATCCAAAGCATTGTGGAAAATGGCTGGTGGGAGGGAATGCATCCCCCACATCCCCCTGGATCCGCCCCTGTTTATCCCTTCAACTTGCAAATTCCACCTTAGGGAGCCAAGTGGCTTGCTTTGAGAACCACACTGTAGTTGTAGCCGCTTAAAATCTAAGTCCATATTTGCGCTTGTACACCCCCACTTAGATGCGCTTGTACACCCCCACTTAGATGCGCTTGTACACCCCCCTTAGTTGTGCTTGTACACCCCCACTTAGTAGCGCTTGTACACCCCCACTTAGTTTACGGACTTCCAATTTGGGGTAGTACATTCGAAACCTACCTTAGTAAGTTCCAAACTCTCCAAAACAAGGCAATTCGCATAATCACTAATTCTGACTTGCGCACCCCAATAACCCCGAAATATCGAAATTTAAAAATTCTCAAAATTACTGAACTTTATACGTTCGAAATTGCCAAACTAATGCACCAGCGTTCCAAAAACTCTCTCCCCTCTTGCTTTTCAACTTTTTTCACTCCGCTTTCCGACATTCATGAAAAACAAACCAAGTCAAAAACAAAAAGCAACTTCTACCTTACCAAATTCTCTACACGCCGATGTCAAAGGTCATTAAAGTATCATGGAGTTAAAATATGGAATTCACTATCCCCCGAATTAAGAAATCAGTCCTTCAAAAGCTTTCTTGACAACTACCAGTAATTCTGAGACGTTATCTCCCTTTTTACGTATTTAACGTCATATTTTTTGTAGAACATCACGGTAACTGCCGCTTAAGCGGCTGCTAAAATCTCTGGGTGGCTGCTTGACTCGAAGACCTTAAACGGTCACTTCGCAGTCTCCCTCGAGGTTTCAGTTGCATGTGATATTGATTTCAACTTTTATTTTATGCTTTGATTTGTGTTATTGATCTAAAATTTCCTTATTTTTGCATCTGTTACCTAAATAAATTACCTACCCACCTACCATACATGACGCGATAGAAGGCATTGATTGCATCACGCCACCAACACAACGAGAAATAAGTTCTATTACGACAATCGCCTAGATTAGTATCACAATCTTTCCACGAAACTACACACTATTAATTGAATAATTGGAATGAAAATTATCTCTCTGTAGCAAAAAAAAAAAAAAAACAACAGGTCATTCATTGTTACTACCGTCAAAACTACTAAACAAACACAAAAGTGTAAACTTAACCATAGTGACACAAATGAAACAGAATTTTTCAATACATCTATCAATTTTTTAAAAAGTTCTGTGGCCCACCTCAAAATGTTTCCATGGCCTTTGGTTGAAAATCACTGTCTTAGCTAATTGTGCTCCGACTTCTGACCCACGAGCGCTTTTTGCTTCGAGGTGCTTCTGTGGTTAACGTATTCTTGGAATTTGTGATAAGTTTCGGACCTTGAGCGCTTTTCTGGTTAGCAAACTGTATATAAGTTTCGATTTTTGTTGGGTTAGTTAAAAGCTAGTTTTGGCTCTCGTAGTTGTGCACCTGATGAGTATGGAAGGACGAAAAAAAAAAGATAACCGGTTACCCTTTTTCGAGCACTAAGCGTTAGTGTACACCCCGCCCATGTCGTGCTTGCATTGCTCGGTGTCGCAAACAATCATTAGTTCAAGTGTTATGTAGTTGAAGTCATTGTTTTACCAAAACTTATATTGCTTTGTATTTAAACAGGAATTGTGATTTTGTATCAAATTGTTTTACCAATTTTCTTGAGCGAATTGCTTGTCGTATAAATCCATCTCGCTATTCAAATGAAGTTACTTGAGATGTTGCTTCACTGACTAATTTCACATGGCGTTCAGCTGCTTGGTTGTGACATGCATGCATCAATTTTAGTGGACTGGTCTTCACTTTAGTCAAGTTCTCTTCATTTAAATACCTAATGGCTGGAGGCTTAGTAGTTTTATTAAGACTGACCATTTGGTGATATTACTTTGCTTCTAAATTTATCTTCGGGAGAGCAAATCTTCGAATAGTGGTATCCTTGTCAACTGCTTCTTCATTGGCTTTTTCTCGAACCTTTAAAAGATCTTGTTTACTGCCAAGCTTCTAACTTCTTGATCAGAATCACTCAGCATTTCAAGAAGGACATTCTCATGATGAGCAAAATATGAATTGTGTTGCAAGGTTGCCAGTGCTCTATCTCTGATCTTTTTGTTGGGAAATTTGTTGACTCTTTCCAACACAAAATGAAAATTTTGAGCACCAACGGTAATGTAACATTTCCATTTAATTTGAAACCATGATGGAAAATACACTTTGACACAAAACTCTGCTAACGCTGTAAGCTGCTTTGAAGGGTTGATTTGAGAAACGTAATACCGCAAAATACGAGAACCTAGTGTTAGCCATCTTGCATGACACAGAGGTCCAATTTCCAGATGCTGGATATTTTCGTCAACTTCTCCCAAGTATGACACACCAACATATTTGGTATGCGTAATATTGGTCAGAGCTGGTCCTTCAAAATGTGATTTGGTACATACGGAAAAGTTGGATTCCTAATAGGTTTGAAAATGTTGACATCCCCATAAGTCACGCATCCAGCAATATTGCTACCAATTGGACCAGAAGTTTTTTTTTGGAGAAGTTGTTGTCCCATCAATTTCCATAAAAACATGATTACGTGGCAGCTCTACACAGTGTAAAAGACAAATAACCCATTGCAAAGGTTTATGCAGCAATTCTTGCAGTTTTCGAATAGCTCCATTTTGGGCTCCTGTCATAACTGCAGTTCAATCACTTCCAATAATATTGCGCATACCAGCCAAATTAGTGTCTTTGATTTCATTGAATATGCTTGTGGCTATGCTTAAGCCAGTTCCAGAATCAGGAGTCGTGTGTGATAAATAAAATTCTCCTGGCTGCTCAACCATAACGATGTGTTCCTCAATTTCTACCTCTCTTGAGTTCTTGCCATCCAATTTCTTTAACACCCATGTAGCATCTTTTTTCTCATCAACATATAATTCAACTGCTTTGCCAAATAGTTATTTTTTTCTAATTTCTTTTCGGTGTCGCATCCTCTCTCTTCGTAATTTATTTCGACCAATCACAAATTTTGTATCATTTGGTTCAATTATGCCATGGTCCATCAAAACACCAATTGCAAGGGCAGCACCAGCTCTGTCAGATATGTTGTATCTGTCGCAACACTGAGCCAAATAAAAATATTGCCCTCGATTTTGAGCAGAATCCAATTTTCGTTTCTTAGCAGGTGGTTTATAAAATTTGCAACATGACACACTACTTGACACTTCAGAATCACTTATACTAAATAATGAAATATTGTCAGTAATTGTAGAGGTAGATGGCTGATCAAATTGAACTTCACTGCTGCATCTTCGTTGAAATCTTATTTCACTGGCAGTCAGTTGTTCTTGCACTTTTACACATTTGGATAATCTAAGACTTTTAATCTTGAAAAAAATTGTATTCAGACTCGGTCATTTTCAACTTAAAAGACTTTTCAATTTCATGTCGTTTCTTGTCATCATAACAAATGATGTCAAAGGATGTTTCAGAATTTCTTGACAATTCTTTTTTACTTTTTCTGTATAAGATTGACCTCGTTTAGCTTTAGGGTATTTAATAAACTTGTTAAAACTACTTGCCAATTCCAGCACTTTCTTTTGAACAGATGACTTTGATATTGGATATACTGCACAAAACACCCAAATGTTGATAATTTCTTCTGAAACTCTCATGGCTGTGTCCTTTGTGTGCCAATCTTTTTCCCAAAGCAGACGTTCAATTACATTTTTTTGGTAGGAAGTTTACCACTAAAAAATTCTTCCTTGGCAGTGTATGCAATTTCTTCATCTCCCATTTTAAAAGACTTTGTGTTTAGACCAGCAGCTAAACCTTTTCTTGTAATCATATTGATAAATTTCAAACAAAACCACGCAAAATTTTCTGTTATTTTATCTGAAAAGACATGATTGCAATTTTTCCAAATTAGTCCAAATCGAGTGGGTTCAAACTAAATGTTCTTTTGAGCAGAAATGGCAATCGCATCGCATCGAAGAAGTTCTGCGACATTAGTAACGACTGTCAAACTGCGATGCGATGTGATACTTCACCTAAACTGCCGATGCGATTTTTGTTGCGATTATCTAAGTTGTTTCGATGCGATTTTTTGTTGGCATTCGCGATTATTTGTGCGATTTTCGATTATTGCGATTTTTCGAGCAATTTTGAACTCTCATATTTTACAAATCGTCACGTTAGTGCAAAAACTGCGTAGGCCTAAGTCATCATTTGGTGAAATTGAGTTTTTAGCACCAAGTTGTTCTGCTGGGTCAACGCTAACGCCTAACACACTTTTTGGAAAAATATATCGACGTTTTCGAGAGTTATGCTCCAGTTTCTAAATTGCGTAAGCCAGCGCATTGAATTGACAATAAATCATAAAATAACACAATGCATACGATGAAACCATTCAGTCTTTCGTCTATTGTTATTTTGCTGTGACACAATAGTACGCCTAAATACAAACACATGTTTTTCCGTTTTTTTTCAAATTACAAAAAAATGACCTACGCAGTTTTTGCACAACGTGATGAAATTTTTTTACAAACAATCAGTATCATTCCACAAGTTTTGTGTAACAACGTAAAACATAAAGAGTACATGCAGAAAACACAAGTTGTTCTATCTTAATTATTAGCACGAAGAACCAGAATGGCATCAACTACATCAGGGGTGTCCAACCCGTGGCCCGCGGAAAGGTTTTCAGTGGCCCGCGCGACTTTTCCGAAATTACCAATATTATCAACTTAATTGCTACGTAATTTATGGTGAGCTTACGTTCCGAGAAATTGTCACTTAATGTTTGCTTTCTTGTAAGTTAATTTTATTGCATCACAATGGAAATTGTTTCGCATCACATTTTCGATATTATTACGTTCATATCCTTTCCACACAATCGTGTTCGTGCTTCAAAAGTAGTCAGTAATACACTACGTTGGACCGGCCGTAAGCTCAACTGCTTAGCGCACACGCTGTCCGTGCGGGAGATCTAGGGTTCAAATCCTGGCTCGGTCAAATCAGCAGTGTTGCCAACGGCTCGCCACCGCTACGTTTCTTCGGAGCTGTGTAGCCCACGCGTTGAGCCGCGGAGATGGGTCCGGCGATTCGTTACACGCTTCGGCGTAATGCCACGAGTATAACGAAGATTTGATTCTGATTTGGTCGCGATCCAAATTTATACCATAGGCGCACGCAGGGGGAGCACGGTGCCATGCCCCCCCTCCCCCCCTTAGGCTCTGTAATAAGGTGCTAAAACCTAACTTTCAGTCTATAATTTCTCAAACTGATAATGTTTGCAGCCTCCTTTCACTTCTTTTGGCCATGTTTCTGCCTTAAGACATACCGTAAGCTGCGAAAATATTTTTGTATAGTCACGAGTAACTGTACTCACTGCACGCCCTTTTTCGTTAAAAAAGTGTGCTAAAATGAGTGTTTTTTATGTGAAACCGACCCCCTTCGCCTGCTTCGCCCCCACACCCTCGGTTGTGCCCCCTCCTTTGCCGAATCCTGGGTGCGCCTCTGTCTGAGACGTGAAAATCTCGAATTTTTTGGTCGGAAACCGACTTAGTCGAGAAGAAAATCGTTCGATCTTGCCGAATATTGCTAAGTTTGTTACAAAAAAAGTGCCAAACTTGACATTGAAATGTCGACGTGAAGCAAAAACTTTGTTGAATATACTGTTGGTACGTTTATTGTTCTTATAATCGTAAAAATACACATTTCTAAGATTAGAGTTTTAGTAGCGTCTTAGCAGTAAACACTCCGGTCGCCCGCGCAATCATTCGTAAATTGCATGTGGCCCTTTGGCCAAAAAGATTGGACACCCCTAAACTACATCGTCCCCAAAACGCATCCTTAAATCATTTAGCACATATTTCAAGCTCGAAAAGACGCTGTCGACAGAAACTTGTGTCACTGGCAACTGTAGCGCTATTCCAGCAATTTTGGCGAGGTTCTCGTCCGTGCCCGCTAACACTAACCTATTTGATAAAAGTTGCCAGGGACTCTATACCTACATAGAATAAGACAGCAGCATCCGCGACGCATAGCAAACCTTCCAAGCTGTGTGCAAATTGTGCATCTTAAGTTAACCGATGAAGGGAAACGCTTTTTTAATTTTAACTGATCGTCTTGCTGAACCACGACTTTGTTTAAGGACTGCCGATTGCCTACCGAATTGACGCTAACCCCGTCGTTTTATTTTTTTTACGTTTTGGGAATCATTTTTTCAAATTTTATCCAAGTCTAAAACCCAATTCTAGTTAAGAAAACTCTTAGCTTAGTTGACACATTTCTGTAAATGTGCAGACTGCAGATTGCAAAACCTCAAAAAATTTGAAATAAGTCACTTGCTTTTGTCTCTAGTGAACAGCTATTAACTACAGTATGCCAGAGGTGAGCAAACCACGGCCCGCAGGCCGCATGCGGCCCGCGAGATCATTTTATGCGGCCCGCGGGCACTTACAGAAATATAAACCTTGCTCCTTAGTCCTTACTATAGAGATGGCATAGGCCGTTAAGAGACCCGCTAACGAGCAGCTACCAATTTTTGAAATCCCTTTCAACTTTCATTTTTCTGTTAAACATGGTTGAACGTTTATAGAAGAATGGACCTTGGGCAGGCTGGGCTTTGTTTTTGGAGTGAGTTTTCGGGTCGGTTACCGCTACTGGGCTAGGGGTTCCGGCCCATGGGTGGTCCGAGATGCAGAAACGTCAGCCCGTGCCATCTCTACGACTCTACCTTGCTGATATTGAGTGGAATATTAGGACATTTGCGGACGTTTGAGAAAAAATTAAGACATCTGCGGACGTGAGGACTTTTTTTTGCTCTTCACTTGATTTAGAGTGGAAATTAGGACATCTGCGCGGACGTGAGGACTTTTTTTTGCTCTTCACTTGATTTAGAGTGGAAATTAGGACATCTGCGCGGACGTGAGGACTTTTTTTGCTCTTCACTTGATTTAGAGTAGAAATTAGAACATCTGCAGTCGTGACGATCCTTTTTATTTTGCTCTACTAATCAGTGCGGCCCTCGGCTTCAAAATTTTTTGTAATGCGGCCTTTTGTGCGAAAAGTTTGCCCACTCTTGAACTATGCTATCCTAACGAAGCTTTTGTGCATTACATGTTGGAAAATGGATTCACAGTACTTAATTTCACTTGAGAATGAAAACCCGAATCGTGAAAAAAAAATCAAAACAGCTGTGATTATTAGCTCTGCTGGCTTTCTGTCCTTCTCTTCGCTCTGTGTGGGTTCGCACTTCAAAAGTACTAGTTCCCATTAAATCTACCCACAATTAAAATCAAAGCAATATCAATGGTGTAAAATGAAGATCGCCGTAGCAATGAAACTAATTTAGCAAAAAATCTCAGAGGCGTGAAAATTCTTTCACCAGAAGCCGCCAGGTTTCAAAACAAAGTAATTTGTTTGATGGACAGCTCGCAAATGGTGCTGGGAACAATAGGAAGTATTTTGCGACCTACAAAAATCGCAGATTATTTTCATCATTTATGGATGCGATTACTGATGTGACTTTTTTTTATGTGTATCGATGCGATTCTTGGATGCGATATTTTTGAAAAAAAAACGTTTAATTTGATGCGATTGCGATCGCCATCCCTGCTTTTGAGACAGATATTAACTTGGTGATTCTGCAAATTTTAAAATCAATATCAAGTTCTTAGCATGTCTAGTTCTCTAGATATGTCAATTTTTTAAAATTTGTCCTTTTCGTGACCTTTGACCTCTGGTAGGTGGCTGGGTTCAAATGCCAACTCCACCAAACTTGCCAAAAATTGATTTCAGGTGACTTACCAGATTTTTAGATGGGTGATGTGGTGGCACTAAAGAAAAAAGTTTTGTCACTCCACCCAACTGAATACCCTAAATACGGACAATTGGTCAGTAAGCTAGTAGGATAGGTGTTTTATGATTTACTGTTTTCTTCATTAGACATACGACCTATGATTTATTTGGGGAGATTGATCACAGATAGCCAGAACTGGATTTCGCTTCTCCAATCTGTGCTATTTTACGTTTGTCTTCTAATGTGCCATATATACTGTGTTTTAACCTATGGTATGTCGCATAGAAAGAAAACTGTTAGTTAGGTTATTAATACCAAAATGGTTCGTTTTTGTATAGCACCTGGTTGCAACCCGATGTTATCTCTATCTTCGCGCATTGCTAGTATATATCAGCTGCCACCCAATGACGTCAAACCTCTCTTACGCCACCTACCATTGCTTTTTAAAATTGCATTTGCTTCCTTAGCGAAAGTTGTTTATCACAAAAAAGTTGGGAAAATGTTTTTGTGATATAACATTTTTTTTAACTATTTATTTGTTGCCACCGAACCTACCCTTTAAGTCGAACCAAAAAACAAGCGCAAAATAAGTCGGATACTTCCTATTATACATATATCGGACAAATTATGGTTTAAATAAGCTCAAAAAACATGGTTCACAAAAGGTATAGTTATTTTGCGCGTATTTTTTGGTTTGACGAGTACAATCTGTCCAATATATAAGTCCGATATTTTTTTCATAAATTTTGGTCTAAATAACCTCAAAAACATGGTTTACAAAACGTATTTTTTTTCCAAACAGCGCCCCATACTTATTATAGTTCTAATGCAACGAAATCAATTTTTTTTGAAACAGGCAAGCCAACTTTTACTTATCTTCGTGCATAGACCAAACACATTTTTAACTGAAAACTGGTCCTGTAATAGGCTAACATAGCACAGGGATGGCAAACCACTGACCCACGGGTCACTAAGTGACCCACCTGTAGTTTGGTAAATTTTACAAAAAAAACGGTAGGATAACAAATATTAATGTAGTGAAAAGCTTATCTTTTCATACTGTGGCATTGAAGATGGGAAGCTGGGTATTTCTGAGGTGAAGATTTTTTTTGCTCTTTGCACTTATTGCGGAGAAATTTGGGTTCAAGCCCCTCGTTAATGTTATTACATCCGTAACCCACGTTTTTCTCTTTTCTCAGTCTACGACCTTAAATTTGACCAACCACGTAAAAAGGTTGGCCATCTCTGACATAGCACCTGAATTTACCAAAAAAACAGTGGCCGGTTAGCCCACTTGCGAAGACATTGCTATCGGTGCGGAAGTCTGGGGTTCAAATACCGGGTGGGTCAAATCGTATGCAGTGTCGCCAAACACTTGCCACCGCTGCGACGTTTCTTCGGGGCTGTGTTGCCCAGGCGCTAAGCCGCAGAAATGGACCCTGCCACTTGTTACACGCTTTGGCGTAATACCGCGAGTATTATGAAGTTTTGATTTTTTTCCCAATATAAAACTAGATGCAAGAATGAAATTTCACAGGCATTATATACTTGACAGAAAAAATATGTGGCCATTGGATCAATTGACCACCTACATTATTTACATAAATATGTCTGGCACTGGAAATGAACTTAACTACATAAACAAACAAAGTGGTGCTAAGATTATCAGTTACGGCTTTCCACTTCCAGCCAAGTCTTTGGTTAATCGATTTTCTAAAATATGAAAAGTTTTGCAACAGCTTTCAACTAACCTGGTCATGAGTTAACGGTTCTTCTACTTTTTTCACTTCGTCTTCTTGCGCTGCAAAAGACTTAAAAAATTGGTCGAAAAATTTAACAAACACATGACTAGTTGGACCAAGGGGTGACTAACTGAACACACTTTTCTAACTTCGAGTAAAAACATTTCTGGTTTTTAAACCTCTGAAAGTGTATGACCAGGTTTCATGTAGCTTAAGATCCTATATAAATAAGAATACTGAGGGTGTTTTTTGACCGAAATCGATTTATAAGAATATTGACTGATTTGTATTTTAAAAAATTTCATATTTTGAACTTATGCTATTGAACAAAAAATTGAAAAGAGATTAAGCTGCACGTGTTAATGATTGTGGTACCGACCAAAAGGCGACCATCAATAAGCGAAAATTGCATTTTTTAGTAGCGACTGAACTTTCAGCCACCATACTAGGTAGAATAAGAAAACGGCAGATCTAAATTCTCCGCTAAAACTAACATTTGGCATTGCCTATTTTGACTAGCATTTTGAATTTCTTGCTATTGCACTTAAAGAGGGTTTTTCTAGTTGCTAGAGACACGATCCAAACTTACGTTATCAGCAAAACATAGTTATGATCTACTACTGTTTCAAATCTATTATTGTACCATGTGCAGGAGCCAGATCCTACACGACGGGTTTGATTCGCGGCTAGAGCCAATCGCATTTGACATACTATATATACCGGGTGGCTGCTGACTCGTAGAGTGCAAGCTCACTTCGCTGTATCCCTCAATTATTGTTCAATTTTTTTAAGTCATCGCCACAAAACATTTTGCATTTACATCAATCTTCTAACGATTAATTAAATTTTACGAGTGATGAATAAAAGAAACTTCGCATATTAATTGAAGAACAAGTTGGGAGAAAATACTTGTCTGTTGCATGCAAAATCCGCTATATACAAAATTGAAACACAATAAGAGACCATTCCCGAACTTTAAACTTCGTACGCTAAATGCATTTATTCGTTATGCACGAGGTTCATCGCATTTTCTAGGCATGACCATAAAAACGTTCAAAATAAAAGTTGCTAAAAGATACAAATGTACTACATGAATTCCAGTGTTCTATGACAAAAATTACGAATTAGAATTTGATTCTATTTATTATTTACCAGCCCATAGACGTAATGATCAAAGGCTTCACTATCGGTACGGGAAAATCAAGGTTTAATTCCCGGGTCGGTCAAATCAGCACAATGTCCCAAGCGCTCGCCAGCATTTTTTCCAGAGCTGAGTAGTCAAGGGGCAAAGACACGAAGATAATGAGCCTCGTTACACACTTTGGAGAATACCGCGAGTATAATAAAGATTAGATTTTAGCATGGAGGAGGCAAATGGAAGAGAGTATGAAAAAAGTCGGGTTGAAGATTGAGGATGCTACAGATCGAACAAGATAAAGGGAAAGTGTGAGAGCGATTACGGAGGGGATGAGGTGTATTCAGGCACCTTCGATGACAAGGAAAAAAACGGATTGAAACTGCATGATGATCATGACACAAAAAGCATTGTAGAGTAAATGGAAGAATCATACATCTTGTCAGTTTTCATATAAAAATCTCACTTATTCTTTTGCAGTTCAAACCTCCAACCACAATAATATTTCCCTCTGGAACAACCTGCCAAAATAATGGTCGATACAAAATAACTGAAGAAAAAAAAAAAAAAAAACATTGCGAAACCAAACAAAAAAAAACTCAACAGTCTTCTTCTGTATCATCACAATTGCCACAAAATAAACAATGCAAATTAACAAAAAAAGTTTTTGCCTTCACTCAATTTAGCAGTCATAATCACGGTTTCCTGAAAGTGTGTGAGGTGATTCGTCAGCGAAATGGCTGTATCACAAGCAGGTTACAGATCCTACGAGTTTGATTCATGGCTAAAAATGATCGTATGATGACATGTGTATGGATAGATGCTGACTTGGAGAGCGCAAGCTCAGTTAGCAGTCTCCCACTATCTGTTAAACTTTCACTCCAATAACTTGAAATACCCTTATTAAAAGAAGTATGCAGTTCGCAAGATGTACACTCCCTCTGCATTCAAGACATGACCAACTCTTATTCATAAATGAGTGTCAATGAAGACTTTAGGTATTAGTCTCCCTTAAACTCCCTTAAACCAGTATCGTTTTCAACCTGCATGTGTAATTTGAGACATTCAATCCAAAACTTTTTCACGTCAATAATTAGTAGGCTAATCAGCAGATAGCTGGCACGAAATAAAACCACCAAAAAGTTTGAAAATTTGAGTTTTATCATATGGCCTTACTTATTTGATGGAGGAATGCTTGAAGCAGGGCTGCAAACGTCACAGATTTTTATCCAAGTACACTTACAGTCAATTTTAGCAATTTTGATTTTAAATTCCAATTCTTTAGTTTCTTTTTTTTTGAAAGCAAGTCCACAAACAGTGGCGCACCCAAGGGGGTTCAGAGGTCAAAACCCCCCTTTTGAAACTGAACTCTTGCTTTTAAAGTGAAGTGTCGGAACCGTGCAAGTGCAGTACGTGCTGTAATTTCACAACAGCTGTGACAGAATTTACTGCACATCATACTGAAGCCAAACCAGGTGGAAGGAGAAGTGGTAAGAGCCATTGTTATCAGTGCGAGCAGGAGCGAATCCAGGGGGGGGGTGGGAGATGCATCTCCCCACCAGCCACTTTGAAACATGTTTTTGATGAATGAAATTTCTCCATAATTTCAAACCTTTTTAATAACAAAATGCCGCACGCCCAAAGCATACAAAATTAAAAATGTACAAACAAAATCCATTATATCTAGTGAAACACTCAGGATTTAGGGGCAAAAAATTTACTCAAAATTTTTATAAAAATTGTTCTAAAAGTAGATACTAAAATGGTCACTACAGTATGTAAATTTCCAAAAATTTTCTGGGGGAGCCTCCCTCCGCACCCCCCACAGTCGTTTTATTTTCAATATGCTTCCAAATAATTTTTCCGGAAAAAATACGCTTGAAAATATGTGAAAAGTTGGTGCCCTTCACTGAAAAAAATTCTGAATATGCCGCAGACATGAAAACATTTTTCAAAGGACCTTTTACGTCTTTTTTGGGTCTAACGTCTTAGTATTTAGTTAACATTCAACCTAATTCAAAATTTCATAGCCACTATCAAAATTTTCTGGATCCGCTCCTGAGCTGTGAGTGTGGGGTCAAGGTTATTTTTTAGACCTCCCTCTTTAAAATCAGTTGGGTGCGCCTCTGTCAACAAAAATATCAAACTTTTTGGAGTGTAGTTCAAATTTGGAAAAACAACTGAGTTTTTTCGATCATGCAGCCTTGGCAAGGACATCATAACATTGCATTACTAAGCAAGAGCATAATGCTACGTAAAGACAACTAGCCAATGCTGCAGACACCAAAATACCATAAATTACACACAATTTTTTCCACAGTTGCATTAACATAACTAGAATGAAGTGCACCATATTTATATATGGTCTAACGTACACAAATATACCTGAATAACATCTCCTTTTTTTCCTTTATCTTTCCCATGCAAAATTTCCACATGGTCACCAACCTTGTAAAGCCAATCGTCTGGTTCAACTACTTTAACTTGATCATAATTTTCAATGTACCAACGTATGCTATCTCCTTTTAAAATTTTCTGCTGTTCAGATGGATGATATGGAGATTCTGTGGTCCACTTATACCTGAAGTAACATAAATACGATCTTAGCTTAACCCAGCTGAACACCTATAACTTCCTTACAGGAGCTTGGAGCTTTTACACAGGTCTCAATGTTTTCTTGAAGATTTTGGCAAATGCAAACTTGAATTTTAATGAAACTTTACCCAGAATTTTTCAGGACCTAAAGAAGGTTTACTTTAAATTGTTGCCCTGAATTGGAGTATGCAAAGTATGATATTTCATACTACACACCAATAAACCAGTGATCTAGTGCTGCAGCATTTCATTAATACGGAATAAAAACAGGTCGAGCTAATGGAGGCAAGCATTTTAATGTACATAACCAGTATATAATCCTCAGACATTTACCACTGCTGAATAAATACTATAAATGTTAATATTCTAGGCCTAAGCCCAGTGATTATATGGAAAAAAAAACAATCAAAATTTCAAAAACAGCAATCAAAGCATATATCAGTACTTGCTACCATAGTATTAGCCTATACAAACAAAGTGTATACTCTACCTGCAACATGATAAAAGGTTTTCTGTTTTCACCCATCAAAGTACTAGAAGTCTGAAGCAAAACAGAAAAGCATAGCCTAACGATATTTCTTACCAATACGGTGGATCAATTTCCTTAGCTTGATAATCTCTCCACTTAAGTTTTCCCAATCGTATTAATCTGAAACTTTCTGGATGTTCATGTGGGAATCGAAGCCATCCTCTCTTAATTAACAACAACCTAGTTAATCGCATTTTACCAATCAACAAATTATCTAAGTACTGTCTATGGTAGCCTATGGTATGTAATACGCATTCAGTATTACGATATCTAATTATACGTGCATGATCATCTAGCTGCTAGTTTGTTTCACACCAAGTGCAAATTTGACTAACATCAAAGAAACACTGCTTTTACTCTACCAAACAGTACGATACGGTACTTATGGTAGAATGGAGCTCATTGTTTTTAAGCCGCCTTATACAGTTATAGGCAGGGGCATATTCTTCAGAGGTTCAAGGTATTCAGCGAACACCCTGCAATATCACAAGCACACGCGTTAATTTATGTATAACTAAAATATTTGGATTTTCTTATCTTTAGGCTTTGTCTTTTGTTCAATGAACGACAAATTGCTTTTTTTTTCAGCGCTGACTGATAACACAACATTCTCTCATATGATAAGTTCACAGAATATTGTTGAACACAAGCGAGCAAGACCTCAGAATTGTATTATTGGAGAGTGACCTTTTTCTCTTTCCATACAATTCAAATGCAAAAAGTGTTCAATTTTACGATTGAACCTAGACGCAACGCCACTATGCATGTCCAATTACACGAGTTGCATTATGGTTGTAGGGTCATTCCATTATATTTCAGGTCAATATAAGCAAATTGTAACCCATATCAAAAAAATGGTTGATTGTAAAATATATGATTGCTAGATGCAAACTGAGAAGTGACTTCAAGTGAGAACAACAAAACAAGAACTTTGAAACCAGCCCAGCAGTTACGGAGAGATCGCGCTTGGCATTTTCGCCACATGGTGGCAGCATTTTTGATGCCAAAATACAAAATCTCACTATTTCTACTAGAATTGTCGTACGTCGTACAGACGTAGCAATGAAATGAAAACATGCAAAATACCATTTTTAAACGTGAGGATTCCAAATCTTCAGTCAAAATCAAGAAAAAAGTTGTAGTTTTTGTTCAAATGCGAGATGAAAATATTAGGGGTACCTTGTTTGGGGGTGCAATTTCACCATGTAGCCAAAGTGATATCAAAAATTTTTATGTCTAAAAATGATCAGTAATACATGTGCTTTTCGCAAAAAGTGTTCGTTTGGTTGTTCCATTTTGTTTTGAGCATATTTCACTTAGTCTTTAGAGCCATACCGTATTTTCTCTTGATTTCCAAACGCTAAGGTAGGTACGTAATTAATTTAGGTAACAGATCTAAAAAAAAACAAAAAAAAAGAAAATTTTAGATCAATAACACAAATCAAAGCACAAAATAAAAGTTGAAATCAATATCACATGCAACTGAAACCTCGAGGGAGACTGCGAATTGACCGTTTAAGGTCTTCGAGTCAAGCAGCCACCCAGAGATTTTAGCAGCCGCTTAAGCGGCAGTTACCGTGATGTTCTACAAAAAATATGACGTTAAATACGTAAAAAGGGAGATAACGTTTCAGAATTACTGGTAGTTGTCAAGAAGATCATTTTTCATGTTAATTTTAAAGCTTTTGAAGGACTGATTTCTTAATTCGGGGGATAGTGAATTCCATATTTTAACTCCATGATACTTTAATGACCTTTGACATCGGCGTGTAGAGAATTTGGTAAGGTAGAAGTTGCTTTGTGTTTTTGACTTGGTTTGTTTTTCATGAATGTCGGAAAGCGGAGTGAAAAAAGTTGAAAAGCAAGAGGGGAGAGAGTTTTTGGAACGCTGGTGCATTAGTTTGGCAATTTCGAACGTATAAAGTTCAGTAATTTTGAGAATTTTTAAATTTCGATATTTCGGGGTTGTTGGGGTGCGCAAGTCAGAATTAGTGATTATGCGAATTGCCTTGTTTTGGAGAGTTTGGAACTTACTAAGGTAGGTTTCGAATGTACTACCCCAAATTGGAAGTCCGTAAACTAAGTGGGGGTGTACAAGCGCGTAGTAGAGGAGAAGTAGTGTAGAAGAAGGGAACAAAAATCGTAACTCACCTAGTATACCAACAGCCTTCATACACGTTTTTCAAGGGCTATTATATGTGGTTTAAAATTTAATGTGCTGTCTATGGTAACACCGAGATATTTTGCAGAATCACATAACAAAATAAACGAGGTATTATAAATGAAGTTTACTTCTGGTCGAGGTAAATTTAATTTGGGAGGGAAAATAATAATTGTAGACTTTTCTGGGTTAATTTGTAATTCATTTGCATTGCACCAGTTGCGTAATCGGCGTAGTTCGCTGGTGGAATTAACTTCAAGAGCATTTAGCGAGGAATTGTTTAGAGCTAGACACGTATCATCTGCAAAAAGACGAGGTTGACAAAAAGTAGCATTAGTAAGATCATTAACGTAAATAAGGAAGAGGAGCGGGCCAAAAATGGACCCTTGAGGAAGGCCAATACTAATGGATTTCAAAGATGATGCACTATTATTGATAGATACGAATTGTTGACGATTGGAAAGGTAACTTTCTATTAATGAGTAAGCTGGGCCTCGTATTCCATAATGAAGAGGTTTTTGTAACAATTTTTGGTGGGATACGGTAGCGAAAGCTTTACGTAGATCCATTAGAAGTGCAGTAAACTTGTTGTGTTCAATTGCATCATAAACTGGTATAAGGACATCCAGTAGTGCATGCATGACGCTACGTTTCTCTCTGAAACCATATTGAAAATCATAGAAAATTTCATGTTTTTCAAAAAAATTCATGAATCGATTTTTGATGATTTTTTCTAGTACCTTTGACAAGCATGATAGAAGAGAAATGGGGCAATAATTACGCACCAAATGTTTGTCACCAGCTTTAAAAATGGGTACAACTTTTGCTGTTTTAAAGATTTGAGAAAAAAAGCCGAGTTCAAACACCACACCAAAGTAAACAGACAATATAGGTGCTAGGATTTCGTTTCCTAGACGAAGAAAAAAAGAAGAAATGTCGTATCCAGAGGCTTTATGAAGATTGAGAGAATTTATAGCATTGAAAACTTCTATGGGGTGTGGAGGTTCAAGCACTATGGTCTGAGACACTGGATTTTTCAAAAAGGATTTAAAGTCGGGAGTTTCGGTGGTACTGACGCTTTTTGCTATCAAATGGCCAATTTCAACAAAATAGTTATTAAATAGTTCTGCGATTTCATCAAGGTTTGCAATCGCGGTGTTATCAACTTTTATTTTAGTAGGGGGAGAGGAAACAGAACGTTTTGAGGAGATAAACGAATTAATAAATTTCCAGAGTTCAACTAAAATGCAATGTCCTTCCTGGCCTACCGGACCCAACAAGAGGAATACCGGACGGGAAGTCATGACGACTTCCTCTTGTTGGGTCAGAGGCTATAACAGCATTCCATCACCAACAGTGCAAAGCACTCCAGTAAATCGTACCGTAGAGCGAGACAGCGCTGTTTCTGGCTATTAGCCTTCATCAGCCGCCCTCAGGTAAGAAACATTCATTTTCCAGGACGAATGATCTTGTCAAGATCACTCATCCCTTCGGATGAATATTTCTTAAAGAATTTAACCTTTGTGGTACGCAATCCACTCGTGTGGCTACGTCATCATTCCAGTCAAACTCTTTACGTGGCCAGGGTGAAGAGCAACAACTAAAAAGCAATGTCCTTCCTGGCCTACCGGACGGGAAGTCATGACGACTTCCAATTGTCCGAAGGGATGAGTGATCCTGGCAAGATCACTCCTCCTGGAAGATGAATGTTTCTTACCTGAGGGCGGCTGATGAAGGCTAATAGCCAGAAACAGCGCTGTCTCGCTCTACGGTACGATTTCCAGAGTTCTTTAGGGTATTTTTCTTTTTTCTAATTGCATTGTTGTAGTAATTTATTTTTGATAAATAATATATAAGCAACCACTTACCGCTGATAATGTTGTTTGTTATAAAACAAAGTTACTTTTTCACTCTTCCTTGATTTAAAAAAAGCGTTCGACTCTGTCAACCATCCTATCTTGCTTAAAAAGCTTTACATTATAGATTTCGTGGACCTGTATTTAACTTACTGCAATCGTATCTAAGTAACCGAAAAATCTATACTAAATATGATTGAAAGAAAAACTTCTAAGCTACCATAAAACTGCCAAACTTTGAACAGGTTTTGACTTCATTTTGGTGTCATTTTTTGTGTTGTTATTCAAGTCTCACCAAATTGATGTATGTTGGGGGCTCCAAATAGACCTTTCAAAATTTGAAAAAAAAATTATTTTTTGTGGTTTAGTATAATCTTTTTTTTTTGAATTTTTCGGCGTTCAAAGTTGTCTCGAATTTTCAAACAATTTTGAACAGAGACTTATTCGTCCTGTTTTTCAATTTTGTTCCATTTACGGCGTTACTTTGATCAGAAATTGGCATTTTAAAAAAGAAATGAAATGAATGCAGGCATTAGTTTGCCGCAAATCGCACACAGAAGACATCGTTTCACTAAACATTGGTAGCCTACTCCCAGCAGAATGTTTTACACAAGAATAACGCAGTATACTGAACAGCGTTTTTTCGGAGACTCATGTTTTTCAATAGTATTTCCTTTAAAGCCCTTTCCACAGTTGCTTGTCTGTCATTAAGGTATTGTCGAGATCTAATTTATCTTGGTTTACTCAAATTTAAGGGTCCTATAGCCACTTACGCAAGAGCAAATTAATATTCAGTAACAGCACCGGTATATCGGTAAACTCGCATACAAATGGCCGGTATTAAAATTTTGTTGTTAACGAAGCGCTAAAGACAAACATACGCTCAACTCTTGCTCGACAAAATCTTTTTTGTTCCAGCCAAGTAGTATCTAATTACACTCATAAACACCCACAAAAGCAAACATATTAGACTAAAAACTGGCATTGACATAGCCGAATAAATTTTAAGTGGTTGTTTTACCGTTACAAAATATCGCAGCGACACGTTAACCGATTTAAAAACATTTTTTAAAAACTTGAGGGTAAATTTAAACCCCGTTCAAAGTAAATCTGTTGTGACATGAGAGCAGGCCACTCCTAAAAAATTGCGATTTATGAGCAAACCTCTTACTTCCCTAAAAAAACTTGCTTGCCATTACGATGCTGACTGAATCCGGACCTTCTCAACAAAAAAACGAAACTACACACCTTATGCGTTGTTCGAACCTGATAAAAGTTGGACCAAGTCTGTTCACTACCACATTTTCGCAAAAATGATCTCAAAATTTCTATGCGAAGTGACGCTACCCCCAAAAATTTTTCAACAAAAAAAAAGACACTAATTCAAAGCGACTTGGCTCATATAAGCATCCTAAAAAGTGTAGGCGTGAAAATTTAATTGACAAAGAAATGGAAGACAAAACATGTTTGCTTCCGGACTTTTTTGAATTTTGTTCAAAGTTTTCCCGCTGTTCAAAGTTGAGCAGTTTAACGGTATGCAGTGTCAACTACGGAGTCCCACAAGGTCCTGTTCTCGGACCACTGCTATTTCTATTATATGTCATTAACACTTATACCGGTTTGTCAATGACCTACCCTACGTTTCTAAATTTGAAGTCACGTTGTCCACTGATGATACCGATTTGCATCTCTCCCATAACAATATTAAATCTCTGCAAATACAAACAGCAAACGAAGTAGACAAAGTCAATAATTGGATAGATGCCAACAAATTAACTATAAATAATAAAAAGAGCTGTTTTATGTTAGTAGGAAACAAGCAGGCAGCGAAATCCGACTTCAAGATGTGCTTAAATCACATTAAAATTGAACCATCTGACCATGTTAAATATCTTGGCGTTTATCTTGATGGTAAGTTATTATGGAAAATTCATATCGAAAAACTAACTTGCAAATTATCGAAAGTTTGCGGAATGATTTATAAACTAAGACATTATGTTCCCTTATCCACCCTGAAATTGTTTTATTATGCAATGTTTCACTCGCATCTGCAATACTCGTTGCTTAACTGGAGTAGAGCCTGCAAAAACCGCTACCACAAACTTGTAATTTTTCAAAACAATATATTAAGAGCGTGTGTCTTTCGTCCATTGCACCATCCAACAAATTCACTTTATTCTGATTGCTATAATAGCATTGAAAAGGTTGCCTAGGTATCTACTCCAAATTGACTTGAAGGTAGGATCGTATATGCCAACTTCCAGGTTACACGGTCTGCTAAGAGGCTCACATCTAAAGTTACTCAGGTTGACATGATTTGGGCAAACGACTTGGAGAAAAGCCACAAATAAACTGGTTAGAGAATCAATTTGCCTAGGCTAGGTCAAAAATACGGTACTCCACTCAAGCAACCCCCACCTCTAGCACCTACAAGGCCATCTACCCAAATGCAGCTGCAGACGCGTTTCGACCTTTTTAGGTCTCATCAGTGCAGCATAGCAACAACTCCCCTCAAAAAAGTTAATTCCTACTTACATTCTCCCTAAAATTTCTTGCAACCATTCCTCTGCTAAATCCCCGCTACTATCTAATTGCTAAGATCCGAACTAAATCCTTGCCACCATCCCCTCCTCCAATTTTAGACTAATTTCCTGTTACCATCTCCCCCCCCCCCCCCAAAAAAAAAAACTCTCAATAAAACTAAATCATGTCAACCTGAGTAACTTTAGATGTGAGCCTCTTAGCAGACCGTGTAACCTGGAAGTTGGCATATATGATCCTACCTTCAAGTCAATTTGGAGTAGATACCTAGGCAAACTTTTCAATGTTATTTTAAGCATTTGACATCTTTTGAGTGATCGATCCTATTGAGTTCTTGATCTTCAATGAAGCGATGTCATTATTAAATTTTTCTATTGTTGAAGCCAAGTTGGATATCACTCCTATCTGAGTATCTGATAATTGGAGTCTCATGATCCGTTAAAATTGTTCCTTGCATGCTGTACATTGCTAGGTCAGGGTCAGCTTGAAGAATACGATTAATATTTGTCAAGACCAATGTGAAAAGTTCTATAGCGTTCTTCTGTGAAAAGGGATTTGTAAGGCAATTCACTACTGAAGAAAAGAAACCAACCCAGCTCCTTATTTGTTGGGAAACACTTGTCCGATTTTCTTTGAGCAGGAAGTGACTTTTCGTGAAATTGAATTGTGCTTCTGTTTACGTCATAGAGCCTCAAAAACATGAAATGTTGGATTTTACTCTTGTCCCGAAATTACTAGGCTTTTTTCAGTGGAATTATCGCAGGGAGTTAGTTTTATTGAGAGCTTTTTTTTTTTTTGGGGGGGGGGGGGGGAGATGGTAACAGGAAATTAGTCTAAAATTGGAGGAGGGGATGGTGGCAAGGATTTAGTTCGGATCTTAGCAATTAGATAGTAGCGGGGATTTAGCAGAGGAATGGTTGCAAGAAATTTTAGGGAGAATGTAAGTAGGAATTAACTTTTTTGAGGGGAGTTGTTGCTATGCTGCACTGATGAGACCTAAAAAGGTCGAAACGCGTCTGCAGCTGCATTTGGGTAGATGGCCTTGTGGGTGCTAGAGGTGGGGGTTGCTTGAGTGGAGTACCGTATTTTTGACCTAGCCTAGGCAAATTGATTCTCTAACCAGTTTATTTGTGGCTTTTCTCCAAGTCGTTTGCCCAAATCATGTCAACCTGAGTAACTTTAGATGTGAGCCTCTTAGCAGACCGTGTAACCTGGAAGTTGGCATATATGATCCTACCTTCAAGTCAATTTGGAGTAGATACCTAGGCAAACTTTTCAATGTTATTTTAAGCATTTGACATCTTTTGAGTGATCGATCCTATTGAGTTCTTGATCTTCAATGAAGCGGTGTCATTATTAAATTTTTCTATTCTGATTGCTCCGTTTTAAAACTTGAAGATATGATAAAAATGGAATTCGTGAAATTTATGTTCAAGTTTAACAACAACATGTTACCAACTTCTTTCAACAACTATTTTCTAAAGCTTGCTAAAGCACACCACTACAACACTAGGCAAAAAACTCGCAACGTATATTTCCAACCTTTTGTTGGTTTGGAGACAGGAAGAAAGACGCTTCATCACATCTGTCTAAAGTTATGGAGAGATATTCCTCAAACGCACAGGCACTGTTCTTTTTCCAAATTTAAAACGTATTTCGAAACAAATGTACTATCAACGTATTGTACCTCTGATTAATTTTTTTCACTTGATTTGCTGAGCATATGATAAGTTTCTTGGTGTTCTTAATTTTACCTGCGGATTTTCGACGCAGCAAACCTATTTGATTAGGTTGACCTGTAACTCAACAGTCTGATTGAAGTTGTGCCATCATGTAATGATGATTTTATTTTGTTCTTTTTTTTCCCTTTTTGTTCAGGAATCGTGCACTGCTGCATTTGGGTGCTGTAGACCAGTGCTCGGCAACCTTTTTCGCACAGCGGACCGGTTTGAAACTGAATTGTTTTTGCGGACCGGCCTTTAAAAAATCAAAAATGCTTAAGCAATAAAACACTCATATTTATTCAGAACTAAAAACCTCGATCTTGTTTTACTCTGACCGGAGTATTAAGCTTTTTAAATCTTGCTGCAGCAGCTTTGCTTAATTTTTTTATGGTAGCTTCTTAAAAAAACTGATTCTTGACGTTATTCTTTCTCTTAACCAAGCGCTGTTTGATTTACAAAAGATTTACGATAAAATGACAGCATAATCAAATGTTTGCTGTTCAATTAAAAGATCAAATCAAAATCAAATCTTCATTATACTCGCGGTATTACGCCGAAGCGTGTAACGAGTGGCGGTGCCCATCTCCGCAGCTTAGCGCCTGGGCTACACAGCTCCGAAGAAACGTTGCCGAGGTGGCGAGCCGTTGGCGACACTGTGCCGATTTGACTGGTCCGGGAATCAAAGCCCAGATCTACCGCACCGAAAGCGTGCGCTTAGGAACTGAGCTAACGGCCCTTTTAAATTTGGTTAGTTTTGTGATATTGAGTAACTTTGCCATACTGGGTCACCAGAATTGAGTTATTAAGTGTTTTTACAAAAACGTCCCAAAATTGCGTCTCACGCTATAAAAATGTTTTAAACTCAAAGCATTTATTCTGAAAACGCATACGGACCGGTAACAAACTTCACACGGACCGGCAACGGGCCGCGGCCCGGTGGTTGCCGACCACTGCTGTAGACTAAGGTGACCATTTGGTCTTTCACCGCTTCCCCTGCGCTTTTGCGTCATGGAATAAAATGATTGATTGATTGACTGTTGATAGGCTTGCATCCATTTCCACACCCGGTTTTAAAAATATTACCCAAACAGTATCTTACCGCTAACGGCAAAATAGACACTTCCTATATTTTTTATGTTGGTCTAGCTTCAATTCTTATACCGGTACCAGTTCTACACTTTTCTGCTTTTCTCATTAGCCTTTAGCTCATAAGCACAATGTCTGCTGCCTAGCAAGATTTCAATTTCATCCTCTCACTTTCAAAGCCAAGCACTGAGCAGAATTAACCTAGCAGACTAGCCTAGCAAAACCAGTGGCAATTGCCAAACTTCAGCAATCCCCATGCTTCAACCACGCAATAAAGCTCCATGATGTCACTCAAGGTGTTCACTTTTCAAAGTGAACACCTTGAATGACGTAGACCTGTGCATTAGGATTTAGGATGCTGCTGATCGCTTTTTCTTTTTTCAGTTTTTTGAATTGTTTATTATAGTGATGATGTTCACCTGGGTTGGGTGAACACCCTGGTTGACGTCAAGCTAAAAATAATCAATTTTTATGGTAATCGCAAAAAATTGCTACTATTAAATTATTTTAAAGGAAAAGTAGTAAAAATTACTTTCTGAACAAAAAAGTTTATTACAAAAATTACAAGAAATAAAAAAGATTATAAAAAGTTAGAAAAATGTATATTTTTGGAAATGTCAGAGTGTTCACTGAACACCTTAAACACCCTGAGAATACGCCACTAAGTGTTACGTCATCAATGCTTTATCACAGTTTGAATTACGTTCAATGAGACGTGCTAAGGCTGTGTCAAAGTAGCCTTTATAGTGCTCATTGAGGTGTAGCCTAAAGCTTAAGAATTGGCACTACACTAGTAGCAATCATATCGAGCGAGATACTAGGTTTAATGAAAGGTATGGGATGGTACGGGCACAGTGTATCCATTATTTACTAACAGTGGAACCACTCTCTGTGTGGTAAGTTCTAAAGTACAACTCAAAATCATGTCTCGGGAACAAACTGATTGGTTGACAATTTTGTATTATATCCATACATCGCAATTGTACATCAATGAACTTTTTACGCAAGAAAGTTAGGCAGCGAAATTTTTTGGAAAGGAACAGCCATAGGTGGCGGAACCGGGGGGGGGCCTGGCCTCCCCACTTTTTTCAGGGGGGGGGGGGCAAATTTACTCATTTATTTCTACAATGTTGCCTCTGCATGAATGTATTTGAAACTTAATAGGCCTACCATTAAAATTAAAACCTCGAAAAGAGCTTATATCCAGAGAAGTTTTCTTTAAAATTTTGTTTGTGGGGTGGAGGGAACAGAAACTAGAAGCAAGAACCGTGGGTCTGAAGCCCACATAAATTGGACATGTCACATGTGGACAGGCTAAATATGGATTGTAGGCATAGGTCCGGCTTTACGTATAGGCAGGGTTACCATTTCGTGCTTATTTCTAAGATTTGTGTTTATTTTCAAGAGCAATGTCTTACAAAACGTCAATGTGCTTATTAAACGTGCTTATTTTTGAATCTCGTGCTTAATATGTCTTAGTTCAAATGCTTCTTTCTTTAAATGAACGAAAAATGGAAGAAAAATGTGTTTATTGTTTGTTCCTTCGTTAATTTCAGCATTTTGAAATTTGTTTTAATTTCTCAGTCCAGTGGTTCCCAAACTTCAGAGCCATGGGCCAGAACGGGACTGTTTGCAGAGGGCTACAAAGCTTGACTGGAAAACAACAAAATTGTTCCTTAATCATGTCATGATGTTCACTTCAAAAGTTGTTGAAACACCGGTAAAATAGGAATCTGCGGACGTTTTGATAACCTGCTATTTCGTCCTCGCAACAGCAGCGTGCTTATTTTTTGGTGTGGACCGATGATAACCTTGCGTGTAGGCTAAGCAGGCTGAAACCTAGAGTCGGAGAAAATGTGGGCCGATGACCTTTTTTTCTCTTCACCGAAACTTTCAGCGGAAAACAGAACATCTGAGGACGTGTTTACCTTTATTTTTTGCTCTTCACTTTACCGATATTTTTAGTGAAAACATGGACATCTGAGGACGTGAAGACCTTTTTTGCTCTTCCAATTAGTGTGATCAAATAGCCTAGGGCCTCTCATTGTCTAAATACGGCCCTCAGGAGCGTGTTTAAGGGCGGTGCCAATGTGCCATGCCCCCCCCCATTTGACTCCGCCTTTTAGTACACAAGAACAATACTAGTGACTGAAATATGCCAGATTCTTTTGATGGTTTCAGTAGCTTATGGCCAGAAGCGAATCCAGAGGGGTTGGTTGAGGAATATGCATTCTCCCACCAGCCATTTTCAAAAAATTTTTTGATGCATACAATTTTTCCGTAATTTTAAACCTCTTCGATAGCTATAAGCCTTACGCCTTAAGCACATATAAGTTATAATTAAAAATGTGCGAACGAAATGTATTATATTTGGCGAAGCATTCAGAATTAAAGTAAAACAATTTAAACAAAGTTTGCCTGAAAATTATTCAAAAAGCACTAAAATAGCCATTACAACGTGTAAATTTTTGAAAATTTTCCGGAGGAGCATGCCCCGGACCCCCCTAAAAGTTTTCTAGTTTCTTAATCAGCTTCAAATTAGTTCTGCCGAAAAAAATACGCTGGAAAAAATGAGGAAATTATGCCCCCCCATTTAAAATTTCTCGCTACGCCATGCACTACCGGCCCTGGTTGTACCTGAAGAAAATATGGTCGCTGGTTTTGGGCCCCCCCACTTTAAGATGCTTCCGCCATCGCTGGGAACAGCCACTGCTGAAAAACTTGCGTTCTAGCCAGTGCCGGATTAACCACGTAGCAGAAGTAGCATTTGCTACGGGCCCCGCGCTTTTTAGGGCCCCGCGCTTTTCAAAATCATGATTCAAATTACAGAAAAAATTAGGCCACTCTTTGCAAAAAAAGTTTCGGCTAGGATCGGCATATAAAATTATTGCGGATTGTTTGCCTCACTTTTTCTTTAATATTTGTAAATCATAAGCTTCCTCAAAATAAAACTTACAATATTTCTGAATCTGGCCGCAAACTGATTTCTGACCGCACATCGCGTTCGTTGCAAGAAAATAAAAAGTCAACTTCCAGTCGCGCATATACAGTAATTGCGAATGTTCATGGTATTTTTGTGTATACAGACTGTAGGTCACAGTGAGTCAATACGATAGAAGTACGGCACGGTAAAAATACAAGTAGCCAAGCAACCAACGGAACAGTGAACAAGCATGAAGAAGCTATTTCCTATTAGTGTTTTGTTGCGTCTGGAATTTTGATATGAACGGTAAAGATTTTTAGGCTACTACTAGGGCCTACAGGGCTGCGAACTCGATTGATTTTTAACCGCGAGTTCAAGTTCGAGTTCAAGAGATATTTGCAAGTCCGAGTTCAAGTTCGAGTTCTAAGAATTTTGTTTTTCGAGTTCGGAAAAAGTGAACGAGTTCAAGTTCGAGTTCGCAGCCCTGGATTTTATAGGTCGCGATGGCATGAACAAATAAACGATATGCAGCTTTTCTTTTGGTAAAATCATAACTACAATTTACACGGATTGTGACTATTTGAACAACAAACTATATTTCGTAATGATCTTTTATTTCTTTTCAACAATTTAAATATGTTTCGAATGAACTCGAACAGTTTTCTGCGAGTTCAAGTTCGAGTTCAGAAAAAAAATTTTCGAGTTCAAGTTCGAGTTCCGCAAAATGATCGAGTTCTTTCAAGTTCGAGTTCGCAGCCCTGAGTGCCTACAACAAAAAGTTTGATCTTAATTTTGTGTTGCTGTGCCAGTGCTTGCGTTGCTCCTCCTTTGTTCTCAAATTTTCACAAAATTTGACTCTCGTGTCTTTAAAAAATTGTTTTCGCTAAAAAAAAACAAGAGTTTTACAATGAATTTAAGCCATCTACGCATCTTCAGTGAATTCCGGTAAGAGCCCTTGGTATAAAACAGTGAGACTAAAAATGCAATCAGGTTTGATTGCCTTTCGGTCGGGTCTCCAAAAACTAGGGCCCCGCAAAAATTTTGCTACAGGCCCCGCAGTAGCCTAATCCGGCCCTGGTTCTAGCCTAACTTGCAGTAGTCTAAAAGCGAAGGAAAAAATAGAAGCTTGTTAACGAGGAAAGTTTAGGTTAAACATGATAGTTGAAGAAAGTAACTAATATGTATAAATTCAGTAGGTCATTAGCCTAGCGGCAAGAAAGAAACGCAAGTAAAGATTTATGCATCAACTTCTTGCTTTTCCTCTACAATTTTAGAAACTTGAGCGAGTTTGAACAACGTTTCGGCAACTGTCATTCAGCTAACCTGTCATTCAGCTAACAAACTTATTGCACCCATTATTGCATAATTATCTATGATTGTACCATTGAAACCACATTGTTGCTGCAAAGTCGGAAAATGCTTCTGCGGCTCCAGTATTGCAATATAGCAGAAAAAAGTACATTCTGACCAAAGCTTCCTTCTACGCTTTGAAAATTCATGGCATTGCTGAGAAAGCCACTAAGCATAACATTTAATACTTTTAAAAAAATAACTTGGTTTAATATCGATCTTGTTATTGCACTAAAGTGACAAAAAAATTGTCAATCGAATAGAAAACTTACAATCATGCATTAACTTGCTTTGAAATGGCAACATGAAAGCGCGGGAGTTGACGCTCAGAGTTGTCCGGAACGAAGAATTTTGTTCCTAATTTCATTCCAAACCTAAAGCTTTTGTTCCTATTCCAATCCGTTCCTAAATTTAAAAAAACAAACAATTCCTCATTCCTAAATGTTCCTAATCTACAACAATAACAAAAGGTGTCATCATTCAGTTGATGATTATTTGTAGAGCCCGAAAATACCGATTACCGGTATGTCAATACCAATATGAAAAATTATCATGCACACAGTTACTGTGCTCACGATTTCTGCAGAGACACGGCGGGTCACTATCCCTAACTGTGATCAAACGTCAATGAAGAATCTGTACCTAGTTAACCAACTTTTTTAGCAAAAAGATGAAAATGGAAACAAACAATCAAGGCAAAAGTTCTGTAACATTTTTTAACAGTTAACCGGAATTCCTGTTCCGGTAAGGCTAAAAAAATTCCATTCCGGCTCCTGTTCCTAAAAAATCCATGTCTTCCTGCCGGAACAAATTCCTATTCCGGTCTATGGACAACTCTGTTCACGCTGAGTAAATTAATGTTTCAATTGCAGCCGTAAAAGTGTTGCCATTTTAAGCAATTTCATCAAAAGTTACAAAAATTAAAAATACTCTTTGTTTTTCAAAAAAGCGGTAGAGGGTCCACTATCATCTTTTTTTTTTTTCAAGAAAACTTAATAGCACATAAACATAGAATGATAATGCTGCAAAAACTAATTAAAATTCATAAATTTTTGTTGGGATTTTCTTGGGGGTGCTGCAGCCTCGAAGCTCTTCTAGACGAGCCGCTCCTAATTCAACCTTTCTGGATCCGCTCCTGCTAACAGCGTGAGCAGTGATTACTACAGCACATAAAAGCGTGAAGTTGATTTAGTGGATCCCAAATCTTTGTTTGAACAAATAAAAGGCAAGAAATGGCATTTTACCTGGATGTTGCCTTGGATTATGATGTAGGGTTTGTTTATGTCGTGATAAAGCTCAGTTGGTCGTGGTAGTGCTGAGCAATGAGATGAATGATGTAAACTGACAACTATGATTTTTAAAGATGTAGTTACCTATCATGAAGCAGAAGATAGGCCTATGTAAGAGGCTTGGTTGTACAACCATTATTATTGCAAGTTTGGAAGCTAAATGTAAAACTGCAGCGATCCTGGTAGTCAAAGCTCAAAGCTCGCGTACAAACAATCCTGTGGCTGAAGGTCAGATAATAACATTTGTCTACTTACGCAAGATTAAACTTTAAAATGTCATCTCCGGAGCACTATCAACAAAATAAACTCCTGATGAGGAAAAAGTTCACCAAACCCACTTTGCGATGTAGTAAAAGTTGCAAGAACTTAATCATAATTAATTAAGTAATAACAACATATTTTAGTTGTTTTAGTATTGCATGAATTGTTTTAATATTGTACTTTAATTGTTTTAATACTGCATTCAAACGCTGTAAGCCCGGTGGCGATGTGGTTGGAAAGCTTGACTTTCAATTGCAATGTCCTGGGCTCGTACCTGAGTCTACCTGATAAGCGATCAAACCGCAAAAGTAGTCGCAGAACTGGTTTTTACAGCTGTCATTTTGAAAGTCTTCCTAGGCCTACGACAGTCTTCCTAGGTCTTCCTGGCTGCATACTTCATTATGCTTGATTGGCTATATAGCTGATAGCTGGTTTTTTATTTGTATTTAGTTGCATAATTACTTATCATCTGATTACGAGAAAGTAACCAAAGCGATATAACGAGCTTGCTCGAGAGTTGCCGGCCATCTGTCTACCACACCAAGACGGGGGAATCCTGCTACGTGCTTTTCCCAACGGCACAAAGTAAACCTGCCGGCTTGTTCTCCACACTGTCCTGTAATGCTGAGCGTCAAGTAGGGAAGCTGTCAGGATCGTATTTAGGGGGGACATTGTGTAATGCCCCCTCCCTTTTTGACCCCGCCTTTTAGCAAAAAAGAACAAAATTAATGGTCCCAAGTGACTGAAATACAGTATATATGTTTCTGTGGCTTAGGGCCAGGAGCGCATCCAGGGGGATAGGATGAGGGATATGCATCCTCTCACCAGCCATTTTCAAAAACGCTTTGGATGTATACAATTTTTTCGTAATTTCGAACCTCTTCGATAGCGATAAGGCTTACGCCTTAAGCACGCATAATGGAAAATGTGCTAACAAAATGCGTAATATTTGGCGAAGCACTCAGAATTAGGGTCAAAAAATTTGAACAAAATTTGCCTGAAAATTATTGAAAAAGCACTAAAACAGCCATTGGAGCATGTAAATTGCTAAAAATTTTCTGGGGTAGCATGTCCCCGGACCGTCCTAGAGCCTTTTTTGTTTCTCAATCAGCTTCAAATTAGTTCTGCCGAAAAAAATACGCTTGAAAAAGATGTGGAAATTATGGCCCTCCCTTTTTAAAGTTTCTCGCTACGCCACTGGAAGCTATGAATACGAATTTTGAAATCGTTGATTTAACCGGACTCGGAATCGAACTCGAGTCTACAGCTTCAGAGGCGGACGCTCTGACCACTCGACCATCTGAGAAGCAGTTAGCCTTCTCCAGCTTGGTACTACGTGCTGGGATGACCACAACCCTTCGTGTGTTGGCTAATACGGTATGAAGATACACATTATAAATCAATTTATTCATCATTTCGTTGTCGCATTCAATGCATACGCTTCATAAATTTACAAAATAAACGAATAGATGGTCACCGAAAACCGCATAGAGCAGGTGTGGGAAACAGGCGCAGCAGAGCGGGCCACATCGATTGCATAATACAGTCGCGCTCAAAAGTTTAAGACCACATACATAAAAGTTGTCTTTTGTTGAAACATAAAAAAATTCGGGATAATGTTGCGCCACATTAGCTTTTTATGTTCCATGAGCATTAAATGATGCTTGTGAAGCCTAAATCATAAGATTTTTTGCGCATTTCTGGTTTTGGAAGCAAAAAATTTTAAATTTTATTCAAATTTTAGTGCTGAAAACATGGGCAAAAACAGGGGATTATCAGTTGCAGAACGGGCAAAAATTATTATTTTAAAAGAAGAGTGGTACTTAGGAAGACAAATTTCAAAAAAACTAAAACTTGGCAAAACAGAGATTCATCAAACAACTGTAAAATTTCGAAAGTTTGTTAGTTTTCAGGACTTGCACAGGTCTGAAAGTCCCAGGGTTATCTCCCAAAGGAATGATCACCTGAAAAGTGGATGGTAGTGAGTTCACTAATCAGTTCAAGCAAGAATATTGAATCGGCGTTGTAGCAACTGTACCTTTGAGCAACAAGGCTGACCCAATTTTCTTGGTTGAGCTGGTTAGTGAACTCACTACCATCCATTTTATCAGGTGGCCATTCCTTTGAGAGGTAACCCTGAGATTTGCAGGCCTGTGCAAGTCCTAAAAACCAACAAACTTTCGAAATTTTACAGTTGTTTGATGAATCTCTGTTTTGCCAAGTTTTAGTTTTTTTGAAATTTGTCTTCCTAAGTACCACTCTTCTTTTAAAGTAATAATTTTTGCCCTCTCTGCAACTGATAATCCCCTGTTTCTGTCCATATTTTCAGCATTAAAATTTGAGTAAAATCGAATACCTTTTGCTTCCAAAACCAGAAATGCGCAAAAAATCTTATGATTTAGGCTTCACAAGCATCATTTAATGCTCATGGAACATAAAAAGCTAATGTGGCGCAACATTATCCCGAATTTTTTTATGTTTCAACAAAAGACAACTTTTATCTGTGTGGTCTTAAACTTTTGAGCGCGACTGTATATTCAGCGGGCCACATTTTAAATTTTTTTGTTTAAAAAATAGGCCTACACGGTTTTACGTCGCAAATTTATTAAACATTCTAGGTGAGTTAATTTTTATTGTAAAATCAGAGACTTTTTCCGCCGTTTTTATGTCACAAATATAGCATGTGGTTCAATTTGAAGCAGTTTTTAAGAAAGATAAAGGTTTTCTATTCCACCAGTGAGTTGTACACTTAATAAAAGTTTTGACGCAGACCACATTTAAAACTTAAGAGGGCCTCATGTGGCAATCTGGCCGCAGGTTCTCTACTTTTTCCTTAGATACTACTTGTGGTCATCGGCGCACACAGGCCTGGAAAGATAGACGCCACGTCAGACGAGATGTTAGTACTAAGTTAATTTACGGCAAATCATGAACGTGAAACATGAAACTCTCTCGTTTTTTTAAGCGTGGTCCTGCAACAATCAGAAGCACAACAAAAGTTAATTTCTTGAGTTGACACATTAACGTGGTTAAAAGTAAATAAGCAGTGACGGAGCGAGAAATTTTAAAAGGGGGAGGAGCCTAAATTACAAAAACCGTCAAAAGAATCCGGCATATTCACTCACTTAGCAACATTTGTTCTTTTTTTACTAAATAACTAAGTCAAAAGTCGGGGGTACACCTTCTTTAAAAACGCTCATGTAGATAAGTATAGCAGATATTTTTCAAGAAATCAAAATGATGTGAAAGTTGATGCTTTTCAGATTTTTTGTGATAAAGATTTCGACTACTTCCGATTTCAACTACCACTACGTTCTAATGGCTGCGACTTCTCCTGCGACTACTGAGACTATAATGGCTGCGACTTCTGCGAATTCTCTTCCTGCGACTACTAAGACTATAACTGCACATTCTCTTGAGTCTACTGCATCATCTCCTGTGACTACTGCGTACTTGACATACGCTGTAAGAAGAGGTGAGATTTGATTCGACGAAGCAATAGTAGAAGCGAAATTTTATTTTCAGCTTTTTGAAATAACATGAAAAACGCAAATATCAGAAGATCTAAAATTATGAACGTAGCGACTAAACGACACACATTAAGACATGCTAATGATACTAAAGTTTTAGACACCACTTCTACTCATAAAAAGCTGTGTAGCAAAAATCTGCGTCAAGTTAAGTCAATTTAGCCGACGACTCCAATCGATTATCACGTCATTGTAGTTGAAGTTACTGACAAGTAAACTCGTCGGCGTTTGCTGAGTATCTAGCAGCAAAACTGTAAATGTGGATTTTTAAGTCATTAGTATGACCCGACTTGGGATTAAACCCCAAGACCTCGGCTTCAGAGGTAGACGCTCGTATCAATACATCCATTTTCTTTCAGTCAAAAGCAATTTATCCCGGCTCGATTATTTTCCAGTATGTCCGCAACCTGATGGGTCTGGAAGCCGACCATCCAGCCGCATATGGTACGTTGGAGACACATTCGTACAAAAATGCCCAGATACAAATTCATTCAACAACCAGAGCATGGCAAACTCAACAGGTGAAAGGACAAACGTTTGTTTACTTGTTGACGGGATACCGGAATGGAAGTTTTCTGTGAAAAATGGAAATCTGCCAACATGTATGAAGTTAGCATAGTGCAAGATAAGTTTTAGAAAACTTTAGAGTTGTTCTCAGTTTGAACTACCGCACTTATTTATTGTCTTGTGTTTGCAATTAGTTGCATATTTATTTTCCTGTTGTAACAGCGCGATCGAAGCGCTATTAACGAGCTCACTCAGGAGTTTCCCACCATCTGTCTGCCACACCAAGATGGGGAATCTCACAAAATGCTTTTCCCAACGGCACAACTAGCAAACTTGCCGGCTTGTTTTCCTCGCTGTCCCTTTAATGCTGAGCGTCAAGCAGGGAAGCTGTGAGTACTAATTTTGAAGTCATTGGCTTGACCCGACTCGGAATGAAACCGTAGTCTACAGCTTCAGAGGCGGACGCTCTTACTACTCGGCCATCGGAGCTGTTTATCGCGGAGAGACATATACCAAGGCCATTAAAACTTTGCTTTTTGCGCTGCTGTATAGGCTAGTTTGCGATTGAGCAACTTAAAGTGCATTTTTGTTTTGAGTAAATTTCCAGTAGCAGTGAAACCTATTTGTTCCCAGAAAAAAATTTTTTTCATAATTGCGTGAAAGTGATACATACTAGTTAATATAGTGTAAACGTAAAATAATCGTCGTTTAAAAAGTGTTTTTACTTTACATTTGAAGTTATCAGCAAAAATGTTACGTTGCGAAAACGCAACATTTGTCACCGCGACTACTCCGGTATCACATTTATTGTAGCCGAACTACTGCTGTTGTAGCTGCAGAGCCCAACTCAGTCCGGACTATTTTTGGTACGTATTGAACTTGGTTGATAAATGCCGTCAGTACAAATCAAAGCTGGTAAGATTTTATTACGAGCGATTAATTGGTCACAAAAATGTGGCAAATGACAAAATTACTCCATTATTTCGTAGTGAAAAATCGGGGAACATTTTGCATTCAAGGCCACATCATATTTTTTGCAAACGTAATATGTCTGGCTCTGGTATTGTTTGCATCTTCAACGCTTTTTCAGATCACTGAGAGTAAAGCCATGAGCAGTCAAGTCGAATTGCATTTCCCCTCTCATTAGGGCATGAAGAGACCGTTTTCTTCCTGTTTGCTTTGCCGGTGTCCCATACAGTTTCAACCATTTTGAAACGATAGCTCCAGTAAACGTCAGCAATTCTTGGCTGTAATCGCCTTCTCTGGCAAAAAGCCAAGCATTGTTAACGCAAACATTCAGCAATTGGAAAGTACCATTTTTTCCCTCCAATGTTGTTCTTGTTATACATGTGAATGACTCTGGGAACGTGGGTAGACCTTTGCCTCATAAAATCAAAAATACATCTACTGCTAAGAGGCAATTTTCAGCGCAACCAATATTTAACCGTGGATAGTCGGTAGGAGCGTCCGCATGGAAGCTTCCCGCCAGGCGCTCGATACAACCGAAAATGCGAAGGGTTGAGTGTATGCGTGTTGTTCGTCTTGTATGTCCTCTAACTAACGTTCAATCATTCATGATTGATATCTGCAATGGGCCGCCAATTGAGAATGGCCTACGCAATGTGTGCTTAGCACCCGCTGTCCCGTAATTTTACCTTTATGAACAAAGCCAAATCTCACGGTCAGTAAACTGACGGTTTGGTTTTATGCAAAAATGCGCTCCCTATAATGGAACCTCAGTCTTTTTTTTTGAAAACCTTACGAAAGAGCGCGAAAAATGAAGCACATGATCGAATGTCAAAAACCAAATCTTTTGCTATAAGACAAATGATGCGAAAACGCAACGTCAAGCGCAACTGCGATGAAAAATGCTGCGAAAACGCAACAATTTTTTTTTCGGAAGTTCAACCAATTTTTTTTGCACTATCGGTCTAATTCAGAATTTACGCAACTGTGCCTATCAATCGTCCGACTATTAAATCATATCATCTAACTAAAAAATATGCTAAATTAAACTTATTTCATGCTATTTACTTGTTGTTGTTGTCGGCCGTGTTGTTGACACAAATCGTCTTAACTTGCAAACCTCCTCAGATGTTTCTACACGGGCTATAATTTTTTTTTTTTCAACTACCATCTCACTAACACGTCACAAGGGCAACTATCAAAAGCAGTGATTTTGGAATCGGTCCAAACATGTTTGCGAAATAAAAGACAAAATGCACACTGTTTGTTTGTAGCAAAAACGCAACATTTGTCTTAAATGAGTTAACGGCGCAAACTCGGTAGAAATGCATAAAAAATTGGGCAAAAAAAGTAGCCTACGTAAAGTTTAAATCCTTTGCTGATTCTAACTTCATTATTGTTTATACTGTGTGAGATACAGAGTGCGAGCGCTGTGTAGCCCTGATGGCCCAGTCAAAAAGACTTCAAAGTAATTGAATTATTGATTGGCGGTACGGGACTTGAGAATAGCTTTGAAAAAAGCTGTTTTCGCGTTAGGCTTCAAGAAACCCTCTGTCAGTGTGCGAAGTAGGGGGGGGGTGGGGAGGATATGTAGGCTACCTCTCAGTAAAAGTAGTCGCCCCCCAGCAAAGCAAGAAAATTTGTCCTGGGGGGATGCCAAAACGTCCCCTCCAGTGATAAGTACCGTAACAAGTTAAAAACTTTTTATACATGTAGCTTGTGGTGTGGGCGCGGACTGCGGCAATACTTTCCAGCATATCTTGTAGCCATTCTGGTTTCCTTCGCAAACTAACCAGGACCAACCTTTTCAATGCGCCTATTACAGAACAGAACAGTTTATTTTTTTATCAACATTACAGCACGTCAGCAGTTTTTTATAAGCGTTAATGAAAGCACTGAGAATGTGTTAAAGCAGCGGTTCCTTAACTTTTTTCAGATCATATTTGAGATTGAGAATTTGAGAGTATGAATTAAGAAAATGCTAGACCTTCCGGGCTGTGTTGTAGTAAGGCCAAGGACCTTAAGGTCGAGGCCAAGGACTTGAAAATTTTTTTGAGGCCAAGGACACACAAGCCAAGGACATAGATCAAGGACAACTGACATTCTCCGATTTCAGTGCGAAATCTCAAAATGGTGTGAGTCATTTAGTCATAAAATATTGGTTCGCAAACAATTTATGGCCTGATATATCAGACCTACAACGACAATCGTTTTCGAAAATTACAGGGTTAACAAAAATATTATAATTGATAACAATCCAGAGCCAGTACTGCCGTCATTTGGCAAAACCCATTAACTCCATAAGTTTGAAATTTCGTTTTTTAGCATTTTTTCAATCGTTGCTCCAATGTCCGTCTTGTGCGCAAATATCGAGTTTGTACTCCTAACCGATTTCGAGTTATCTATGGTGGCAAAACCCATTAACTCCACTTCTGTACAAAAAGTTGTCAAAATTTTTTAAAATTATCTGGCAAAACCTGTTAACTCCACTTGTAATTGTTAATTTTGTTATTGCGTCATAAACAAAGTTTAATTCATTTCTCAAAAATTTTCATCTCACGAGTGAAAAAATTGTGTGTAACAATATGAAACAATAGTAATCGTGACGTAATAGCTAATTGGGTTCAATGCAAATTTGGATAAAAATTGAACGCTAGATTCATACGCTGTTTATACATTCATTGATTATAATTATTAGCATTAAACTTTATTATTAAACTTTTATGATCAAGCACTTTTATTAAACCAAAAATTAAAAAAATCTACAATCAGGAACATTCTTAAGAAAACCTTGAAAACTAAAACTTGATTTTCTCGAAAAGTGCAAACGTGGAGATAATGAGTTTTGCCAAATGACGGCAGAGTAATACTAGGCGCAGGGTATAAGGCTATAAATTTATATAAGATGCCCCTGATAAAACTCGCAATAAAACTAAAACTGACCCCGATGAATCAAACATAAAGTTCCTTGTTGTTATTTAATGATAACTTGTTTAATAGAGAAAAAACGCATGCACTAAACCAGTTACAGGCAAACTTATCAGAGATAAGCAAAAAAACTTCAGGTTTTTATTAAATCAAATAATATCTGCATGGAAACAAATATTAATGACGGTTGAAATCTTTACTACTTTGGTCGACACTGTTTTGCTTACTGCATACCAAATTGTTCAACAATTTTTGGATTTTGTGCTTACAAGCTATAGGCAACCTATAGCCGCATTTTCTACGCCTATACTTAATCCGCAGTTCGCTTTCCAATAGGTGTAACGGCATTCTTCGGTACAACATCGTACATTATACCATTCCTACCTACAACCCTTGGTGAGCCAGATTTAGTTTAAGGAGGTTCTGGCCACCAGGCCGCCACTGTCTTATACATTAACCATTATAACTAAAAACCAATTTACCAAAAAATACAATAAATCAACGAAAATGCAAGCAATCATAATAGAAAAACAAAACTCACGTGTCACATTTACACTCAAAGAACTACCCCACAACGTGTTGATTAGACTTAAAGAAAAATCAATGTCGAAAGCACAGACCCCGAAATGCAAGCTCGATGGGGTTACGTAATAAATCCCCCTTTGCCAAAATCACTTTCGACTAGGGCTGATGATGCTAAAACAGTTAGCACCCGATGAGCTAAACAGCTCCGTTTGGGCAGAAATTTATTTATTTTACTCACAATCTGAAGCTGCAACGTTAAAAGTTTTCGATTTTGTTATCAACTAATGATGGAGTTCAGTTGTGATGGTCGAGAGTCGAGATTGAGACTTCAAAAAAAAAAAAATTCGAGACCAAGACCCAAGACTTGAAAATATTTTTGAGCTCAAGCAGAGGCGTCGTGCAGCTAAAAAGTTTGGAGGGGCCCGAGTAACAATTTAAACAGATATTGATCATTTACAACCTTTATAAAAGCCGTATTCAGCATTGAGTAACATCGCGAAAAAAGGAAATAAGGAAAAGATACCTAAATATGTCGTGATAGGCCTACCCCAATTTTTGGATGAATCGAAATTTATTTTGATACCCCAAAAACCGTCCTTAATTATGGACAGTTAGTATGCGCAATCAGTGTGGTCCCACTATTTAACAAAGGTGGAGGACATTACAGGGGGTTGGGGGCAAAGCCCCAACCGTCGTAGGCAAGGTGGGTCCGGGGGCGTATAGCAACCATGCAGTCGCCAACGGATTTCTCTCGTTTCAGCACACTTTCTTGTCGAAAAAGGACATGTCGGTGCCTGCAGGGATGTGCAGTCACTACTATAGTGTCAGACAATACAAAAATATTTTAGTAGTCCAAGTCTTAAAACAGAAGCTGGGCTAAAATAAATAAAAAAAAGGCTGCAATCATTATTGGTTTTGACGCATTTAATGGGATGACGTGTATAGGTGTGTTCCAGGCTATAATCTTTAACAACGCATGCAAAATATTTTCTAAATTCTAACCACAGATCAAGAAACTAACTTTACTCCTGGGTCGAAGCAATTGATTGAAGCTAAAATTAAAAAACGAAACAATGGAATTTATAGTATAAGAAAGGGGGGTTGGGTAAACAAAATGGCACTGGCTATTATTTTCTTTTTTTTAATTTTCAATTTTTTAAATTATAAAAAGTAAAACATCTCACCTACCGGGCCCCAATGACACGACGCCACTGAGCCCGAAATCAAAACTCAGTGAATTTGTTCGAGACCAAGATTTCGAGACCCGAGTTTTACAAGCAATGCTTGTCTGACCGAGTGGCCGGCGCATTTGGCTGGGGAGCTAGTTTCGCTGGTTCCATGTCAGGCTGGACCATCAATTATGATGCACATACTTCACTCCGATAAAAACCTTAGCTGTGCATGCTTGGCTTCGTAAAAATAATATTAACGCTCTTCTTTTATTAAGCAAACCTGCATATGCAATAAAATGTTCATAAAATTCAAGCTTGGGCCACAATTTATATTTGCTACACTGGTCGTACTTTAAGCTGTTCCAATCTTCACTGCCCCTAACTTGTTTTCCGCCAGCCGAAACACGCATGAGATGAGTAACCAGGGCTGCGAACTCGATCGAATTTTATTCGAGTTCGAGTTCAACCTATTTTATCAAGTCCGAGCTCAAGTTCGAGTTCTCTAATTTAATTATTTACGAGTTCGACAAAAACAAGCTTTTTCGAGTTTACGTTCGAGTTCAGGCAGATGAATATCCGAAATCGAGACAACTTTTTCACCGCCGGTGCTCTTGCAATTAATAAGATAAAAATATTTCGCTCGTGCAGTAGGTTCAAGACTATACCTCAGCTGCTTACTACCATTGAAATTGTCAGTGTTATGGTCACAATGGAACAACAAAATATATTTCGTAGTGATCTTTTATTTCTTTTCTGCAATTTAAATATCTTTCTAATGAACTCCAACTTGAAGAGTTTTATTCGAGTTCAGAAAAAATATTTTTTCTAGTTCCGCAAAATGATGGAGTTCTTTCGAATTTGAGTTGAAGTTCGAGTTCGCAGCTCTGTGAGTAACCACAACAGATTAATTTGAGGTTTTATTTTTTACACTGATGGTGGTAGCACTTTTCGTCTTTTAACACACACAGAAACAAAATTTACCACAGAAAGTTAGAACTATCACAACGTAAATACTGCAAAAGCAATTAATTTGATTTTGCATAGTAGCAAAAGACACTGGGGAAAATATTGATTACGTTATCAAATTATATGCCCTTCTGAAAAAAGGAAGTTTGAACGCTCCGGACAAAGGTGGTTTGGTGGTATTGCGAATGGGTAACAGACGATTTGTTCGATTTTAAAATTGAATCAATCGCATTTGACACACATTTTCGGTGCCTCTTAACCGCGGTTACTTCTAATCACTATTGCCTACTAGTTCTTGACTCATGTTGAGTCATAGGTTGCTAATAATCCAATTCAGAGAACAAAAACACTAATTTGTAAACCAAAACGAGGGCTGATTGGTCTCGCACTCTCGCAAAATCGGAGCAAATCATAGCTGTAAAAAACAAATCGAATCTTTATTATAGGCTACTCACGGTATTACGACGAAGCGTGTAGCGAGTGGCGGGTTCCGAACAAAGAAACCAGGTAGTCGAACCGTTTAAAATATTGCTCCGGTTCTGGTTCAGGTGCAAAAAATTTTATTTTTAACGGTTCCGGTTCAGGTTCAAGACTTTTCAAAATTTTGTGTTCAGGTTCGGTTCGGGTTCAGTTGCACCAAAATTTAAAGGTTCGGGTTCGGTTCGGGTGCATCAAAACCAAAATTTTAAGGTTCAGGTTCGGTTCAGGTTCACTAAATCCAAATTTTAAAGGTTCGGTTCGGGTTCACCGAAAAAAAGCGGTTTTTACCGGTTCGCGGTTCAGGTTCGCGTTCACTTCAAAATCTTTAATTTGGCCAAAAACTAAATAAGGCTACGTTTACATGAGACTTCATTTCGCCCGAAACGAAAAAAAAAACACATTTCGGTAAGGTCTGCAAACAATGGAAGTGTTCACACGAGCGCACCGAAATGAAATCTCTTTTTTTCCGATTTTCATTTCTGTCTTCAGGAAATGATGTCTTCAGGACAGAAATGAAAATTCTTTTCGGGGGTGTGTAAAGCGTGTGAACGTAAGCGACATGGAAGTAATCCGAAAGGAAAGTATGTCAGCAATATAAAGACTATTACTAGTATTACTAGTTATCATGATGCAGTAATGTGTGTAGGCTAGTAAGAAGGAGGTGACGTAGGCTATCTACATTATGCTGTGGCGTAACTACTAGGCAAGTTCATAGTCTAGTGTAAGCTATTAAAAGCTTATTGGAATTGCGCTTAACACCTAGCTGTTCATCACTTTTGCTGGCTGCTTGAGGGTAGACTACAAGTGCACTGTAGTAGTTTATTGGTAAGAGTTTAGGGAAACCTTGGTTAGAGCGTGTGCAAATGAAGCGCTATAGATTTTCAACGTCAGGTGTTTAGTGACTAGTACTGTCACCTTGAGTTGATAGTTAGACAACAGGTTAATTCACTCTCGTTAAGCAACTGGTTATTGGTATGTATGAAATGGCTTCTGAAACTGAATTTTTAACTTCAACTAACCTAGTCATTAAACAACTAAAAAGCAATGTCCTTCCTGGCCTACAGGAGGAAGTCGTCATGACTTCCCGTCCGGTAGGCCAGGAAGGACATTGCTTTTTAGTTGTTTGCTCTTCACCCTGACCACGTAAAGAGTTTGACTGGAATGGTGACGTAGCCACACGAGTGGATATGCGTACCACAAAGGTTAAATTCTTTAAGAAATGTTTATCCGAAAGGATGAGTGATCCTGGCAAGATCATTCGTCCTGGAAGATGAATGTTTCTTACCTGGGGGCGGCTGATGAAGGCTAATAGCCAGAAACAGCGCTGTCTTGCTCTGCGGTAACCTAGTCATTGTTTTGAACCAGCTCGTAAATTAAGCGTTGTTGTTCATAACGTACAACTCAACGAAATTAGGTCAACTACTCCACAAAATGAGATGCATCATGCACTTGCTGTAGTTTAATGGTAAAAGATGCTCCTATTAATTGCGCGTGCAATTGATGCAAAGCCAAATAAGCTGACATCATGCACGGTACAAGCGCTCGCAATTCTACGCTCTTCATCTCGTCTAATCAGAACTGAAATGATGACATCATAGAAGCAGACCGCAGTATTTATAGTTCCGTTGCTTTCGGGGTGAAATGAAATACAAGGAAAAATCCCGCGCAAACCGGTTCAAACCAGTATTTTCATTTCGCCTTGTTTTCATTCCGGGCGAAAGAGCCTGGGGCTCATCAAGTCGCTACACTCTATTTAACATAGCACATGGCAAAAAGAGAAAAAAACGGTTTTTTAAAGCTGAAAACGCCAAACATAGCGAACAAAGGAATGCACTAATAAATCAAATTACAAGAGCACAATATGTACAGAATGCAAATGCTACCAACCACTGCCGCAAAATTACGAGAATACAAATGCCGTCAATCACTGTAGCAAAGTTACGCATATGATGGCTACATTAATTCCAATTACAAATATTAAGATAAATCTTTAAGATAACGAAATATAAATTGTATGCCCGAATCAATTAAGGTTAAATAAAAATGTAAAAATTCATTAAATTGTGAAAAGCAGAAAGATTGTTGCAAAGGTTGGTATAGGTCAGTGATTTATCGTTCTGATGATGTTGGTCGTCAGTACCAACGAAACGTCCACAAATAAAAACCTGACTAGATTTAATTGAGGTTATAGTAAAGTTACCGGAAGAACGAGAAAAACTCCAAGTAAGCAAAAAGAATGTTACGCATCGTAGCACATGTCTAGTTATTTTTATTAACATTTTTTAAGAATCAGCTCAGATTCAAACATTGTTACTAAACGATTTCTGTTCAGGTTTATGTCCACAAAATATTATAGGTTCGGGTTCGGTTCGGGTTCACTTGCATAAAATTTTAAAGGTTCGGGTGCGGTTCAGGCTCACAGATTTTAAATATTAAAGGTTCGGGTTCGGTTCAGGTTCAATGATCTCAAATTTAAACGGTTCGGGTTCGGTTCGACTCCCTGGAAGAAACGTTGCATCGGTGGCAAGCCGTTTACGACGCTGTGTCCGTATTAACCGGCCCGGTAGGCGGGAATCGAACCCCAAACCTCCCGCACCGGTAGCGTTATTCTTAACAACTGATTATTTTATTTGAACGCAACGGAACAGTTTTTGTCAAAGCTATAATCAGGGTTCCTTTTCAGTAGGAAGGACTGGATGAAAGTCAGAAAACGTTTAGAACTTCAATGCCATGTTTACCATTTTATCATCTTGACTGTTGTCGAGCACTGCATTATGACAAATCACGACGAAGTTTCCACTGAAACTTAGCAATAATCAAGTCGATAGTAAAAATCGCTTTTGTTTAGGTCCACCACCTTCAAAAGATGTATTTGGAGTTGAGGAAGGATCCATCATCAGAGGTAAATATCTATTTTGTCTTAAATTTTGTTATACAGTGGATAGTTTAAATGTAATCGAGTCAAAAAGTGATTACGATGACAAAAAGAGTGCCAAATTTTACATTGCTTACACCCTGTGTCAAAACTCTTGGCCAGACCAATTAAATCATCTCTACCAGAAAGTTCATTTCAAGTTTAATTTACGTTTATATATTTCAGGCATTTCCAACACTGTGATCTACTTGGTCTGTCCAATTGTAATCGCCTTTCTTTTGATCACCTTTTGCTGCATATGGTATGTTCAGAATATCACAAGCCCTGTTTGTTAAAATGCTGGTCATTGCGACCACATTACTTCTGTTAGCTGACCAAATAATGAAATTAGCGCCAGCAAGTAAAATGCTCCATTCAAAGACGTGTAGGCTATACTGACTTAAATGGAATTTCATTCATTCACAGTTGCTGAGACATTGCTATTGGTGCGGAAGGTTTGGGCTTCGAAACCCGAGTCGATCAAAGCTGATACAGTGTCGCCAACGGCTCGCTATCGCTGCGATGTTTCATCCCAGACACTAAGTCGCGGAGATAGTCCCCGCCATTTGTTATGGCGTAATAACGCCAAAGCGTAGTCTAATGTCTAATAAGTGTAATGAAAATCTAATTTTTTTTTTATGTTGAGTCTGCTCAGATGGCCGAGTGGTAAGAGCGTCCGCCTCTGGAGCTGTAGGCTCGGGTTTGATTTCGAGTCGGGTCAAACCAATGACTTTAAAGTTGGTATTCACAGCTTCCCATCCTGATTATCAGCATTAAGGAGACAGTGTGACGAACAAGTCGGCAAGTTTACTTGTTGTGTCGTTGGGAAAGGCACTTAGGGGTACTCTCCATCTTGATGTGGTAGACAGGTGGTTGGCAACTCCTCAAGGAAGCTTGCTATAGTGCGTTGATTGCTTTCTCGTAATAGGAGAATGAATACGCGACTAAACAGTACACACAAATTTGTTAAGCAGTCCTGGCTGGCTCAGTTAATTGCGAAGACATTGCTATCGGTTTGGGAAGTCTGAGGTTCGAATCCCAGGCTAGTCAAATCGGATGCGGCGTTGTCAGATAAAATAGCGCGTAACCTTATTAAAGGCTAAACAAACAAATTTGCCATATGTTGGTAATGTTGACGGGTTCGAGCCAGAACCGGATTTGCTAGTAGTCCAGGCAGGCAATCTGAGAGTGAAAAATCAAGTCATGCGTAGCAGGATTAGTAATTGCTGATTTTCTAAATATTCCCCCCTTTAGCCCATTCCAGGTTGCACCCTAACCACGGTAGAATGCTTTGCGAACTTCACAAGATCTGAGATAACAGTGTTGTCAATTTATTTTAGCCAAGCGTGCAGAAGACGTCGTATGAAGTATATGAGGAATCAGTACTTTCCTCGGTCAAACATGCACAGTTTTTATAATGTCTATACGCCTTCGATACAAAGGAGTTTTCTTGCCTATTCGCCTTCAATGCCTCTGCCTCAGTCAAGCATGCCTAAAAAAAACTTTTATACCCACGCGCCTTCAATGCCTCAGTCAAGCGTGCCTAATGAAAAGTCGTGTACCAATACGCCTTTAATGCCTCAGTCAAGCGCGCCTGAAGAAACGTTTCGTAACGAAGCGCCTGTAATACTTCAAACAAGCAAGCGTTCAGTAAAATTTGATTCCGAGGTAACTTTAATGCTACTGTCAAGCTGCTCAGAGGTGGTGTATTATCAGTCAAGCGTGAGTAACGGTAAGTAGAAAACATCTGGCTGGTGGTACAGAACTTCAGTGTTGCCAGTGAAAGACGTTTCATATTCCCGAAGCTTTTCGCTTGACACTTGTCAAGGGAATCATCAGAATAAAAACAGCTCAGATGGCCGAGTGGTATGGAGCGTCTGTCTCTTGAGCTGTAGACTCGGGTTTGATTCCGAGTCGGGTCAAACCAATGACTTTAACATTGGTATTCACAGCGTCCCTGCTCGACGTTCAGCATTGAAGTGACAGTGTGGAGAACAAGCCGGCAAGTTTACTTGTTGTGCCGTTGGGAAAGGCACTTAGCGGGATTCCCCCATCTTGGTGTGGTAGACAGATGGCCGGCAACTCCCTAAGCGAGCTCGTATAGCGCTTTGATCGCTTTCTCGTGATAGGAGGATAAATATGCAACTAAATAAAAAAAAATAAAATAAAAAGAGTAGAGCTGCGATCTTAGCGTTCGCAGCTCTATTCCTTTCATTCTGATGACTCTTTTGAAAAGTGTGAGGCGAAAAGCTTCGGGAATATGAAACGTCTTTTATTGGTAGGTAGAAAAGTATAATCTGTAGTGACTAAACTCATTTAGCAATGACAAGTTAGGCTACCACACGTGAGTTACAGTCCCTTGGTGACTGATTCAAATCACAGCTGCACTCAATCACATTTAACACCAGGTCACATGGAATCACTCTACGACACCGTGCTCAGTGTCCGGAATGAAAATTAGGCAAGAGGTGTTTTAGGAAGTTTTTGTTTCTCATCTTTATCGTCAGATTCTTTAAATTATTAGTTTTACTAGCGTAGCCAGAATTTTGCAATGGGGGGGGGGGGGTTGAGAATGACATCATTTTTGGCAATACGTTGTATACAGAAGCGGATCCAGAAAGTTATTGTGGGGTAAGATGTAATTTTGAATTAGTTTGAATGTCAATTAAATGCAAAAACGTTTAGACCCGTAAACGGGCGTAAATAAGCTCTTTGAAAATGTTTTTATGTCAGGGGGGTATTTAGAGATTTTTTTTCAGGGAGGGGGCACCAATTTTCGTCACTTTTCAAGTGTAGTTTTTTTTGACAGATTTAATTTTAAGCAATTGAAGTAACAAAAACGATTCTAGGAGGGTCCCGGGGCATGCTCCCCTGAAAAAAAATTTGAAAATTTGCATACTGCAATGGCCATTTTAGTGCTTTTTGAACAATTTAAGAAAAGTTTGTCATATTTTTAGCCCCTAACTTGAGCGCTTCACCAAATGTGATGCGGTTTGTTCGCACAGTTTCACGTATGCGTGCTTAAGGCGACTAAGGCATATTGTTATAAAGAGGTTCGAATTTATGGAAAAATTTTTATCATCCAAAACATTGTTGAAAATGGCTGGTGGGGGGATGCATACGCAGCATACCCCACATCCCCCCTGGATCCGCCTCTGGTTGTATAATAACTAAAGATAGCCTCAAATTTTAAGAGAGATGTTTTAAACCAGAAATAACGAAGGCAGTTAAGGCACGCATTGTTGTAAGGAAGTCTAAGGAATGCTTTCTGGTGAAAATGGTAAAACGATTTTTCAAATGTTAGCAATTTAGTTATTTTTTGAGCTACAGTAGCCTACGTACATCATTTTTGCTTGAAATCGTTGAGCTTTTTTTCTACGGAAAGTCTGAAGGGCCGAGGGCAGTTGCATGTACAGGAGCGGCACTGCCCGACTAATAAAATTGCGTCATTGCTTCATTAAGCACAACGGCAAAGAACAAAATTCAGGAAACAACGCTACGTAATTCTTGTTATTATAACAATTACAAAACCAGATTATCAATAACAAAGTATCGAGCACTTCGAAATAAATATCAGAAAAAGGAGTAATTATGATGTTATTTGAGGCTCAATGCCCCCCCGTAGCTACGTCACTGATTAATTTACTCTATTTTATCTAGGCCTATTTTACACAAACGTGAAAACATTTGCTGCTGTTATTTTCTTTTTTAATTTGGTTTACAAAATAAATGTATAACTTTGGTTTCATTGCGTGACACTCTGCCGTTAATAAAAAAGGCGACACGGAAGCGGAACTCCGAACTTTTTTAACTTTAGACAGTAAACACTGTTTCGACCTTTCAGGTCTCATCATCTTTGTCAGCGACATGGGCTAGCGGTACCGCACGCAGGTGACAGATCCTACGTGACAGGTTCGATTCGCGGCTGGAGCCGATCGCATTTGACATATATAACGGGTGGCTGCTGACTCGAAGAGCGCAAGCTCACTTCGCAGTCTACCGCAATTGCCGTGAAATTTTCAGTTCAATATAATTTGAAAACCTCATGAGCGCAGTTGGTGTGACTGACATTTACTCAAGGCAATATACAACATTCCGAGAAGGATTCTTTTGCTTGTGGTTCGTAACTATGCCAGTTACACAACCCGCCAAGAACTTCTCTGCCAAACTCGTTCACCCATGAAAAATCGGGGAACATGGCAGGCACGATTAAGTCTACGCATACAGCCCCGAAAACATAGTCAATATCAGCGCTTAAGGTCACAATTTTTAACACAAATGCAAAAGCGCGGGTACGTAACTGCAGGCAGTGAACACTTTTTCTACCTTTCAAGTTTGATGATTTGCGCTTTTGCATTTTTTTAACCTCTATTTATATGTGTTTTTAAGTCGTTGAAGTCATTTTCTTTTAGTGCTGAATTGTGTTTTTTGTAGCGCTTTGAGTTTGGATCCGTCGATATTTCCTTTGACTTTGTAAAGTCGCAAAGCACGCATTGATTAATTCGACTCTGGCAGTCTATCCTTTGTTATTTCTTGAGATATAAACAGTGGTGGGCGGTAACTAGTTACTTTTGTAACTAATTACTGTAACTAAATTACTTTTCTGCAAAAGTAACGAAATTTGTAACTAGTTACCACTTTAGAACCCTAAAAGTTACAGTTACTTTCATGGGGCATCTTCGTCCGCTAAAAAAACGGAAAAAAAGCATTTAATTTCACTCCATCTTTAATAATGAGCTTGGTTTTTTGACGAGCCCACTGAAACTGAGGCCCAATTAAAAGAAAAATGATCAATGTTCTAAACAAGGCAACCGACAATGTTCTAGATTCTTCAACGAGTAGTGACACAGACAACGACCGTGATGCAAGCTCAAGCGATCAAATAGCCTAGGGCCGCTCATTGTCTCGAACCTGCCCTGAGCAGCGGCTTACTCGGGACTGTGTAACTAAATTCCTGGCAGCATTGTATTTACTTGAGTTGGGTAAGGTGCATTTGCACCCTCGTGGTATGCTGTTGCTACTAAAAAACTTCATAGGTAGTTTGAAAAATAACTTCGTTAACCAGTTCGTTATTACTGTTTTGAGCCATTGCTCCTCAACAGAGTTTACACCGAAAATGTTCTGTATCTTTATCTTCCCTCGTCTGTATGAGCATAGGCTCATGGTTAAAAGCGTGGACCATCGCTCGCAAACGACCGTCTTTAATCGAATATGACTAAACTTACAGAGCTCGTCTGCGCGTTCCGGTTCGAAGACCGGCGAGAGAGATTACGGTCATTGCATCTTGTTTAGCAATTTTGTGGACTCACGTAAACAATGATTTTGCGGTTGTTTAATGCGTCTACTTAATGACATGCAACTGAATGAATTGAAACTCACTTTCTCTTTTTTCTTTATTGAATCACTATTTAATTTCTTTCTGTGAAATAGGTAGGCTGGAGCTGATATAAGTATATATTAGGACAGGGGTGGGCAAACTTTTTACACGAAGGGCCACATTGAAAAACATTTTGAAGCCGAGGACCGCACTGATTGGAAAAGCAAACATAAAACTCAGTACGTCTTCAGATGTCCTATTTACCGCTAAAAATCAGTGATGAGTAAAAAACGCTTAATTCATGTTAGGAGTTCATATTTCTGAAAGTGTCCAGTCAGAAGCAACTTTAAACCGCGAAACTTGGAAACAGCGGCAACTCCTAAGCGAATGTTGATTCGTTGCATACGTAGCCTATAGCGCCTCCGTAGCTTTCTCGTGACAGGAGGATAAATAATTTATGAAGAAATGAAAATCATCATCAAAACTTACTGAAGGGACGCAATAAAAATCAATTCTACCAGTAGTTTGTGGTTTGATCGCTTATCTGATAAACTCAGTTTCGGATCCAAGACCTTGAGGTTGAAAGCTAAGCTGTCCGCCACCGGGTTATCTGCGTTTTTCATGCAATTTTTGCTCTACTTATTGAAACTCCTACAACTTCTGATGGCTTAAGGATTGAGTAGCATATATACCTGGCATATGTCGGCAATGATGGGTTTAATTTTACTTGTGAAATAAGCAAAGCCAATGTAAACATAGAAACAAACAAACATTGTTTATATGTGCAAGTTTTAGCGCAAGCGTCAATCAAAAACAACAGCACAGTAGTGAAGAGATTTGTAATGACAGCAATGGAAACACAGACTGCACGCGGCTCATCTGAGTCGCTGTCACCTGCAAAATGCATAACCGTGCTAGCACCGAGTGTAATAGTAAAAATTGGAAAACAATTTAGTAAAACACAAAAACAGACACGTTACTTCATCCTTGAAGTCTACAGTGGATAATATACAGTATTGCCGTTTCTTTTTCAAGCATCCTGTATATCCAATATCAATCAATCAAGCTTTTTATTCTTGAAAAAAAAAAAAGGTACCGTCGCACACATTTACACAAAGAGAAACTCAAGAAAAAGAGGAAACGACACAACGACAAAGCGTTAAAACATGCGATATGAAGATAGTAGTACACACACACAAAAAAAACAAAAAAACACGCATGGTCGTGACACCTAAAAAAAAAAGAGGAAAAAGAGAATCACCTGCAGAATAAAGGCCCGAACACACCAACTGAGGCGCCGAGACCCTCGAGACGCCGCGCAGACCCATCCCATTCCAACACCGCATCAGCACAGATGCGATGTCGCAACCAGATAAAGCCGCACAACGCCACAAATATCACAAGATAGTACAGGGCATACATTAGTAAGAGCATCCGTATTGAAACTGGTACAGAAATTTTATAGTAATTTGATTTGACAGCTCAAATGGCCGAGTGGTGAAAGAGTCCGCCTCGGGAGCTGTAGACTTGGGTTTGATTCTGAGTCGCGTCAAACCAATGACTTTAAAATTGGTATTCACAGCTTCCCAGCTTGATGCTCAGAATTGAAAGGTGTAGAAAACATGCCGGCAAGTTTACTTGTTGTTCCTTTGGGAAAAGCACTTAGCGGGATTCCCCCTTGTTGGTGTGGTAGACAGATGGCCAGCAACTCCTAAGCGCCTTAATCGCTTTCTCGTGACAGGAGGATAAATCACTATATGTATACATACAAAGAATACAATCGAACTACTAACTAAATACAACTAAATACACAGAATACAATCGAACTACTAACTAAATGCAACTAAATACAAAGAATACAATCGAATAAACCACCAGCAGCGAGGCGGAATATCAGTGAGTTATAATTTAATGAGTACAAGTGGATATATATCCTGTCCACATGTCCAGTTTTAATGGGCCAAATGCCTACAGGCGTTTGCATCATAATTGAATTTTTGATGCCATAATTGAAAAAAGGAATTGCGATATCAAAAATTTAATATCATAACGTTGCTTACACATGCATATTGCTTTCTACTACACAGTACACAAGCAGCTTTTTAATAGTTGTAGGATATTACGTCTTGTTCCATATGTTTCCAGCTTCTTTGGCAAGATACTGCGATTAACAGTGTCGCAGTTTTCAACAACCGATTAATGGATTAAAAAACACTAGCTTAGGAAATGTTTGTTGTTCCTATGTTTACATGTTCCTGTTTTTTTAGTGTCTGTGTCTGATGAACGACCGCCTGTGTCTGGTGAACGATCGTCTGTGTCTGGTGAACGATCGTCTATGTCTGCTGAACGATCTGTCTGATGAAGGAAGAACAATACATTATTTTTTGATTACACTTAAATATTTTTTTCCATTAAGAGTAAGCTAATAAAACAAAAAAAGGAATGAAAGAATTTTTCACAGAAATGTGAAAGCAGAGACCTATCCAATTCGTGGTAAGATGTTGAGAAATTCATCCAGCTCCTATAGAGGGGACGTTTTAATAGGATTAGGCTTATTATAGGACCTGATGTTTTTGCAGTAGCACACCGTGAGATAACAATAAAGCTCTCTTCTGGTTACTGCTTTCGTGAAACTGGTGAACACTTGTGATATCGATTTGATTTCGAGTCTACTAAATCAGTTGATGCTGCAGCGAGAACTTCTTTTGCTTTGCATTCCCACAATGAATAAATAAATAACTGAGGTCATTTTCAGATTATATTCAACAGGAACTAAATTACTTTTACCTGCAAACGTTGATAGTTTTGCTGTTTTTTTGCACTCTTAACAGTGGAGTATAGTATATGCCCTGAGCAATCAAATGCAGCAGCTTACTGTTACCAAAGTCTATCCAGTTGTTATGGCCTTGGCGTGCAGGATAGGCCACCTCCCGATAGCTAGTGCGGCTACTTATATTTGAAATATCGCATTCCAATGTTCTTTCTGCGGATCGGTGCGTTATTGATGATATTCTTAGGCAATGTAATGCAAGGGCGCGGAGGATTTGAGTCAAACGTTTCCCACCCTGAATAAGGTCAACAATCTCTCAAATAAAATTTTTTCAACCATTACTAAAGGATTTACTTCCAGTAAATATTATAGTATTTTCGATATTTCTGCACTAAAAAAATGTTCTGGAGATTTATTTATTCTTCATTGTAACATTAGATCGCTAAACAAAATTTTGATGACTTGTATCAGCTTATAAGTGAAACTCACAATCCTCCTGGCTTAGTATGTATCTCAGAAGCACGACTTAAAAATGGCGTTCATGTAAACATTAAAATGCCTGGGTATCAATTTACGCATGTTGATTCAAAAACGAATCCAGGTGGTGTGGGCATATACTGTACATCTCTGATGATATTGAATTTAATCACGCTTCATCTTATTCCATTACATCTGATGGATGTGAAATATCTGGTAAAATATTAACGTTAAAACTTCAAAAAAATATCTTGTGGGACTCATTTACCGCTAACCAAAATACAAAGTTGATGAATTTGTTGAAAAAATCAATCATAAATTACGAAAAGCTAACATTGAAAACTTTAAATGAATAGTGATTGGAGACATAAACATTAATCTTTTAAATGAAACATCAGCTATTGTCTCATCTTATCTGAATATGTTAAACTCTAATGATTATTTTTCAATATTACATAAACCTACTCGTAAATCTGATACTTGTGCTACACTGACTGACCATGCCTATACCAATGATGTAAACTGTAAAATTGTTTCTCGTATTCTCAAATATCAAATCTCCGACCATTTTCCTATTTTCGTTTGCATTCAAAGCCTCAAAAAGACACTTGAAAAACCCGCTGGAAGGCTTTGTTGCTGCATGTGTAACTTTGTTCCTTCAAATTATTGTAACAGTTTACAGGTTACCTTGGAAGATCTATTCAATGATTTTACCGAATTAAGCACAAGCAACTTTGATTCTTTCTTTCAACAATTTTTGATAATTATTCAATCTGTTGTCGATGCACATGCTCCACTTAGAAGATTCTCAAGAAAACAAAAGAAAATGCGAAGAAAATCTTGGATTTCAAAAGGCATTTTGGTTTCTATCAAAAAAAGCAGAAATTGTATAAAGCTTATTATTTACATGATTGCTCCGAGGAAAAATTGTATTACAAAAGATACAATAACCTCATAATCAAAATCAAGACAACTGCTAAAAAATTTTATTTCGCGGAAGAATGACAATTAAATTCAAATGAGCCCAGTAAAATGTAGAAAACCTTGCGCGAAATTTCATCGAGTATTAAACAACACTCCACGACTCCTAACTGTGTAAAAACTAACGACTCACCTTCTTTTAATTTGGAGCTATTAACTCATGCCTTCAATGAAAGTTGGAAGTAACTTAACAAAATCCATAAAGTCATGTTATTCCCATACTTTGCATCTTAAAAATAGAGTCCCTTCTTCAATTGGTTTGTTGCCTCCACTGCTTACGAGGTCGCCGCCGAATCAAAAAGACTCAAAGCTAACAAGTCTACTGGTGACGATAAAATGCCAACGAAATTCATAATAATGGCTGCTCATGTTATCGAACCTTATTTATCTTATTTTATTGATTATGTGTTCTCAAGTGGTACATTTCCCAAAGCTCTTAAAATCGCCAAAGTAATTCCCATCTGTAAGTCTGGACGAAAAGACAATGCGAACAATTACTGAGCGATATCCTTACTTTCTCATTTTTCCGAAGTAATTGAAAAACTTATCAAAACTAGATTAACCAGTTTCATAACCAGAAATGACATCTTGCATCAACGACAAAGTAGATTTCGAAAGAAATTTACTACCATGTTTGCTAATATCGATGTTCTTAGCGATTGTTTCGACAATATTAATAACAAAAAGTTTTTTTGTGCGAATGCTTTAGATATTAAAAAAGCACTTGATTCGGTTGATCATAACATATTGTTAAATAAGCTTGAACATATGGTATTCGTGGAGTGTCTCTTAAATTATTTTCTAACTACCTAAGCAATCGACAACAACATGTATGCGGTCATAATAGTAATTCCTCTTTGGTAGAAATTAAATCTGGTGTACCACAAGGCTCGGTCTTTGGCCCTATACTCTTTCTTTTATATATAAATGATATTTCAAATGCACTGACTTCCCCTCCGCGTTTATTTGCAGATGATAACTTTCTTTTATATTCCAGTAACAATATTCATCAATTGGAAACACTATGTAACCAAGAAGTGAGTCAAATCAAGCAATGGATGGATGCTAATAAATTGAGTATAAATCCAAAAAAATTTCAAGCATGCGTCATTAAAATCATTACAAACTACGTTCTCCTCCGTGAAATATAAGATTAACCTACTGTAATGATGCTATTCAAATTTTTGTTGGAATAAAGTATCTTGGTGTTTTATTGGACGATAAATTAAATTTTTTTTCCCAAATACACACCTTGAAAATCAGACTATCGTGTAATGTAGAAGTGTTATTAAAACTTAAAAAATTCTTGCCTAAATCAGCTCTTTTAACACTCTATTTTTGCTTAATTCATCCTTTCCTTTCTTATGGTGTCATAGCTTGGGGACCTTGCAACAAATCTTATACTAACAAAATACGTTCTTTGCAAAATAAAGCTGTGCGAGCCATAGGGCAAGTCAATTGGAATTCACACACTAACCTTCTTTACAGCTAGGGTGGAAACCCACACCTAAACCTGAAAACCCGGTTTTAAAGGGAATTTTGGAAACCCAAACTGAAACTGACACCTACGTAGCCAAATTTTTGAAAACCTAAACCTGAACCAATACCGTTTTTTCTTGAAACGTCAACACCGAAACTGAAACTCAAACCTGTTCAAAATTTTCTAAGGTTTTGGGTTTTAAAAATTGTCATCACCATCCTTACCAGTACAGTTCCTTTAATGCTGAGCGTCACATAAGGAAGCTGTGAATACTAATTTTTGAGTCTTTGGTTTCATCGGACTCGGAATTATACCCAAGTCGACAACTTCTGAAGTAATTGCTCTCCTCACTCGGAAATCTGAACTGCAACTTATCATCGTAATAAAACAAAAATGCCCAGGAGTAGAGCATTTAAATAATTCGCATTAAAAATAAAACAGCTTTTTTGGGTGAAACTTAAACCGAAACTGAAACCCAGAAACCGAGGCTGTGCGTAAGCAAAACTGAAACCGAAACTGGAACCTATTTTGCAACAGTGGTGAAACCAAACCAAAACTGAAACCTGACATCTGGGTTTCAACACACCAAAACTGAAACTGACACCCTAACGCCAACTAGCCAGGTTTCCACCCTTGCTTTACAAACAGCTAAAAATTCTTAAATTGGACGACATTTACAGATTTGAATTAGGTAATTTTATGCATATGTTTTTCAGTAAATCCATTTCCTCTTATTTTTCCAATTATTTTGCTGATTTCATTTTGACTTAAATACATATGTTACCAAATCATCAACCAGTCAAAATTTGATTCTTCCTTCTTTTACTACCGGTACTAAAACAACTCAAAAGTTAATAAAATTTCAAGGAGCCAAACTTTCGAATGACCTGTCCATTACTTTGAAGCGTCAATCTCGTAACAAATTTGTCAAAGAATTTAAAAAATGCATTACCGGTATTTCTAAATATTCATCGTAATATATAGCTCACTATACCACATACACTATAACAATTTTTATATTTTTCATTCTTCGAAAAATAATCTCAAGTCAGGGATTTCAATTCGTGTTTTAATCATAAGCCTATGTCAACATTTTGCAGCCACTTTACCATTAGGCTACTTTATGTACTTTTTTTTGCTTACCATTGGAGTCTAGTCAAAAATGCGTTTACGTGCACCCCAAGGATATTTTTTTCACGCACATAGCGATGTTCAGCATAGTCCGAAGTTTCCGGCTAGGGTGATCCATTGGCCCAATTCCGGTCCCAATTCCGTTCCATTGACGTCATAATGACGTAACTTTTACAAAAGTTTTCAATATTTTCTTTACTTAGCGACATTCATCGCTTGTGGATATATTTTGTGGCTGAAACTTGGATCAAGTCGGAAGTAATACTCGGACCATCCACACATGAAATTATGACGTAGTAAGTTGATGACATCATAGTTTACGCAGTAAAACGCGGCAAAATTTCCAACAAATTGTGATATGGGGTGTATTTCAACTTTAATCACTTTTGCATTTAATGATGTAGAAACTTGAAAATATTTTTCGTGAAAGTATACTTTATGTACTTTAACACATGCTGTGCAAATTTCGTAAACTTCGACTTACATTTTCTTGCAATTAATGTAAATTTAAAATCAAAGGCTTATGGTGCATAATTCAATAAAGCTTATAGCCTATTACACCATTAGCCGTGATTGCAAATCAAAATTGTCTCTTTTTTGGAACGGTATCTCGCTAAGAGAACTTTACTTGGTCACTGCGATATTTTTAGCAATGACGTCGTATTGCTAGATACGTCAAATTTTCTCATGTGGAAGTAACAAGCAACAAAGTGAGTTTAACTACTAATCATGCAACAATGATGTGGGTTCGATCACGTGATAACGATGTGATGACGTCATAACGTCATAATGTGATGACGTCATATCATTACAATGACAATAATGCAAAATTCAAAATTGCTATTGGCGTACTGATTGATGAAAAGACAAATTGAGTCAGCTTCATTTTCGTTCTGAATGGTGTCGTCGAAATCTTTCAATTCAATAAACTTTTGGTCGTGAGTTTTTAATTTCTTGATGATATTCACGAAGCAGAGTAGCCTACTTTTAGTTTTGCCTATTTGACAAAACAGGTTCTATTTGCCGAATTCGTTGCGAATATTGGTCCTGAGTTTTCATTCATTCTTGCTTACACGGTACAAGGATTGGGAGCCTCACTACCGGATAGTCGGAGACCATAACTGCTTTCAAAGATTTTGCACCTGAGATTTTGCGCCATGGACATGTGGCATCACGTTGTCAAAGCCAAGGCGAATTATTCAGGCAAATCTATTTTTAGCCTTCAACAACAAATTTATCACATTTGATAATTTTGTCATATTTTAATGCAAATAAAATAATTTTCGTATCCGCATCAAGTCAACTAGTAAATGACTTTCACCGGTTTTGCAAAGTTAGTGCGACGCATTTCATTTATTGTTACATGGTAAGTTTTCGGCGAAGTTCTCTACAATTTGTCGGCAAAACGGCTAAACCGTACCACGCATGAGCAACAGATCATTCGTGACGGGTTCGAATCACGCTTGGTGCCGATCGCATTCGAAACATGTTTCTATCGTGGCTGTTGACTCAAAGAGCAAAAGCACTTTTCGCCATTTCTTATGCATTCTTTCATTTTCTGTCCAATGCTTTGTAAATAACCCCACTTACATATTATTTGTGTATATTTTAATTCAGCTTTAGCGTCAGCAGATCACTAAGGGTTATTGATGCACTGATTTACAAAAGCTTGAGATTAGGACAGTTTTTCGTCAATTGGTTTAGCAGTAATTATCCTTTAAAGTAGCGATTTTCAACCTTCTTATTCAGCGGGGCAGTTTTATTCAGGATCGCCGGATGTTGGCCACGCACAGATTGTAACTGCAGTGACTACAACTTGAAATAACATTCAAAAAGCTTGCTGAGAGTCGTTGTAGTTAAAGGTCCACTTGCAGTTGAAGTTATATCACCCGAATTCATTTTTGACTTCAAACCCTGCTTTCCACCTGCAAGTTGTAACAGTGATAACAACATCTCTATCGGTGAGAGAGGTCTGGGTCAGATTCTCGGACCGGTCAAATGAAATTGTATAGCTGTGTTGCCTTTGTATAGCTGCGCTGGACTGCAGAGATGAGCCCCGCCAAATGTGATCGCGAGTAGAATTAAGATTCCTGCTTTTGTTTATTAGATGCTAGTCTAACTGGCGAAGAAAACAAGCAAATTCATTGTAAACGATAGAAAATTGCGACGTAAATAAACCTCTAGCTTTGGAATTGCCATTGAACGCATACAAGGCCTGTATTACAGTAGCAGGCCGTGTTGTTTTACTGTGGAACAAAACAAGGCAAGCAGCGTGCTACACAAACTGAGCGTTTTTTACGCACCTACAACCAATACGGAGGTTATGGTTTGAAGCACCGTTGTGTAGGACGATGAAGATCTCAGATTTATCGACATGCCGTATTGGCTTGACATTTCAGATATCAATAAAATACTCTTTCGATTTTGGAAAGTGTTTGTGGGCCACAAAAATGTCTCGCGGATTACAAAAAAGCCACTGTTTGAGCTACGGATTGAAAACCCCTGGTTGTCAGAAAAACACATATGCAGTGGAAATAATGGTTATAATGATGGTTTGCGACACCGAGCGATGCAAGCGCGACGTGGGCTGGGTGTACACTAACGCTTGGTGCGCGAAAAAGGGTACCGTTATCATTTTTTCCGTCCTTCCAGACTCATCAGGTGCACAACTACGACAGCCAAAACTAGCTCTAACTAAACTAACGAAAATCGAAGCTTATTATACCGTTTGCTAATCAGAAGAGCGCGGCAAGACAGAAAGAGCTCAAGATCCAGAACTTATTACAAAATCCAAGATTACGTAAGCCACAGAAGCACCTCGAAGCAAAAAGCGCTCGTAAGTCAGAACACAGTTAGCTAAGACAACGAAGCACCTTGCGCAAGTGAAAATGCCAACCAAAATCGGAGCTTATATTATACAGTTTGCTAATCAGAAGGACGCGGCAAAACAGAGAGCGCTCGAAGTCAACTCAATTACAAAAATCAAGATGACGTAAACCGCAGAAGCACGGCGAAGCAGAAAGCGCATGTAGGTCAGAACACATTATTAGCATCATGCGCGCGTGGAAATGCAAATCAAGTCAAGTGCAGAAACCGAAGTCGAAATTATTTGTGATACCCTATAGAACTCTAACAACTTTAGTAATGACTATTAACCAAGAACAAAAGTTCGTAACCAAGGTCAAAACTGCCCGGGATCATCCAAAACCAGCAAAGCTTATTTTCTTTCATCTGGATGGAAGATTTTCGCAGAAATCTTGTCGCATTGGTTTTTGCAAGATATTCGCAAATTCTGAAGCATTCATATTCAAATTCTATCAAACGTAGAAATATGCCCTGTTTTTAATTTTCATTACTAAAAATATTTCCAGTTTTGCGATTTCAGAAGATATGTTTTCCTAAGCCACGTAATAGCTATAAGTGCGTGAAATTCACGTTAACGTGATAAGCCCAGGTAATCTACTTAGTTTTTCCAGCAAAAGACAGAAATTGCCGGCAGGTACCCTGCGAATGTTCTGAATAATAAAAAAGCAAAGGTCATTCCCGGACCGTAGCTAAAAATCCTACTCGAGCGTGCGCACCTTTTTTGTACGAGGAGTTAGTTAATGTTTTTTATTTCCATACCGGCAACACAAGAATAATATTCAAAAATACCATACAGTGTAATTGGACAACACGAGAAAAGGGAAGAAGCAACGAAACAATAAACGTTGTAAATTACAAGAGAAGAGTGGAAGGTCAAGAAAAGTAATATGAGAAGCATGGTTGCACCACCCCACGATAGAGATTTATCAAACAAAGAAAAAGAGCGCGCTCATACAGTACAGTTAAATCATCTATCCTGCAGACCTATGTAAATAACAGCGGTTCTCGCACTCCCAGGGGATGCGAAAATTGGGTTCTTAGGGTACCAGCTTTCCACCCAATTGAAGCTTAAATCAATTACACCAACCCATTATTACAAACGTTTCATCTGTTATTTACATTTTTACATTACGTTTTGTTTATTTTAATTCATTGAGTACTTTTTTTAATTCTTCTTTTGGGACTTTCGCAACTATTAATTTCAACTACAATGATGATTTAAAAAATCAATCCAAATTAGGCAAGGGGATCAAAAACGATTTTACTTCCGAAAGGAATGAAATGAGAAACGCTGGTACATAGCATTTTATATTGCATCTATGAAATGCTTATTTAGTTGCATATTTATCCTCCTATCACGAGAAAGCGATCAATGCGCTCTACGAGCTTGCTTAGGAGTTGCCAGCCATCTGTCTACCACACAAGATGGGGTAATTCCGGTAAGTGCCTTTCCCAACGGCACAACAAGTCAACTTGCCGGCTTGTTCTCCACACTGTCCCTTCAATGCTGAACGTCAAGCAGGGAAGCTGGGAATACCAATTTTAAAGTCATTGGTTTGACCCGACTCGGAATCAAACTCGAGTCTACAACTCCAGAGACAGACGCTCCATACCACTCGGCCATCTGAGCTCTTATGGACGTCGGCAGCTTTACGAAAATAAAACGTGCAAATGTAACCATCATTAGGCTGTAGCAGTTGCAAGAGACAACAGCAATCTTTTAGCTAGAACCTCACAGGCCTTCCTTCGTTAAGTTCGAGATGTTTTAATCTACGATCTGTCTGCTTGCAACAAGAACATTATCCGTAATATTGCCTTGGAGTTTCCAGCCAGAAGGTTGTTGTTGCCTCTTGCATATGCGAGAGCCTATTCTTGGCTGCTTTTGCACGTTATATTTTCTCGTAAAAAAATTCCATAAATGATATAATACAATATTAATGCGTCTGCAGGATTGATGGATCTACTCCTTGTTCGAGAGAGTTGCGCACGCTCGAGTAGCATTTTAGCAGCGTTACGGAAATGACCTTTGCTTTTTTATTATTCAGGACGTCGGCAGGGTAGATGCCAACAATTTCTGTCTTTTGCCTGAAAAAAGTATGTCGATTACTTGGGCTCACCACGTTAACGCGAATCTCACACACTTATACCTATTACATGGCTTAGGAAATCATCTCTTCTAAAATCGAAAATCAACTATGAAGATATTTATTTAATAATAATAAATAATTATATATAGGGGCATATTTCTAGATTTAATAGAAAAGAATTTGAATATGATTGCTTCAGAATTTGCGAATATCTTGCAAAAACCAATGCGATAAGATTTCTACGAAAATCTTCATCCTGATGGTAAGAATATTTTTCTACTGCAAGTGTGTTTTGGTGACCAACTTTAAAGGATAATTACTGCTAAACCAATTAACGAAAAACTGTCCTAATTTCAAGCTTTTGTAAATCAGTGCATCAGTAACCCTTAGTGATCTGCTGACGCTAAAGCTGAATTAAAATATACACAAATAATATGTAAGTGGGGTTATTTACAAAGCATTGGACAGAAAATGAAAGAATGCATAAGAAATGGCGAAAAGTGCTCTTGCTCTTTGAGTCAACAGCCACTACAGAAACATGTTTCGAATGCGATCGGCACCAAGCGTGATTCGAACCCGTCACGAATGATCTGTTGCTCATGCGTGGTACGGTTTAGCCGTTTTGCCGACAAATTGTAGAGAACTTCGCCGAAAACTTTTTTTTTTTTTTTTTTTTTTTATTTTTATTTCAAGCCACCTAATTGCAGCTTAGGATTTTTCTGGTAGTGAAGTACATGCATCATGGAGATGACCTAGTTGAGCATCGAACCCGCGAAGCCAGCTTCGGGGCCCAATGCACCAACCACTCGGCCAACTCCATGTACTTCGCCGAAAACTTACCATGTAACAATAAATGAAATGCGTCGCGCTAACTTTGCAAAACCGATGAAAGTCATTTACTAGTTGACTTGATGCGGATACGAAAATTATTTTATTTGCATTAAAATATGACAAAATTATCAAATGTGATAAATTTGTTGTTGAAGGCTGAAAATAGATTTGCCTGAATAATTCGCCTTGGCTTTGACAACGTGATGCCACATGTCCATGGCGCAAAATCTCAGGTGCAAAATCTTTGAAAGAAGTTATGGTCTCCGACTATCCGGTAGTGAGGCTCCCAATCCTTGTACCGTGTAAGCAAGAATGGATGAAAACTCAGGACCAATATTCGCAACGACTTCGGCAAATAGAACCTGTTTTGTCAAATAGGCTAAACTAAAAGTAGGCTACTCTGCTTCGTGAATATCATCAAGAAATTAAAAACTCACGACCAAAAGTTTATTGAATTGAAAGATTTCGACGACACCATTCAGAACGAAAATGAAGCTGACTCAATTTGTCTTTTCATCAATCAGTACGCCAATAGCAATTTTGAATTTTGCATTATTGTCATGGTAATGATATGACGTCATCACATTATGACGTTATGACGTCATCACATCGTTATCACGTGATCGAACCCACATCATTGTTGCATGATTAGTAGTTAAACTCACTTTGTTGCTTGTTACTTCCACATGAGAAAATTTGACGTATCTAGCAATACAACGTCATTGTTAAAAATATCGCAGTGACCAAGTAAAGTAATCTTAGCGAGATACCGTTCCAAAAAAGAGACAATTTTGATTTGCAATCACGGCTAATGGTGTAATAGGCTATAAGCTTTATTGAATTATGCGCAATAGGCCTTTGATTTTAAATTTACATTAATTGCAAGAAAATGTAAGTCGAAGTTTACGAAATTTGCACAGCATGTGTTAAAGTACATAAAGTATACTTTCACGAAAAATATTTTCAAGTTTCTACATCATTAAATGCAAAAGTGATTAAAGTTGAAATACACCCCATATCACAATTTGTTGGAAATTTTGCCGCGTTTTACTGCGTAAACTATGATGTCATCAACTTACTACGTCATAATTTCATGTGTGGATGGTCCGAGTATTACTTCCGACTTGATCCAAGTTTCAGCCACAAAATATATCCACAAGCGATGAATGTCGCTAAGTAAAGAAAAATATTGAAAACTTTTGTAAAAGTTACGTCATTATGACGTCAATGGAACGGAAATGGGACCGGAATTGGGCCAATGGATCACCCTAGCCGGAAACTTCGGACTATGCTGAACATCGCTATGTGTGTGAAAAAAATATCCTTGGGGTGCACGGAAACGCATTTTTGACTAGACTATTTGTCTGCCCCGATTTTGTTACCTCAACTGACTATACAAGTAAACTGCTCTTTTGCTATAAGAGTAACAGGGTGACCGTTTGACTCGAAGACTTTGCGTCCCTTCACGGTTTCCTGTCGCTTATGTGTTATATGTTCATTGACATACTCATACGTTGATTTTTTATCGTTGAAATGAGGACAAAATAAAATGTTCTGATTCTGATTTCCTCGCCCTACATCCTTGCACAAACCCGGAAAGTTAATTAGTTAGTTAGGAAGGATCACGAGAAAGCGATCAATGCGCTATGCGAGCTCGCTTAGGAGTTGCCAGCCATCTGTCTACCACACCAAGATGGGGGAATCCCGGTAAGTGCCTTTCCCAACGGCACAACAAGTAAACTTGCCGGCATGTTCTCCACACTGTCCTTTTAATGCTGAACGTCAAGCAGGGAAGCTGTGAATACCAATTTTAAAGTCATTGGTTTGACCCGACTCGGAATCAAACCCGAGTCTACAGCTCCAGAGGCAGACGCTTTTATCACTCGGCCTTCTGAGTTGTTATGCAACAGGTATTGAGCACCAGAACAGAACAACACTTGTTCAATAACGCTTCAAGAACATAAAAGCAGAGATTTTAACATGCGGTTATGAGTAAAAAAATCTAAGTCCCATTATCCTTGAAGATTACGCCGAATAGCGTAACGACTAACGAGTGTCGGAGCTCGTTTTCGCTTCTAAGCGCCTGGGCAACACAGTCTGAAGAAACGTCGCAGAGGTGGCGAGCGGTTGGAGTCGCTGCGTCCGATTCGGCCGACTCGGGAATCGAGCCCTAAACCAGTGTTTCTCAACCCCGAGTCCGCGGACTCATTTGGCGTGAATGAGTCTGCGAAACTTACAGGTACGGTAAGTTACAGGGTTAAAAAGCGAATTTGAAGAGCAAAATAAAGGTCATCACGTCCGCAGATGTGCAATTTTCCGCCCAAAATCAAGTGAAGAGCAAAAGAAAACTTTACTCCACCAAAGTTTTGTGCATTTGGCCCCAGCGCTCTCCCCTCTGGATACGCCCCTGAACACCTGAAAAAAAACTGGGCTTTTGACCCCCAAAAAGGCCGAATTACGACACTGGGTACTACAAAGCATTCGCGAGCTTATATTGTCAGCATGTACGAATTAAAAAAAGTAATGTACCGGGTGTTACAAAAAAGATATGGTAAAGTGGCAAATTTTAAAATGGTCTGAAGAAGTCGATTTTTCAGAAGAAGAAGTCGTAGTCGATTTTTCAGCATCAATGTAAAGTTTCAACTTCCAAATCCATGGTTTTGGTTAGGAGCGTATTTAGGGGTAGGGGGTCATTGTGCCATGCCCCCCCTTTTAACTCTGCCCTTTAGTAAAAAAGAGCGAAATTAATGCTGCCAAGTGACTGAAATATGCCAGACTCTTTTGATGGTTTCTGTAGCTTATGGCCAGAGGCGGATCCAGGGGGGTAGGATGAGGAGTATGCATCCTCCCACCAGCCATTTTCAAAAATGTTTTTGATGTATACAAATTACAAATTTTCCATTATTTCGAACCTCTTTGAGAGCGATAAGCCTTACGCCGTAAGCACACATAATCGAAAATATGCGAACAAAATGCATCGTATTTGGCGAAGCACTCAGAATTAGGGTCAAAAAGTTTAAACACAATTTGCGTGAAATTATTGAAAAAGCACTGAAATAACTATTATATAGCATATAGATTTTCAAAATTGTTTCGGGGGAGCATACCCCAGGACCCCCTGAGAGCCTTTTTTGTTTCTCAATCATCTTCAAATTAGTTCTGCCGAAAAAAATACGCTTGAAAAAAATATAGAAATTATTGCCCTCCCATCCCTTTTCAAATTTCTCGCTACGCCACTGGTTTCGCGGCGTAGACTATAGCAGCGACTACAGCAAAAAACATGCATTCGCCGCATGTGACCAGTCCGTTATCGAACAACCTTGTTTTCATATCTATGAGTGACTTGAGTCCGCGTATATTTAGGCTAGCTTGGAAATAATCCGTGGGCTAAAAAGGTTGAGAACCACTGCCCTAAACCTTCCACACCGATAGCGACACCTTTAGCCTCAACGCCAACGGTCAGGTCGGTGATAATTCCACCCGATCATTTCGGAATAAAGTTGAAGCAGTAAACAGAAGATCTCAAGTTGCTTTCTTCATCGCAGATTCAACTGGTGTGATCCTGAAAGATCAAGATGCTACATGCTATTTTGAATCGAGGAAAAGATTACTTTAGTGATGGCAACAGCTCAGATGGCCAAGTGATAAAAGCGTCTGCCTTTGGAGTTGTAGACTCGGGTTTGATCCTCAGTCGAGTCAAACCAATGACTGTAAAATTGGTATTCACAGCTTCCCTGCTTGACGCTCAGGGTTGAAAGGACAGTGTGGAGGCCAAGCCGGCAAGTTTACCAGCGCCGTTGCGAAAGGCATTGAGCGGCATTCGTCAAAGACCTTTCTCTTTGTCTAATCTTCTTTGCTTAAAAGCATCGCTTATTTGTTGAAATCAAAAAGTTTGCTGAGAAGCACGGTATTAATAATTTAATTTAACCGAGATTTTCTTGAGCAAACGAAAACTGAGAAGTCACCTGCGATTTTAGGGTTGGACCCATTCATTTTTTTTCCGATTTTTCAATTTAAATTCATTGACCTTGAGAAAACAAAATTCAAATTCTCTGACTTTAAAAAATTTGATTTCAATTTCACCATTACTTCGTGACATGAGCGGATTCAAAATCAGTCCGACTCACCAGTCCCAACTCACCAGCCAGTAGTCTACTACTGATTCCATACTTCTTGGTAAGCCAGTTTTTTAAAAATCATGTGCTCAAAACAACAAAAGTTTTTGAGTGCTGTATAAGGTTCAACGAGTAGCAACTAGTTAAAAAATTTTACTCAAGGAATGCGTAAAACTAAGCAAAATGGCAGCTAACTCCAAAAATAACAGTACCAGGTGCAAAAAACATTGGAGTCCGAGCAATCGGATGTAAAGTCTATTCTCCAGCAGGTGCACTAACGGAGCGAAGATAGAAAGAAGCCTTTTAGAAGAAAGAAAGATAGAAAATATAAAAGAAAGAAACCTAACGGAGCGAAAACAAGATAGAAAGAAAGAAGCCTAACGGAGCGAAGATAGAAGGAAGCCGGAGCGAAGATAGAAAGAAGTCTTTTTTGCTTTTTAATTGCAATAAAAGTTGCCACGTGACCTAAACACACCTCACGGAAAAAATTACCTTTTTCTTTTTTGAATAAACTTTAAAATCTCCGCAAGCCAATCAAAACCTTTCTATTTTTGCCAAAACAGAGCCCGAATCTGACGCTTAGTTGGCGAGTTCATGTGTGGTGTTTTATCAAAAAAGTAATACTGAAATTAAATTGTGTTTGAGTCTGAAATCATTTCCTGTAAAATATAAACTTATAACGTTATAAATCGCCGCAACCCAGTTGCGGCATTTCAAGTAAAGTTACATCTAAGGGTTATTGTGACTAATATTGTATTGCATTGTTTCGATATTGCTGACTCTGATAAATGCTCGTTTTGAAAGACTTGAACGCGAAACTCCTTTACATTTGTTTTGTACTTGTTCTAGTTTGGTTCTTTTTTGGGAATATGTTATAAGTTGGATTGAAACTAAATTGAAGTTGCAGCTTAATTTACAACCGTTTAATCTGTTATTTGGTGTTGAAAAAGATCATGACTACCAATTATTAACTGTCTTTTATTACACGCTCGATTTTTGATCTACAAATGTAAAATTGCCAAGGAAATTCCAAACATGTACTTCATTCCATTCGAAATGCCAAGGCTTCAGAAAGAGAAATTGCGAAGCAAGAATGTAAATTTGATTTGTACACGAAGAAATGGCACATGATTTTTTAACATTGATAAGCAAATAGTGTTTATGTGAGTTTGTTGTATTTGTTTACTCTTACGTTTCAATAAAAAAAAAAAACAGTTGAAATTACTTAAAAAATCAGAAATAATACCTAATTTTGAAGCAATGAAAGTAACGATGAGAAGAACATGCTATAGTATAAAAAGCGCAAACTTCAAACTCGGCTTCTTGTAGCATGTGAAATACACATGACATTTCTAATGAATAGTATTATGTCAAATCAAAACTACTTCTGCCATTCCAAACGTTAAGAGTATCATGAGTATGCGTCATGCGACTATGGGTTTCACTTTAGTGATTGTCATTTCGCTCGCCACGTCGCGCTTTTCTTCTGTAATGTGGTTTGTTAAATCAAAGTTTGCTTGAGTGATATCATAAGTATTCAATGCGTTAGTTTTGATGTTGTTCTAATAGCAAATCAGTGATTATTAAAAGGCGGGATGAGTTTTTGAGTCTCGTAGCATACCATAAAACTTATGAGCAAGCGATAACAACGCAAATCTGGCTGTTAGATCAGAGGAAGCAAGGCAAGAGCTTAGTGGGCCTAAATGGTTCAGCTCACAAATTTAAAAAGACTTGAGGATTGCGAAGCATCACTAGTGCATTTTATTTAGTAAAAAGCGGTAATTGGCGGCAAGCTTACTTTTGTGTTTAGTGGCGAAGCAAAAATTTTCATTTACCTTTTGAAATTATTCATTAAGTGACAAGTGTGATATAGCAACAACAGGTTTGAAATAAAGTCATAATAACGCAGCACAGTACATTCATCTTCTGATTTAAAGTACGAGCAATTACTGCCAGGTTTGGAATTACTGACATAACCTACTGGCTGTAGCACACCAAGCAAAAGTCAAAAAATCAAAAGCAAACCTTCCTTGTGCTCGTGGTATTACGCCGAAGCGTGCAACGACTAACGAGTGGCGGGGCCCATCTCCACGGCTTAGCGCTTGGAAAACACAGCTCCGAAAAAATGTTTAAACGAGTCTGGATTTGTCCAATGTAAAACGTTTCCGTCGCTTTCTCGAGAGAGGAGGATAACAATGAAGAAATCGATAAAAAAACAACAAGTCATATATCCATAAAAAGATCATGTCACCTGCTCATAACAAGTAGCAATTAAAAGGCCTATCAGCAACCACCGCCTTAATCCAGCTTAGTATTTGAACAAGTTTTGTTAAGCAAAGACTGGATTAATGATTTCGAAAGTCATGAGAAAAAATGGAAACTGCATTACAGCACTTCAACCCTCTCTCTCTCTCTTTTTCGCTCCGAATACTGGATACAGAGAGTGGCTCCACTTTAAATAATACATGGGTACACTGTAACCAGGTGTCAAATGTGATTGGCTGCTGCCGTGATTTGAACCAGTACCAAGGAACTGTCACTCACGAGCGGAAATCTGTTGTGTCGCTGTCACTGATAAATGATTTTAGTCGATTAAGATCATACTTTTCTAGTTACTCGAAGTAGCATATTATGCAAACTCTGTTTCTTCCGTCAGCTTGGCTGGGACGAGGATGAGCGCTTGACTGATGCATTTAAAGGCGCATCGGAATCAAATTTTTGGGATCAAGCGTCCCCCCAGTCACGCTTGACTGAGGCATTGAAGACGCATTGGAATGCAATATCCCTGCAAGCGAACTTGACCCTGGTATGTACGGAGTGTTTAACTGAGGCATGTAAATCGTAACGGTATGAAACATCCCTGCGAGCTCACTTGACTTTGGTATGTACGGAGTGTTTGAATGAGGCATGTAAATTGTAACGGTATGAAACATCCTGCGAGCTCACTTGGCTCCGTTATGTCAGACGCATCAATATGAAATATCACTGTAGACGTCCTAGGCTCAAGCATATATATAAGAAGCGCTCGTCTGAGGTATGTTGGACGCACCGGGATAAAACACCACATGAAGCCATGGTGGCGCAGCCAGAAAATTGGTTTAAGGTTGGGGGGACAATTTTATACTAGCACTTCTCAATACCAAAAAGTTGTGGAGGGACTTCTTCCCCTTGTACCCCCTTCTTTCCTACGCCACAGCATGAAGGGCGCTTGATTGAAGCATAGAAAGCAAATTGGTTCGACACTTTCCTTCAAGCGCGCTTGATTGAGGTATTGAAGGCACAGCGCTATGAAGCTTTCCTTCAGACACGCCTGACTGAAACGTTGAAAGCGTATTCGTATGAAAACTTTCCCTTAGGCACGCTAGACTGGGGCAAGGGAGACAGGGAGTTGCTTTTGACTGAAGAACGTAAGGCTCTGGAACGATAATTCAAATAGCAAATACTCTCCACGACTTCTGCTAGTTTGCTTTAAATAAATATAGCCAACTAAATAAATATGTTATATCGAGTGATACGAATCAGGCATAGTGTACAATCCATTGGTATGTCTTCTCGACATCTGAGCACTAGACTTACTGTAGGGTTAAGGAGCACTTCAATTGTAGTAATTGGCAAAAAAGTTTCGTTATGGACCACATCCAGTCATGCAACAACTGCTTCAAAACGAAAATTTAATTAGACTCATTCAGAATTATTAGCAAATGCGTTCCGGTTACAATCTCAAAGTTCATGAAGCGCCATAAAGAAACATTCTCCTAGTCGCCAACTTTATGCCAGTGTGGTTCATTTTTTACGTAACAAGTTTTCTATTAATTTTACAAATTGAATAGAGTTCAAGGAAGGGATCTGTTGAATCCGTTCATATTTTTCATGATGATATTGTAACATGATATTTCAATTCATATTACTATCATTTTTGTGGTAATTTTCATCTTTTTTAATTTTTATCTTATGTGGCATTTTTTTCAAATTTTGTTTTTTCCCACCTGTTTGTTTCCCTTTTTTCCCTGTTGTTAACTTTGATTGGAAGATTCTCCTAAAATCTCTAGTCTCATGAACTAGAATCCAACGTTTTTTTATTGAATAGAGTTATTGCTATAATGCTATCGTATTAGGTCGTGCATTTGCTTAATTTCGTAACAATTGTTTTATTTTTCGTCACACTTGCTGTTTCCAAACCAGTGTACAATTCACATTGCACTTTTTGATAAAGGATTTTAGCCTAGCAATGCCGTATTTTGTTAAATAAAAGCTGCGGCTACTATTTTTTATTTTTAAATGTTTTGTGCGGTTTTTTAAATGTTTTTTAAATTTTTAAATGTTTTGTTTTGCGTGGTTTTTTATTTTTAACTGTTTTGTGCGATTTCTATTCGAGGACGTCTTATAGTTCAAGAGCGGCTTCAGTTTTCTTTTATGTGAACGTTTTCGTTTTCAAATTGGTGTTTTGTCAGCATTCACGTTAATCTACCATTAGTGACAAGAAAACGGAAATACTAAATCAGCTGCAATCCTGAACTGCAGACAGTGAACACTGTTTCGACCTATCAGGTCTCATCAGAGCAGTTAGTGTGACCGACATTAAATTTTACTCAATGCAATATATAGCTGAGAAAGATATTTTTGCTTGTAGTTTGTAGCTATGCTCAAGAGCGTATTTAGGGAGGGGGACATTGGGCCATGCCCCCCCCTTTTGACTCTTATTTTGGAAAAAAAGAACAAAATTAATGGTGCAAAGTGACCTGAATATTAATTAGCGAAAATGTGCGAACATATTTAGCGAAGCACTCAGAATTAGGGTCAAAAAATTTAAACAAAATTTGACTGAAAATTATTTAAAAAGCCCTAAAATAGCCATTACAGCATGTATGTTTTCAAAAAATTTTTAGGAGAGCATGCCACCGGACCCCCCGAGAACTTTTCTTGTTTCTCAATCATCTTCGAATTTGTTTTGCCGAAAAAAAAAAGAAATTGTGTCCCCCCTCCCCTTTTAAAATTTCTTGCTACGCCACTGTTTATACCAGTTATCAAAACCTGCAAAAAAACTCTGTTAAACCCGTTTGCCCGTGAAAAAGCGGGGAACAAGGCAGGCACTGTGTCAGCGCATGCAGTTTAAAAGACACAGTGAATGTCAGCGTTAAGGTCACAATTGTAATAGAAATGCAAATGCGCTAGTATGTATACAGAACTGCAGATCGTGAACACTGTTTCGACCTATCAGGTCTCATCAGTGCAGTTGGTGGGACTTACATGCACAGATACAATGCATGCCTTGTTCCCCGCTTTTTACAGGCGAACGGGTCGGGCAGAGAGGCTTTTTTGCAGGTTTGGTTGCTGGTATATAATTACAAACCACAAGCAAAAAATGTCTTCTTAGGTATATGATGCCTTGGGTAAAAATGTCGGTCACACCATCTGCACTGATGAAACCTGATAGGTCGAAACAGTGTACACTGTCTGCAGATCTGTACATAGGGTCGGCGCCAGGGGGGGCCTTTCCCCCCCAATCAACAAGCTTAACCTTTTGAATAAAGCAGTTATTGTGCTTAATTTCGAACTTTGCCGCCCCCTTACAAGCGCTTGAAGTTGACTGCTCTGCCGCCGGCTCTGTCGGTACACATACTTGCGCATTTGCATTTGAACTGCAATTCTATGGTCTCTTTTGTGAAACGCTTATAAGTAGGTCATCACGTGCTATCCCTGTCGTCAATCCAACACTTGCAATTCCTTTCGCGTCTGCGTGCACTGTACAGCACTCAACAAAATCAACCGAGGAAGCAACAAAATAGCATTTACTTGAAATAATATCAGTATTATTGATAATGATAAAATGACCATTGATACAGTAGTTTGATTTGTTTTCTTGTATTATAGTTAAGATACAATTTTGTCCGTTGCGACTTCTATCTTTTTCTTTTTTTATCAATATTCTGTGATTGTGCGGTTTCTATTCAAGAAAATACGGCATGCATTAGGATTAGTTATTATATTTTTCGATCAGTTATTCATCATATAATTAAAGTTAACTTTGACTATCTTAGATAATTGTAGTCAAGTGAGGTTCATACAATGAGATCCAAGTAATAACGGGTCCTACTAAACACCGCAAGGAACTACAAGATACTTTTAAACCTTTAAAATGCTTAAAAACACTAAAAGGTACTTTTAAACCAAGTACAAAGTAGCTGAAAACACTACGAGGAACTACAAGGTACTTTTAAACCAACTACAAGGTAGTTGAAAACAGCACAAGAAACTACAAGATACTTGTAAATCAACTACAAGACTTTTAAGGTAATTTCAAACCAACTACAACCCCCCGACCCCCACGAATCCAACCCCCTTACCCCAATCCCCCGACTTCACCCCCCCCCAACTCCAACCCCAATCCCTGACCCCACCCCCCCTGACTCCAACCCCTCAACTCCAACCACCCGACCCCAACTCCAATGCCCCCGATCCCAACCCCCCAACTCCAACGCCCCCGACCCCAACCACCCCGACTTCAACCCCCCCACCCAATCCCCCACCTCAACCTCCTGACTCCAACTCCCCGACCCCAATCCCCCCGACTCCACCCCCCCAACTCCAACCCCCCGAACTCTAACTCCCCCCCCCCGACCCCAACCCTGTTGTGTTTTCAAGTACTTTGTAGTTGGTTTAAAAGCACCTTGCAGCTCTTAGCGGTGTTTTCAATTACCGGTACCTTGTGGTTGATTTAAAAGTACCTTGTAGTGTTTTCAAGCGTTTTGTAGGTTTGAAAGTACCTTCTAGTTCCTTGTAGTGTTTTCAGCTACTTTGTACTTCGTTTAAAAGTATCTTGTAGTTCCTTGTAGTACCTTGTAGTTCTTTGCACTGTTTTCAGTACCTTGTAGTTCCTTGCGGTGTTTAGTAGGACCGAGTAAGAACCTATAGTAACTTTTATCTCGAGGATGCAGACGAGTGAAGCGAAATTCAAATCTGTTAATCGCTGACAAAAGCACGAACAATCGTGTCATTATACGAAATAAAAAAAAAATTTTTTTTAAAGGAACTGCATGAGCGAAACAATGATTAAAGTACTTCAACAAATAAAGAAATACCCACAGTTCATGTTTTAACTAATACGTTAAATATTAAACAACATAATGCAAAATAAAAAATAGTACGCAATATAGGCTACCTCTTGCACATAATTATAGAAGTATACTTAAAAAAATACGAAGTGCGGAAGCTTCAAGCGAAATCACTCAACACATCTTAAATCTTCAGCACAGAAAGTCAAACATTTATGCTCAGTATATAACTATACACCATGAAAATATATTCGCATAAGTATTAACTGTGTTGGCTAAATTATAAAAAATAAACAATAAAAAGTAAACTTAAAATAAGAATGTATCGGTAGTAAAAAAATACAAAAAAATAAATTTTTCTGAATTTTCTCAAAGTAATTCGGGCGCTTTTAACTTTCATTGTTGCATAATGTTTAACTTTTTATTTTAAAAACTGTGTATTTTGTTTTATGAATTTTTTCTTTAACTATCTGCCAGTTTCGAGATGTCTTTGAAATGTCTTCTATTTTTTGTTCGTCGTCATTCCAATCTTTAACTTGTTCAAAAACTGACAAGGCTTTCTCAAACATAATTTTAGCATCAATCAGTCGGTACAATTTTTCATACAAAACACCTAGGTTGTTATAACATAAAGCGAGCACTAGATGGGAGTTTGCTTGCTCGTCAAACACAGTCTTCATTAAGGATATTGCATGCTCCACACAAGTTACAGCTTGAACATAGCGATGTGCATTGCCATAACAACTTCCGAAACGCAATAAAAAAGTTGCAATTTGTCGAATTTTGATGTGCGATTTAACATCTTTAATTAATTGCATTTCATAAAAAATTTCGTCCATATTTTGTTCAAATTTCGTAACATGATCTTGATTAATAGGTCGTTTCACAATGTCCAACATCAAGCATCCTAGATTTTCAAAATTCTGTAGTTTTTTAATTCCTTGCTTGTAGAACTGAGTTAGATAAATTAAACAACGATGCAACGTCAAAGCCAAATTTGAATTTTGAATTTGAATGACTATCTGAACAAGCTGCTCTAGCTCATTATAATAATTTTCTACTTCGTCGTCATCAAAATTTTCATTCTTTATTATTGAAAATACAGCATCGCCACGGCCAACAGCATCTTGCATTTTCGTGATCATAACCAAGCAGCGGATTTGCTTGATCAGAGCCAAAATCAATTCTTTTCCATTCCCATTCATTTTTAAATCCACAGTGATGGTTTTTAGGATGACATTCGCATCAGCGTAATGTTGTTTTTTAATCAGAGTTTCAGCTTTGTCTAAAATAACACAAATTTTCATCTTACCGGTAAATCTGATTTTCTGCACGTTTTTTCCAAGTTAAAATGTGGAAAATGGTGAAATCGTAACGACATCCGCTCCGTAACAAGTTTAAGCATATCGCTATCACTGCAGGGGGTCTGGGGTTCAATTCCTGGGCCTTTCAAATCGGGCTCAGTGCCGCCAACGGCTCACCACCACTGCAACGTTTCATCGGAGCTGTGTCGCCCTAATGGCCAGGCGCTCAGCCGCGGAGATGGGCCCCGTTTCACGTTACGGCGCAATACCTCCAGTAAAATGAAGATTTGATTTGATATTTTTATTACACTTAATTCAACAATAAAATGTGTTACTCTTTACTTCATATCGGGTCGTTAAACAAAAATAGAATGATAGTTAAGGCCTACGTTTGTGGGGAGCTGTTCTGAGGCTTGTTAGCTTTTATAAATCGAAGACATATAACACCAGCATCGGGTGAAAGTATTTTTGCGCACTGTTTATTTTGCTTCACTAACTTTACATCATTTGCAAACTAGCTAGGTAGCGCAAATTGGTACTTGAACAATCAAATTTAAAGAAAGATTTATAGGTCAACATCGAGTTGATATTGCAGATTCATAATTTCCAAAAAGTAAAAACAAACCTGTAAGTTGTGCGATCGCGTTTCCGGAGAGAATTTGTACTGTTGGCGATGTGGTAGAAATCATCAGCTAAAAATATAAGAGCAATTCAGATATAAGCTTCATCATCGTTTGATTCAAATTTTTAAGGGGAGAATTAAGAATTGAAAAACGCTCATCTTGAAGTTTTGTGAGTTTGGGGCAGGGTTTTCGCCCCCCCTTGGGGGTGTGATGCAGCATTTCAGGGGGTGCAAACGGCGAAGGACTTTTCATTTTTTTGTTTTGTATATAGAATGCTTTTATTTTCAGTTGATTTATTGTCAATTGTTTCAGCGCTTTCTTATTGCATGTATTGTTAGGGGTGCGAGAATATCTGAAAATATTTTGAGACTGCGAAGGTTGAAAAGGATGGGAACCACTAATCTAGAAGTATTGAATACCAAAGTATATAAACTTATAACTGAAAATTAAGCCCCCTTAGCCCCTCGTCCTATCCCTGGATCCGATTATGCAATTACTGGAGAAATAGTTTTTGGTTTAGAAAATCAGGACATTTTTGAGATGACATTTACCTTTATCATATCACTAGGGTATAACGAAAATAAAGAAGTAAAAACGGGCAATTGGAGCGAAAACTTAAGAGCCACAGAATTATTCCTCTTACTTTTTCCATTGCTTCTTCTAGCAAGAAATTTCGTGCTAGATCAACAATCCCATTTCGTGCGATGACAATAGGTCTTCGGCAGATTGGGCAACTGTATGCAGCATGTTGATTAATACAAATAATTTTAAATCTTTGTTGCAACGCAAAGTGATACTTCAAATTATAGCCAAGTGCAACGGATAAGCAATAAGCTGAAAATATAAACGTAGAACTTCCCAAGGATTTTCATATAGGCGTGCCAAGTCTCTGTTGAGACTCGGAGACTTAACTTAAGCTATGAATTGCACAGCGAACACAGAGTTTACTGTAATCTGTAAACGACTAAGTTTTGAAATACTTTTCGCTAAGAACAAGCGACATGCGTTCATTGATTAAAAAAGTACAGTCAATGTAGAAAATAACGGTTATACAGTAGTATTTATTTAGAGTCTTGTAGTAGATTAAAGAGCTTGCACTCACTTGACTGATTTGCCGCGAGTTGTTGCAATATGAAGACTTTCTAAACAGCTTTGGCAGAAGTTGTGTCCGCATGCTGTTATCCGGATGGGCTTTCGTAGAGTTTGTAAGCATATAGGACAAGCAAAGGCTTCACTTGATTCATTCATGAAGTTCAAAATCTGGCAAAATTTTCTGACCTCGTTCATTACAAAGTTGATGCCTGGAAAATTTTTATACAGTATTAAAAAGTACAGGGTACCAGTTGGGCCGAGAGATTACTTTATGATTATCTGTAGTAAGGCCTACTTAACTTCAATCGAAAATTTTGTTAAATGAATGCGAATTGCAATCACGCTGGTGTTTTATACTCGTTTTTATTTTGCTGATGACTAATATTTATGTTATGTCACTGTAGCTTAACTGTTAATGCAGTCGTATAAATTTTTTCTTGGTGCTTTTTGCGGGAGTTTTTTTTTTTATGGGAAATCACATTATCATTTTTCCATATTTGAAGTTATGAAAACCGAAAATAACGTACAAGAGGTTTATTAAAATATTTTACATGCCAAAAAATTGTATTTATTTTTAGTTTTTGCACGATTTGGGGAATATGCACAATATTGTGGTAAGTTCTTCCATTTTTGAAAGCAGTATTTCCGCCAAGTGGTGTTTCTAAGGGGAAACACTGCTGCGTCATGACATGCTGACTGTAGATAAGCAGCTTACAGCACAAGCACGCCGTACGATTGGCTGCTCAACATGAGTTTATTACTGTTTTTGGTATATGCAGTAAATATGCATTTTTATTTTGGAACGAAATTTTTAAGTCATCACCACGAATATGAAAACTTGTTAACGATTTAAGGAACTGAAACTAAATTTAAAAACTGAAAATTCTACTACTTCATGAAAATTTTCTACCTAAGCAAGTTGACGGAATCCATTTTTTTGACACAATTAGACTGTGCATGGACTATTCCACTTTTAACCCTCCGATTGATTGGTCATGGACGTCATTCCAAAACCATGAAACATGAATTTCGAAAATCGCGAATTCAAGTGAGATTCGCTGATGAATCTTCTTCTCAATAACGTGGTGCAGAATTAAGCTAAGCTCAGAGAAAATAAAGAAAGGAGAATCAACACATCCATCCCTAACGGATTTGCCTTATTTCAAAATTTGTGTAGCCTCTAAAATGCAAAAAAATTTTCACTATACTCGCGGTGTTACGCCGCAGCGTGTAACGAGTGGCGAAGCCCGTCAGGGCAACACAGCTTCGAACTACGATAAAACGCCGCAGCGGTGGCGTACCGTTGGCGACACTGCGCGCAATTCAACCTGGCCAGAAATCGAATTTCAGACCTACCGCACGTACGTACAACTATGTCGTTATAACTACGCCCACCTTGTAATCTAAAAAATAGTAGTTGTTTTGCGCTTTTAATTCTGACAGCATTTGGTCATCATTTGTTTACTGCCACGCGGAGATATTAGAAGAGCTACTGTAATACTTACCGGCCGGTAATACACCACCTAACGGTAATACCACTCACTCACAGCTAGGGTACTACCCCTCCCCCCAGTCAGCGCCACAGCTAAAGTAGCCTACTAACCAAAAAAGTTTTAAATCTGTTCCGACTCCATAACGCGGTGTGGTATCATGGCGGTATACTGGAGTACCGCTCAGAACTGGAACGAGGACCGAACCTACCAAGACATCATAGCTTCGAGACACGAGACTTCATAAGCCAAAAATTAGAAAATATAAAAACGATAGTATGGGCTCTACTAAGCCAAGTTATTGAAATAACTTTGTGGCAAAATGACATTAGCAAAAACAAATGAAGCAATGAAGCCGTCGCGGTTATGAACTGATGTAGCCTATTATAAATGTGCTATTGGTCATATCCTTTTAACGATTACAATTAATGATTTAACGAGTTCACCATAATAACTACGAAACAGCTTATTATCACAGAAGATTTAAGTCCTTGTAGCTTGCTAGGCAAGCAATACACTAAAAAACTTACAAATTGAGATAATTCAGCTGTGAGCAATTACGAGTCAAATTAGCTGTGAATCACGAGACAAAAACACTGTAACTTAAAGTTGAAACGAATAAATCATAAGGCCTGGTTCGATTCCTGTGACGTGAAAATACAGAACTCAAAAACGACGCTACAGCGAGAATGCGGGTGGTTGGCACCAAAAATTGTTTATATGGGGCATGTCAGGATTGCGTGACTGGATTTTAGATCATTGCAATGGAATCTCATAGTTGTAGAGGGTACCGGTCTAAAGATAGTTCAGAGGCCCGCCCCTGATCTAGCCAATTGGGGGGCTGCCTCCGTCAGATTGTGGAAATCTCCACGCAATTGTAGCTCCAGTTGGCGATTGGTAGGGGACCTGCAGTTGTATTGGGGGTGGCATTCCTGAGGCCACTGCACAGAATGACAAGTCCATTGCACATAGTTGCCAGGGTCCAGCTGCGGAACTTGACGTGGCCTAATAACAATTTTTTTTTCAAATCTGGTCTTTAGGTTTTTCCCAATTATAAAGAAAAACCAAAACTTTATGAATGGAAGATAAACGAAAAAAGAAAACAGTACGGTTTGTTCCCCTAACACGGAAAGAACCACTGTCGCAGCGAACAGTTGTTTAACTATTCATCGGAAGTGAGAGTACTCAGCTAGTCAAAGCCTCCACTCCTGCAAGGGTTGAGATGGAGACAAGTGCGAAAAAATTGCCTTCGGCCTGGACTTCTCTTCTGTTCGAGGAGAAGCCTCTGGCAAATCAAGAAGCGACAGTTTCAGCGGCATTGTCGATTGAAAAGTCGAGTACCGCTCAAATATCCGGTTCGCTCACTCAGAATCCATCAATGTCTCCGGACGTTGGTAGCACGTCTGAGTGGCGTCGAGGAAAAAATTATGAAAGAAATGAGAAGCGGAAGCAGCGAAAAAGGTTGTGGAAGGGGTTGGAGGGTTTGAACCTCACTAACCCTGGAGATAATCTTCAAACTGCTTGCAACTCTGCATCAACGAAAAGGTCGATGGAGTCTTCTAGCACTCAATCGAGAACGTCAGAGCTGCTTCGGAAGGAGCTGAGGAGCCTGAGAACCCTGATCAGGGTTCGAAGGCAACCAGTTCCAACTAAAGTGGACTGACAATCAATACCTTAGAGCAAAATTGTTGTATTTTCAAAATTCATTCCGTGTATGAGTAATAGATCTGCAACAAACGCTTCAAGTAATCAAAAAGAAATCCCAGCACGAAAAACCAAGTCGAATGGATTTGAATGCTGGCAGACTATTCTTCACAGAAGTAAGGCCGCTAGCTATAACTTATGTGAAGTAACAAAAAACATTCGTTCAGGTATAGTCCTAATTCAGGAACCCTGTACCTATGGAGGCGCAATCAGAAGTAAACTCAGGGGATGGAAACTTTTTCAAGGCAATAAAAAAGATAAACGTCCCCGAGCATGTATTTATGTCACTTCTGATATGACATGCTCTTTCATCCACAATTTTCTAGCGAAGATGTTGTAGCATTGAGAGTTAAAAATGTAAGACGAGAAGGAGATAGCTTTGTCTTTGTATCGGCTTACATGGCTTTGGAAGAACCAACTCCACCAGTAATTCAGATAGAGCTGCTGTCATTCAGTGACAGAGATAAAATTCCTACCGTTATAGGAACTGATGCAAACGCACATCACACAGTATGGGGCTCCTCCAACGTCAATACAAGAGGTATGGACTTGCTTATGTACTGTGCTAGTGCGAACTTGCACATCCGTAATGTGGGCAGTAAACCCACCTTCAGAACGAGAAAAAGAAAAGAAGTGCTAGATTTGACTCTAATAAACCGAAATGCTGAGAACTGTAAAGGTGACTGGCATGTCAGTGATGTGCCATCCTTTTCAGATCACATGTATATTTGGTATAGAGTTAAAAGTGGCACCAAAAGAACAAAAATGATCAGGAACGTTAAAGTACGGTTTGTTCCCCTAACACGGAAAGAACCACTGTCGCAGCGAACAGTTGTTTAACTATTCATCGGAAGTGAGAGTACTCAGCTAGTCAAAGCCTCCACTCCTGCAAGGGTTGAGATGGAGACAAGTGCGAAAAAATTGTGGGTGCATGGGTGCTGGAATAAATATGCAAACGAACTTGATCACAGGTTACATGATTTGAATAGTACACCAGTTAGCATATCATCAGTAGATGATATAGAAAAACTGGCATCAACCGTTCAATCACAGATAATAAAATCTTACAATGTATCTTGCCCTCAGCGTAAGGTCCGTCGTAAAACTGACATTATTTGGTGGAATACAGAGCTAACCTGTCTCCGCAGAGAGGCTCGTAAAGCCCAACGTAAAGCCATCAAATCAAAACTCGGAAACGATTGGGAAGCTTTTAAGCAGGCCCAATTGATTTTTAAAAATGCCGTAAGGAAAGCCAAGAGAGATTCTTGGTGTCTTTTTACGGAATCGATGAATAGCCACTGTGCAACCGCTCGGCTGGCTAAAATTATGCGTCGAAACGAAACGGTGCAAGTAAACAACGTTTTAAGACCTAATGGTGAATTCACCGCATCTTCTGTTGAGACTATGAATTGCCTCCTAGACACCCTAGCACCGGGAAGTCGAGAGGTAAACTATAGTAAAGCAGCAGAAGAACCAAATGATAACACTGCTGTGTTACCAACGCACGACGAAATTGTTAGCTCCATCTGTTCACGTGAAAAGATGGAAAGATCAATAAACGAATTTCTGCCATTTAAGACGCCGGGACCAGAGGGTATTTACCCGGTGCTACTACAAAAAGGCTGGAATAGCATTAGAAATATATACCAAACCATTTTCCAAATGTGCTTGAAGTACAGCTATGTGCCCAAAGTATGGAAGGAAGGGACTGGTATCTTCATCCCTAAACCCGGAAAAGAAAACTATCAAGAAGTTAAGTCTTTCCGGATGATCACTTTAACTTCCTTTCAACTTAAATGGTTGGAAAGGTTATTACTGTATCATTTTAATGATGATTCTAATTTGCAAGCAAGGTTTTCTGCGTTCCAGTATGGATTCAAAGCAGGAGTTTCAACTGAAACTGCACTGCACGAATTTGTACGACGCATAGAACTAAGCTTGGCAAAGAAAAGGACGGCACTAGGAATATTTCTGGATATTGTTGGTGCTTTTGATAATATCACACATAGTGGCTTTGCCGATGCTCTGCGAGAATTGAAGGTGTCGCCTTTTCTCGTCCATTGGATTGAGAATTTACTGAGACACCGCACAGTTCAAGTAGAGCTAATTGGTGAAAAGATTAAAAGAGAAGTCAGTGCCGAAACTAGCGCCCCCCGAACCCCCCAAACGGGGGGGGGGCCGCACGAAAAGGGGGGCCCCGTAAATAGTCAGTACGTAGTACTATTTAATCAACGTATGATAAAGGTGCCTTAAATAAACCTATTCTAAGATTCAATATATTTTTTGTCTTAACTCGCGCGATGTGGGGCCCCCATACCATATTTATGCTTTTGGCCTTGGGGGCCCCTGCAAATTTTTCGAAAAATAGCAGTCGCAAAACTAAAAAACAAACGTTTAGTAGCATACCAAGGGCCAGGGGCGGATCCGGGGGAGGGATGTGGGGGATGCATCCCCCCACCAGCCATTTTCAACAATGCTTTGGATAAATATAGTTTTTCTATAATTTCGAACCTCTCATAACCATGGGTGCAAATCCATGTAGGGATGTATCCCCCCCCAATAATCCGGAAGCATCCCCCCCAATATTTTCATGTCCCAAAACTGGGCGTCAGCGCAGGTGATGACCTTTTTTTAGCCTTCACTTCATTTTGGGCAAAAAAATTGGCATCTGGGAACGTTATGATCTTTTTTCTTGGTCTTCACTTCATAGTGGGCAAAAAATTGGACATCTGCAGACGTGTAAATTTAGCTAAATCATCCCCCCCAATATCTAAAAATGGTCGATTTTGCTAAATCATCTCCCCCAATGCTCAACATAGATTTGCACCCCTGTTCATAACAATAAACCTTAGTCGCCTTAAGCACGCATAATCGAAACTGTGCTTACAAAATGCATCATATTTGATAAAGCACTCAAAGTTAGGGGCCAAAAATATGAACAAACTTTGCCCGAGAATTGTTCGAAAAGCGCTAAAATGACCATTACCGTATGCAAATTTTCAAAAATGTTTCGGGGTAGCATGCCCCCGGACCCCCAAAAAGTCGTTTTTGTTACTTAAGTTGCTTGAAATAACTCTACCGGAAAAAAATTGCGCTTGAAAAAGTGACGAAATTTGGTGTCCTCTCCCTGAAAGAAATTCTGAATACGCCCCTGACATGAAACATTTTGAAACGACTTATTTACGCCCGTTTCCGGGTCTAAACGTCTTTATATTTAGTTAACATTCAACCTAATTTAAAATCACATCCCCCCCACCAAAACTTTTTGGATTCGCTCCTGCCAAGGGCCTCTCATTCTCAAGTGAAATCCGCAAAAATAAGCCTTAGAAACGTTTTTTCTTCGCATAGGTGGCGAAATGTTAGAGTAGAGTTTGCTTGCAGCATTATTTTAGTGGGTTTGGAAGGGATCTAGTTAAACAGACTACTAAACCTTGTTAAAACTGAGGAATTTTAAAGGCTCAAAACGCACAAAAAGCCTCCAAAATAAGGTGAAATTTCGCAAAATTTTCTGGGGGGGCTTGTCCCCAGACCCCCTAGCTTGGCATCGCCCCTTCGGGGCTCGCTCATTTGCATAACCATCCAAGTAAATTTTTTTAGTGGGCCCCGAAAGATGATTTCGGGGGGGGGCGCATTACCTAGTTTCGGCCCTGAGAGAAGTAGTAAAAGGGAATTCCCAAGGTGGTATTTTGTCTCCTTTTCTATGGAACGATGTATTAAACTCCTTGTTAGTAGCCTAGACCTACGCAACAGGGGTTTTCATGTACAAGCCTATGCCGATGATGTAGCAATTTTGGTCACTGGCACCAACACGCTGTGGATCAAAGGTAGGGCTCAAATAGCGCTAAATATTGCAAGTAATTGGGCTCATAATCAAGAGCTTCAATTCAGCAGTAAAAAAACTGAAATAGTTCTGTTTACTAACAAAAGGAAGCCGGATTTTGGAACCTTGCATTTAAACGGACGCCAGCTAGAAATTTCCAAAGAAGCAACACTTCTAGGTGTAATCCTTGATAGTAAGCTTACGTGGAAACCTCACATAACACGAATTGCTCGCAAAGCGACTGCTGCGTTATCACAATGCAGACAAATAGTGGGCAGAGCGTGGGGGTTAAATCCAACTAGCATGCCATGGACATACACTGCAATGATACGACCCGTCATCACATACGCGTGTACATCCTGGGTTGGTGGAGTAAATAAAAAATATCTAGAGAGAAAACTTTCAAGAGTACAAAGACTAGCGTGTCTTATGATTTCTTCAGCATTTCTCAGCACCCTCACAGGAGCTTTAGAGATGCTGCTGAATATCATGCCAATTAATGAATTCATACTGTCAGAGGCAGTAAAAGGATCCTTTTTTTTTTAACCATCTCATTACGAGAAAAAAAAATTTTTTTTCTCATTTGTGATAGTTTTCGTAAATCTGCGGTCATGCTGGACAGGATTTCTTCAGGTAGGTTTCTTTGCCTGTGTGGCCTTTTGTGGTTACTCTATGGTCTCAACGGCGCTTGGTATGGGGTTAGATTGGGTCTCTCTGTTCTTTCTAGTTGCACTGTGAAGACATTGAGTAACCTTGAAATGCCGTACACTGTTATGGTTCCTACCATTGCACTATGTCATAGCGGTGTTGGAGCTGTGGTCTCTCCAGTGTCTTTTTATATCTCGCCGTCATTTGTCTGCTTTTGTTCTTTTTTGCCTTATTTCAGTGTAATCGGGTGTTGCGACCATGCCTACTAATCCCCTCATCTTCAAATTTCCCTCTCGCTAGCATGTTAAAACGTTGATCGTTTTGTCGCTTCTCCCCTTTTCTGCGTCCGTTTGTATTTGAAATCATATGTTGCTGTATTTTATTTATTTTGACGGTGCAGAAATAAAAGACTACTACTACTACTACTATCATATCGGTTATCCCGTGTGGGCTTTTGGCCTGCCTAGACCATTGGTTCAACAAGAAAAACCAAAAGTCACGTAGACGTATGCAATGAAGCAAAGGAAAACTTGCCTTTGCTGAGTATGCCAGCAGACCTAATAACTAAAACAAAGGTAGTTGGAAAACAGTACAAATGCCTCGCTATGGAACGCAAAGACGCAGTGCAGTATGAGAATGCTTTAGATCCAAGCGTAATCAGATGCTACACTGACGGATCCAAGTTAAATGGAAGAGCTGGTGCGAGTTTTTACATAGAATACGCATCAGGCTCTCCAACAGATCAAAATTTTTTCCATCTGGGAAGATATAGTACTGTCTTCCAGGCAGAAGTCTTTGCTATAGCTGAAGTAGCAAAGAAACTGATCATGGATAGAATTGTAAATGAAAAAATTATAATTTTAGTGGATAGCCAAGCAGCAATTCTGGCAATTCAAAATAATATTGTGAAGTCTAACACAGTATTAACGTGCATCAAAAACCTGAATATATTGGGTAAAGACAATGACGTCACTATTGCCTGGACGCCGGGCCACACCGGCATGCAAGGAAATGAGAAGGCGGATATCTTAGCTAAATCAGGATCAGCATTAAACTGCTCGGGGCCTGACCTTTCATTTCCATCCCATATGCTAGTTGTCGCGCTGCAATAAAAGATTGGAGTGTCATAAGATGGAAAACATCTTGGATAGAACGAAAGGGCTGCTTGAGAACAAAAGAAAATGTAGGATGGGCTTCGCCTCAGTTAACTCATCGACTTTTGAGGCTCAAAAGACCTAAAATAAATGAAGTGTTGCAAGTCCTCACAGGTCACTGCAACTTACAGAAACACAGGTGCACCATGGGACATGACGTATCATCGACATGTCCAAAATGTAACCTGGAAGAAGAAACTCCAAATCACCATGTTGGAGAATGCACTTACTACCAAGCCCAGCGAAAGAAGGTTTTTGGTAAAGAAAAAACCACAATAAAGTCGGTGGTCGAAAAACTAAATATAAACTTACTGGCAAAGTATTTACAGCAGGCCGGAAGACTTGCTGATTACGACCAGTAGTGCATTAAATATTGAATTAATGAGAAAGCGGTGCAAGTTGTAATGGGCCTAAATAATGGCCTACACAATGTGCCAGTGAGGATTGAACCTGGGCAGTCTTCTCTGGCAACACCGCCCTTTAATAATAATAATAAATAAGAGTAAAAGCATATTTAAAAATATAGTGTCAACATTAAACTTAAAGAAACATTCGGTACTGATTTCAAGGGAATTCCCCCGTTCCACCTCGGGGTAATTCCCCATTGGGTCACCCGTCAGGAAGCAATATAGTGCCCCAATAAGTGAAACTAACATGATTAACTGATGTACAGGCGCAGTGGCGCAACCAGGATTTTTGTAAGGGGGGGGGCTGATACATTTTTGTGATTACGATTAGTTCCTTATTGCTCGTAATTTTCTAGTATCATGTCTGACTGGCTCGCGAGGTGACGTAGGTCTATCGTCTATCTCAACAAGGAAAAGCCACGGCTAGTTTTTTTGCTCAAATCAATATCTGTGGATTAAAACAGAAGAGAGCTAAGCGTTATGTCAGAAACTAGTTACACTAGGCATTAGGCAAGCGAAGTTTTTGTGAAATTTAGTTTATAATCTATCCAAAAGCGGCACATGAAAAGTCTTTTAACATTTTTTCAACCAAGGTGTGCTTATCTTGCTATCTATTTCAACGAAGAAAAATTATGCAAATTACTTGAAAAAACTTGCGCGACAATGTTCAATTTGCAAAGTTTCAATTAGGAAGAGAGAGGTCTTGGTACTGCAGCAATCTTGGACTCGGTGCTTGTTGTCAACGTCATCGAAGCAAATTTAAACAATAAAATGAGATCTTTCACTGGCACTTGCGGCATATTCATTTAAAACACTTTCTTTATCAACTGATCGTTCTCGGTGAATCGGTTGCAAAGCGAGACCGGTTAACCGTTGTTCTGACCGGTTAACGATTTTAATTCACAAATGATTTTAATTTACAGATACCGGTATCAGCTTAAAAGATTACATTTTTGTTGTTTTAACCTTGCTCGTAACCGCAGTTAACAATATTCTCGGACATAGAAATTCATTAATTGTTAAAAATGCCTCAGTAAAACTTAAATTTATATTATCTGTCAGGAGCGGATCAATAAAATTTTGGCGGGGGGATGCAGTTTTCAATTAGGTTGAATGCTTACTACGTACAAAATCGTTAGACGTTTAGACCCCAAAACGGGCCTAAATAACATAAGCCCTTTGAAAATGTTTCATGTCAAAGGCGTATTCAGAAATTTTTTCAAGGACAAGGGCATTAAATTTTGACATTTTAATCAAGCGTATTTTTTCTGGCAGAATTTGATGCAAATTGAGGAGCGAAAACGACTCTAGGGAGGCCCGGGAGCATGCTCCCCCGGAAACTTTTTGCAAATCTACACACTGCAATGGCCATTTTAGTGCTTTTTGAACATTTTTCAGGTAAATTTTATTTAAATTTTTGCCCTTATATGTGCGTGCCTCACCAAGTATGATGCAAGTGTTCGCACATTTTCGATTACGCGTGCTTAAGGCGTAAGAATTATTGTTATCGAAAAATTTCGAAATTATGAAAAAAAATTGTATTTTTTCTAAAACAGTTTTAAAATCGGAGTTTAGGAAGATGCATCCCCCCAAACACCCCTGGATCCACCCCTATTGCCTGTTGAATATCGACAAATTACAACGAGTACTGGTACTTATAATTTTTTACAGCTGTTTTATCCACTGTCGTTCATAAGGCTAAGGGCTTCAGCCCCCTCAGCCCCCCCCCTAGTTGCGCCTATGCCTTCAACATTATTTACTTTTACCATCTGATCCCATTCATTTTCCACATTCATGATCTTTTCCAATGTTCCTTCCATAATTTCCTACGATCTTTTTCACTGACTACTAGTCTCCCATCTTTATTCTTCATGCAACCTTCCCTCTTTTCTCATGAACTTCACAAACTTGAAAACGTCGTTTTTGGTGCATAGCAGATAGCACATTCATTTCTTCTTCAGCATCTTGCCTCATGGCTTTTGCAATTACTTTCTTTGTTTCGTTTCTGGCCTTTCCATACTTATTTTTATTTTCCGCGGATCTATTCGTGCACCACAACTTAAACGCTTTCTTTTTCCGATGTATCGCATCCTTTACTTGCTCGTTCCATCATCACGTGTTTCCCCGATCGCCCCTCGCTTTTGTCTTTCCACACAATTCATCCCAAGCCTTTAAAACTCCATTCTAATAAGACCCCCACAAATCCTTTTAATCAATGTCCACCAATTTTTCGATTCTTTCTTCAAATTTCTCTTTCATCTCTTTTTCTTCAGCTTCCACACCCTCCTTCTCACTCTTTTACTCTTCTTCACTGACTTCTTCAATTTCTGCTCTTCCACAACCACCACTACTAGCCTGTGTTTCAATTCCCCAGGGATAACTTTTACATCTCTTAGATACTTCCTCTTTTCCTTTCGAACTAGAACCAAGTCTATTTCTGTATTGTTTCCACCCGAACTGTAAGTCACCTTTCTTTTTTCCTTCTTCTTGAACCAAGTGTTTGCTACACACAACTCTTTCTGATCACAGAAATCTAGTAACAATCTTCCTTCAGCGTTTCTTTTCTTTATTCCATACTCTCCATGTATACCTTCAAATCCTTCCGCACATTTCCCCACATGGCCATTGAAATCTTCCAATCCCAACACCAATTCAATTTCGTTTGCCACGCTCCACTCACGTGCCATTTCCTGATAAAATCTTTCCTTCTCAGCTTCTGGTTTTTCAGTTAGAGGTGCATAAGCACATATTACTCTCACCATCTCTTCTTCAAAGACTAATCCAATGGCCATGACTCTGTCACACCTTCTTCTGACTTCTACCACTTTCTCACACAGTTCTTCTTTTACCAATATACCCACGCCTCCAATTTTATCATCATTTTCACACCACCATAGTTTGCACCTTCTTCCCTTGACGCCAAAAAAGCGAGCTCCTTCACCTCTCCATCTCACTTCCTGCAAACAACATACATCCACCTTTCACTTTCTCAGTTCTTCGCGCACCTCCGTTCCTCTGCCACATCTACTGCCTACATTCCAGCTTCCAAATCTTACTCCAATCTGTTTTTCCACTTTCTCCTTATGAATTTTTAACCCTGGGATTCTTAGCACCCCCTGCCCATTTAAGGGCTGCCGGGGACTCGGGGCCAAAATTTTTCTTCGTATCATCATCAGGTTTTATTGGAGCATGTATTTTATGGGAGCAAGTGTATCAACTTGATGTTTAAAGTTCAATAGCCCTTGATTTACCTATTTCAAAATTACCGATGAGATGGCCGAGTGGATATACAGCGTCTGTCTCTGGAGCATTAAACTCGCCAGGTTTGACCATGACTCTTATGACCAGTGTGAGAAAAGCAATTTGATCATCAATCAATCAAAGCTTTATTTGTGCTTTCAGTTAACAGACATTCATCAACTACAGATAACTATAATTGTAAAAAAGCTGTCGAGCAAAGTCAACAAAAGCAATATTTCGGATCAACATCACGTCTAGATTTTGCAAAAAAGAAAATTCTTTTGAGGTAATTCGCATGGCGCGGTCACCGGCTTCGCGGTAATACGGCAGGCTTGTAGTCAGCAGTGACTTTGTGACTTTATCGCGAGACTGACAACTGAGGAAAGCTGAGATTTTGTAGTAATATTTAGTGTCTCATCTTATACCTTCTATGCAACTGCAATTTAGACTCATCTTAAATGACAGCCACAAGTTCAGATTCTTGAATTTTTTTTTTGCAACTGCATCCAGCAGAAGATCGGTAAATTAAATTATTTAAGCTGATAGAAGTTTCTATGAACGTTGTAGCTGCTTGAAGATCAGCATTTAAAACTACCGGTATTCAAGAAGCTCAATGTAATTAATTCGATTGAAGGGTGATGGTGATTTATCATGTCTTTTAAAAGGCAACTTTTGTCCGGCTTAAGAAGCAAGTTGCATGGATTAAAGTTGTAAAAACTTCCGTATTTTCTCATTACATTCTCATTGCAACTACAAACCTCTTTCCAATGTTTGACTATCTCGAGTTGCATGATTCCATTCACTCTCACAGAACACTTCCAAAATATAAAATGCATCAATATATGTGCTTCTTAGACTTCTTCTGCCTTTGCATACCATCAGTCAAATGAGCATTATCCCAAAAACCTTTATTCCAAATCGCATAGAACAAAACCTGTGGGTCAAAGTATCTCATCAAACTTTAGAGCAAGAAAATTTGTGTGTAACTGCTCTTGTTCCACTATGTGCAAACATTAACAAGGTTTTTCATAGCACTTTCCTTTTTTGGCAATTTCTTGTTTTTCATCAAATGAACGATTTCAAAAGTAGCCTATTTTCTAACGATGAGAAATTTAAAGTTTCCATTTTCCGAATTAACAACACACACATGCAAAATACTTTAATAAAATAGTGTATATTCTGCAATTAATAACAAATCAAGTTAGTAGTAGCAGTGCCTTATACAGTTATCCCACACCGTGAAAAGCGTCAAATGCAACAAGTAATGCGGTAAGATAAAAACATTAAAAATGGTATATACATTTAAGAGAAGCAAAATAGCGATAAACTTTGTAACAAGCAGATACAAAAAATTTGAAAATGATAAAAAGCAAGACTAAGCATTGTTGCAAGTCAGACTTACATACAGTGGTGGGATTCAACTGGTTCTGTAAAATCGTCTCACAAAATTTTACTAGATCAGCGAACCGGCCAGCATTACTGTTTATATTTGTGCCATTAGTTGAAACAAAACCGGCTGAAAATATAACTTTGGTTATGGAACCGCCTGAGAAAAAGTTTTAATCTCACCACTGCTTACGTATTATGTGTTTGAATATTGCCATACATTTATTTCAATTTTGCTATCAGGTTTTAAATCTTGGGTTGCATAAACATTGCTGTAAAAAATCACCCGTCACTGTGGCAAATAACATTAAACAAAGGAAGTGTCTCGATCCACGGCAACCTTTTATAGAAACAAACAAGGTAGTCCGTGGATATAGCGTTTAGAAAACAATCCACGGTCCGTGGATCTAGACACTGCCTTAAACAAAACATTCAACCATGCCAAAATCAACTGCCGGCACTTTGACAATAGCAATTCTAAACTAAAACCATAGCATACAAAATTCAAAATGTCACTGTCATTGAAAACCCTAAGCTTGTCATTGAAAGCCCTAGTTACAAAAGTACCGTAACTAGTTACTGCAACTAGTTACTTTTTTAGTAACGGTAGGCCTAACTGTAACTAAGTTACTTTTCTGCAAAAGTAACGGAATTTGTAACTAGTTACCACTTTAGAACCTCAAAAGTTACAGTTACTTTTATGGGGCATCTTCGTTCGCTAAAAAAAATGGAAAAAAATTATTTAATTTTACTCCATTCGTAATAATGAGTTTGGTTCTTCGACGAGCCCACTGAAACTGAGGTCAAATTGAAAAGAAAAATGAACAATGTATTAAACAAGGCGACCGACAATGCTCTAGGTCGGTGGTTCTCAAACTTTTTTGTGCCATTGCCCCTTTACGATACTCTGCATATCATCATCGCCCCCTCGCCCTAACAAGCTTGTGTTCTAATAAACCTCGCAAGGACGAGAGCTACTGATGAATGGGAATTACCCAATTCGCAAAGGAAAATGCAATGAAGAGCAAAAAAAGGTCTTGCACGGTTCATGAGCTATCGCCCCCCTTCGCCGCTTTCGCCCCCTTTTGCTTTTCGCCCCCCCGGTGCTTCTCTTTCGCCCCCAAGGGAGCGATATTGCCCACTTTGAGAAACACTGCTCTATATACTTTGACGTAGTGATACCGACAACGAGCGTGATGCAAGCTCAACTTGCTTTAGTGACAGTTTTTTGGCTGTTTGTTCGCACAATCAAAACGACGAAGATCTAGCAATGTCGATAAAGTAGGCTACAGAGAAGTTCCTTTTCGCCTCGCTCTCACAAACTGTTGATACAAACGCTTTTATGCACGAAGAACTTATGGAACTTTTAATTCATTACGATACTGCTCTTCCTTGTAGTCATGAGCATATTTAGGGCGGGTCAAAAGGGTAATCCCCTTTTGACTTTGCCTTTTAGTAAAAAAAAACTTCAGTATGACGATAAAAGAATGAAAAGGAAAAAAATCTAAAAAAAACAGCTAAAAAGTCCACTCTTCCCCACACTGCCAAAAAGAAAAATACCAAAGAATTACCAGCGCTAATCCACTTAAAGATAATCAGAGATGGCAATATCGAGATACATGTATCGGCGATACGTATCGCGCGATACTTTTGTATCGATATCGGCATTGCTTTAGCCACTTTTGAAAGTATCGTGTATCGGTATCGCTTAACTCATATTTTACGTATCGCCGATACAGCATTAATACCGGTCGAAATATTTCTTAACTTTCCCAATTTTAAATTTTCCACGAGTTGTTCTTGCTCTGCCGCATGAATAATTTCGATAACTGTACAGTGACGCAATAAAAGTTCAGGTAGGCCTAGGCCTACTGTTCTTTGAAAGTTGGTCGCCATGAAACCGTATGCTGCAATCTCAAAATCAAAGGACTTAATTTTTATACGCGGTACAGATACTGAACTTTTTTGATTTTAGGGGAAAAAAAGCTGTACCGGTATTTAGAATTGAAAGTCAAAAAGAGGTTCGGGCTGATAAAAGAAGTAAAACTTATGACAGCGCAACAGTTTTGAGGGTAAATGCCAAAGCTTCTTTTTCAAGTCAATATTTGTAGCCAAAATAGAAAAATACAAAAAAATATAGTGTAGGTCAGTATAGATGAATGGCGGGGTTGCGAACTTGATCGATTTTTAACTGTTTAACCAAGTTCAAGAGCTATTTGCAAGTCCGAGTTCAAGTTTGAGTTCTAAGAATTTTATTTTTTGAGTTCGAGTTCGGCAAACATGACCGAGTTCGAGTCATGGACTTTACAGGTCGCAGTGGCATGAACTACTGTAATAAACAACATGCAGCTTTTCTTTTGGTAAAATCATAACTTCAATTTAGGCCTACACGAATTGTGACTACTAGAACAACAAACTATATTTCGTAATGATCTTTCATTTCTTTTCAACAATTTAAATATCTTTCTAATGAACTCGAACAGTTTCATGCGAGTTCAAATTCGAGTTCAGAAAAATACTTTTTCGAGTTCAAGTTCGAGTTTGCAGCCCTGGTGAGCGGTGAAGGTGAGGTAGAAGTAGTAAAGCTAGGTTGTTTGCATTGAAAAAAAGTAACAAAACGGATAGAGCAGTGGTTCCCAAACTTCTCAGAGTTGGGACCCACTTTTTATAACCACAGCTTATGACGACCCACTTTCTTGTCCTAATCTCTAAAAAATGGTCTTTGTTCCCTAAAGAGATATAAAAACAAAAAAAGGTCTTTGATCAGCTTAGGTACCCAAAATTTTTAAAAATTAGCTTGTATTTTTGTCCAAATTTTGTTGTTATATGTGAGCGAGCATTTTTCTTAAATTTTTCTGTCTAGAGGCAAGGGTGCAAATCTATGTTGAGCATTGGGGGGGGGATGATTTCGCAAAATTGATCATTTTCGATATTTGGGAGGATGTAGGCCTAACTGTTAAGCATTGCATATTCTCCGTCAAAAATGCATTTGAAAATCTGAAAATCGAAGCCCCTTATGGTAGACAGAAAAATATCTTGAACGATATAACCTAGTTTTGACCTGTTATCTGAAATACCATAAACAGTCCTGATTAAAATGTTTTAAGTTGCATCTTTTGGCTACGCCTCCAATCTTCCATCAATGCTATCGCCTATCATTTGGTCAACTTTTGATTAGTGTTAGTATCTGTAATGGCGTAACAGTAATCAAGCCTACCCTTCATATTGCTTTGTTGCTCAAAACAAGAATACTGTATCGGGAAAAAAATTAGTTTCTGACGAAAAAGTAAAGGTTACGGAGAAAAAAATCACTATTGCCTTATGATGTCAGACTTCGTGTATAAAACTTGCTACTAAATTGTATCGAGATGCAAGTATCGGCGATGCTGTATCGCGTATCGGTATCGCTAAAGTGGTGTTTCAAAGTATCGCATATCGGTATCGCTTTAGCCCAATTTTAATGTGTCGCGTATCGGTATCGCTTCACGCAAATTTAGAGTATCGTGCCCATCACTGAAGATAATAGGCCTACAGACTTTATAAAGAGACGAATATTCAACAAGATTTGCAGAAATCACAGTATTTTTAATAAATGTCCCGCGAAACTGTTTGCATCCGTATAGTTGTGATGATGCCTTTTACTATCGTTTAAGTACCAGTACTAATTTCAAAAATAAGCCCTCCGTGGTTAGTTGGTCAGTTGGGTCACAAGCTGCTATTTTGAGTTGGAAATAAATGCATCTGCTTTTTTGTTACAGCATGCTTTTGCTACTTAAATATGTTAGACCTACGATGTTGGTTCGTTTTTGTTGATGTTTTTTATTTTGTGTGTGTTAAGGTGATGCTACCGGTCATGCAGCCATGTCCAGTCAGTTTCGACACGAGAAGCTAAATACGCGAAAAATCATTTTCAACAAAACCGCTACAGCGTTTTTGAGAATCACGTGATGCGTAAAGAAAGTGTAAGTACTAAAATTTTACGCTTGCATGGCAACAGTGAAGTGGTGTAGGGTTTAGAGTGATGGACTCCCACTCGCAGGGCAGGGGATCCATGCCCTCCTACGTATAGATTTCTTGTCAGCGCATTATACTGAAGTCGCTGTAGCGATTTTGTTGAAAATGATTTTTCGCGTCGTTAGCTTCTCGTAATTTCGACTGGCTGATCCGTGTTGCTGCATGTTCCGTTTTCCGTACCAATATTCACTCATTTTACTGTTCCAGTGTATTTTAATGTTTTTAGCGTACGGGAATAAAAGTTGAATTGGTTAATTAATTTTCAAAACAATCAGAGTAGGAGCGGAGTAAGAGTCAAAATTTTTTGACTCTGATCATCACGGGTGATAAGGTGGTGACTGACTGAGATGCAGAGTTGCCAGATTGGGTTACTTATCGCCAATTCGGCTACTTTTAATTATGATTGGCGACTGAAATTTTGGATTGGCGACTTGCGACTTTTTGGGCTACTTGCGAGCAAGTTTTGGCGATTTTTTTAGTGATTGGCTACTTTCATAAAAATGTTTCTTTAAGAAAATGTTAAATGGTAAGAGAAGTGTTTGATTTTGCAACATTGGGTCTGCGTATAACAGGTTTGCACCACTAATTTGTTTTTATAGGCTGTGGCGATGGGATGGGAAGGCATACCGGTAGTTCAAGTTGGATGCCTTTTTGCAAGCTGCTGAGGTCACGTGACATTTTTGAGTCAATCTCAATCAGTCACTTCTTATCGGCACCAGCGCATTAGATGATTAGGCTAATTCGAATAGACTCTTGACAGTTGATTGTGATGTGGTGTTAAATTTGTCTGTCAGTGATAGGTTTAAGCTAGTGGAAGTGCACTGGTAGGCATAGACGTATGCAGGAGAGGCCACGGTGCCATGCCCCCCCCCCCCATTGGCCCTGTGATAAGGTGCTAAAACTTAACTTTCAGTCTATAATTTCTCAAACTAATAGTACCGGTTATGATTGCAGTCTTTCGATTATTTCAGCCAAGCTTCTGCTTTTAGACAATAGACATACCGGTAAGCTGCAAAAATATTTTTTTATTGTCTATAGTGACTGCACTCACTACATGCCCTGTTTCGATAAATAAGTGCACTAAAATGAGTGTTTTTTGGTGACTGATAGCAAGACTGAGAACATTTTAATGCTTTTTGAGTAGCTTGCCCTATGAATTATCTGCAAGTATTAGCAAAAATGTTATATGGTTACTAAAATTATGTTGTTTTTTTGGACTTCTTGTTATGAAGTCTGTGTCAAAAAATTTGGGATACTTTTATGTGGAATTGGCTACTTTTTGGCTACGTGATGTAAAAATAATCTGGCAACAATGTTCCCTCTAATTTTTTGTAGACTGTCTGTGCAGAAACTTTGGCGAGTGCGCACTTTTTTAGAAATAACTCACGCTTGTGCAACAACCCATAAATAAATTGAATATGGCAGCTATTGAAAACAAAGAAGTGCAACTTTTCTTGGTTATGTTACTGCTGGTACATTTTTCGCCCACGGTATTAGAGGCGTCGTGCTGCCAAAAAATTTAAAGGGGCCCGAATAACAACTTAAGCAGATACTGACCACAACCTTTGTAAATGCCGTATTGAGCTGTTGAGCATTGAGTAACAATGCAAAAAAAGGAAGTTGGGAAAAGATACCAAAATATGTCGTGATTCCCCAAATTTTGGATAATAAATCGAAATTTATTTTGATACCTCAAACTGTTTCGTAATTACGGACATTATGCGCAATCAGGGAGGCCCCACAATTTAACAGAGGAGGAGGACATTGCTGGGGGATCTTGGAGCGAAGCCCCCAGCCGCTAACGCATTTTTGTGGTTTTTACATAAAAACTCGTTTTAGCACACTTTCTTATCAAAAAAGGACATACCCATACTTCCAGTGAGTGCAGTCACTATTATAGTCTAAAAGCAGAAGCTGGGCTAAAATAAATAAGAGGATGCTGCAATCATTATTAGTTTGACGCATATGATGGGATGACGTGTATAGGTGTGTTCTGGGCTATGATCCTTAACAACACATGCAAAATGTTTTCCTAACTACGGATCAAGAAACTAACTTTACTGCCGAGTTGAAGCGATTGATTGAAGCAAAAATTAAAAAACAAAACAATGAAATTTATACTATAAGAAAGGGGGGTATGGGGTTAGTTTAAAGGATGAAAGCGGAATGGCACTGGCTAAATTTTTTTTTTAATTTTCAATTTTTGAAATTGTAAAAAGTAACTCTGACGAATTTTCTGTGACAGTAGGAGTACATCAAGGTTCAGTACTGTCACCATTGCTGTTTGCCATTGTAATGGATGTTGTGACAGAAAAGGCAAGAGAGGGCTTGATGAATGAAGTGCTGTACGCAGACGATTTGGTGCTAATGGGAGATTCTATGGAGGAGCTGCGTTATAAGTTTGGAAGGTGGAGAGAGTCTCTGGAATGTAAAGGTTTGAAGGTAAACAACATAAAAACGAAAGTGATGGTGAGTGGAACAGATGGAGAGATACAAAAGAGTAAGACTGATCCATGCGGAGTGTGTGGGAGAAGAGTGATGGTGAACTCTTTGCTATGTACTAAATGTGGTTGTTGGATTCATGGAAGGTGTGCGAAAATCAAGAGGGTGTCAAGGGCCCTTGCAAAAGGATTTGTCTGTGAAGTATGCAGGCGTGGGATGACGGGAACGCGGCTGCCACAGGAGAAGCTGTGTGATGGAGTGGAGACTGTTAAAAGTTTTTGCTATTTGGGCGATAGACTTAATGCGAGTGGTGGATCTGAGGCGGCGGTGACAGCAAGAACGAGAATTGGATGGTTGAAGTTCAGAGAATGTGGTGAGGTGCTCTATGGTAGAAGGTTTTCGCTTAAGATAAAAGGAAGAGTGTATCAGAGCTGTGTGCGTTCAGCGATTCTGTATGGGAGTGAAACGTGGTGTCTAACGGAAGGAGAAGTTGCGATTTTGAGAAGAACAGAGAGAGCTATGTTGAGAGCCATGTGTGGTGTTAAGTTAATGGACAAGAAAATCACGAAAGAATTGATGGAGATGTTGGGTTTGGTTGAGTCGTTGGAAATGATAGCGAAGGCGAATGCTGTGAGGTGGTATGGCCATGTGCTGAGAAGGGAAGATGGTAACATCTTGAGAAAGGCTCTAGACTTGGAAGTTATGGGTAAAAGAAGAAGAGGTCGGCCAAAAGGCACATGGAAGAGAAAAGTTGAAGAAGAAGTGAAGAAGTTGGGGTTAGAAAAGGAAGATGCCTTGGATCGAGAGAAATGGAGACGGGCGGTATGGAAATGCAGTCAAATGGGGTGAATCCGGCCACCTCCGTTGACGGGGAGAACACCGGATAATTCTGGACATCAATCAATCAACACATCTCAGAAAATTGGTACTGCACGGTACATTTTGCGAAGAAATGCATCCTTTTAGCAGGTCCAAGAACAATTTTCCTTAACTTGCAGGCCGAGAACATTGCTTCATCATATGTCTGTGCGCAGTAAATTTACGCGTGTGCGCGCGCACACGCGCACAGCTTAGAGGGAACACTGTCTGGCAACCTTGCTGAGATAATCGTATGGTCATATTTGTCATCTCCTCCTGCTTCATTTTTCAATGTGTGTCAGTGTGTGCATTTTCATTTGCTGAAATATTGCACAAAATAAACCCTGATTGATTGATTGGTAACGCATGGTGAACTTTGCAGTGTTGCCAATTAAAACCAAATACATAACACTATGTTACGCATGTTTCTGTTTTCTTGCTAGACATTAGGTTGGTTGACCAGAATTTGAACAAATCATAGTAGTAACAAACCAGTAAAAAAACTGGTTAACGGCTCGTTAATGGGTCTCTCTCTTAGTGGCCCATGCCATCTCTAAACTATAGTGCGGATGGCGTGTTGTAGTTTGTATGGTTAGCCAGTGATGGGCACGATAAACCTTTTTGTACCAAAGCAATGACGATAATCGATAACTTCAAAAAAGCCTTGGGCACTGGGCGATATTGATATATATAATCAATAAATCTCAATTTCTTGAAGCAATGTTGGTAATGGATAAAGTATTGCTGATAAGTTTTTCTGATAAATGTTGTGGTTAATTTTCATTGGGGTCTCGTCTAGATAAGGCCATCTGCGTCTAGAATAACCTGAACAAGTAAAGTGACTAAAGACACAGATAGATTACTCTGGATGAGACTCTTTTCATGTATTTGACGAAGTTTTTTTTTGTAAGTCAAATAGCAAAAATGTTTTTGTAGATTAGAAAAAAATAGAGCAGTTTGCGGACTCTGCTGTGGCATTGAACAAAAAAAAGAGATCTTTTTTGATTGTAACTTGTCCTATAGCTTTTAAAATTGTAATACTTAAAGATGTTTTATGTCACAACATTAACAATTTTTTGTACCGGTACAATGATTTATGGCAGTGTCTAGAGCACCGGCTCGGTTTCCCTGTCCAAATGGCTGCTGCACCGGCAGCTTGGTTTCTTTCTCTAGTGATGTTGTGTCCAATTTTCCCACGCTGCAGTGGACTGCTTGTTTGTTTCTATAACAGATAAAAGGCTGCCAGTGCTCTAGACACTCCGAAGATTTATTATCTCATGATTTTTTCCTCAGTGTTGATAGGTTACAGTCGTGCTGCAAATGTTTTGTCGTTATCAATACTATCACAGCTTGTTCAGGAATGTATTGCTTACCTCAATACTTCCATCTCCATGCCTCAATGAAATAGATTACTCTTGTATCTGCTTAGTGTTAATAGATTACACTTATGATTCAAATGAAAGGTCGTTACTATCAGAGGGTGTTTAGGAATGATTTTTTTTGGGGGGGGACGCCTCAATACTTCCATTTTCCTACCTCAATGATGTAAATTTTTTTTCTGCGAGAGAATGATTTTTGTTTTCTAAGTGTATAATGTGTTATATTGCAATTTCTAAGATGCTCCTTTGTGTTGTCCAATCTATTTTCTCAGCCATTTGTTTTTTTTTTTTGTTTTAGAAGTTGTAACTTGTGCGATTGTGTATGCTGCTTTTTATTACACTCTTTGTGTATTTTCATTCATTTTTCATCGTTACTCCTTTCACTGTTCTAGTTCTTATACTTTGTTTCATCTAGGCTTATATAGTGTTTTTAAGGATTGTTTAAAAGTTATGAATAGTTTTACACTTACATTTTTTTTTCTGTTTTGATGTTGATGTTCTTTCTTCAATATGTGTCAATTTCTCGACTTTTGTTTTTGCCTGCAAAAATTCGGTTTATGAATGCATATTAATTACCGGTAACTCTTCAAGCTCTACTGCTCTATTAGTATATAGAGCTTTTTTGACAGTATTTGAGATATTTTCTGTGTTTGATTTTTGATGTAGTGGATGTTATCTGTGCACGTGTTATGCTCATTTCTCTTTGACGTATGTATCATATATGCATATCCACAGTGCCAACTCAGTAACTTTGAAGTTTTGAACACTGTAGGCATAAAAAATCATTTAATTTGATAATTTATTGGCGATAACAAAATATCTTACAAAAGTGATATCGGTAATCGATAAATAAAAACTATGCTGAGCGATAACGATACCTGGTAATCGATAATAAATTATCGCCAATAATTTATCTAGATAAATGCCCATCTCTTTGGTAGCTTTTAATTATGCACAGTGCAAATATGCATCTGTTTATTGATTTGGACTACTGGCATTTCAGGAGCGTGCTTGTATGTAAGATTGGCTGAACAGTTATCACAAAGAGTATAATACAGTACCCAGTACCAGTAGTTTGTTCCAATGGTGTTTTAAACGGATGTCTAGTATCAGTCCCCAGGTTCGGTTAGGTTTACTTAGGATTAGGTTTGGTTAGGGTTAAATTTAGTTAGGGTTCGGTTCAGTTACAACCCTAACCGAACCTAATCCTTACCAAACCTAACCCTAACCAAACCTGGGGGCTGACACTAGACATTACCCATTTTAAACGTGGTGATGGGTTGTATGCTGTGAACACTATTACTAATATGCCTTAAATTTTTTGTGCTACAGGTTCATAGGCCAATCTGAGTTACCGATATCAAGTGCTTGTTAGCAATATATACAGTTGGAATTCCACTCTAGCATTGATAGGGTAGCCTACTGGCACCTGGTATATTAAACAGTTAAAATGCTAACACATACCGGTATTCGGATATATTTTATTTTTCTTATTGCATCCACATCTTTTGCATTAGGTAATGTATATTACAATAAATAAAGTGAATGTTACTAATATATCTGTAAATTAATAAGTAGAATATTATTACAATCGGCTGATTGGCTTAGTCTAGTGGTTGAAGACATCACTGATGGTGAGAAAGTCTGGAGGTTGATTCTCAATCCGACCAAATCATACACTGTGTGTGTAGCCAAAAGCTCACCATTGCTGTGACGATTCCTCTGACTCATTACAAGGGGGGATAAAAGTCATTAAAAGTTGTATTTTTTTGGTAGCGCAAAAACTTAAGAAACCGATAATCTCAAAAAAACGACATTAATACAAGATCTATTTAAGGAGTTATAAAGTCTTAAAAAGTCATATTTTCTTTTTTAGGTCGTGAAATACAGAAATATGACCATTGATTTTTGTTATGAAATATATCATATACAAATTATAATTCCCTGTACCGTTGTGGATACACTGTAGCGACTTTTTTATTATTTGTTTTGAAAAAAATTGTGCTAAAACATTCTGGAGTTCAGTAGACCAGATATTTCTCCAGCATTGTATGCCAAGTTGTTAACATAACCGTCTACATCAGCATCTGTAAAATGGTCATTTTCGATGTTAAAATCCATGATTCATGAAAACCGAAATTTTACCGATGCACTTGTTGCATTCTATTATAAAATATTATTCAACAGTTGAATTATTATGTTACTTGTAAGAATAACTAAAAAAGCAATGTCCTTCCTGGCCTACTGGACGGGAAGGCATGACGACTTCCTCTTGTTGAGTCAGAGGCTATATCAGCTCTCTATCACCAACAGTGTAAAGCACTCCAGTTATGACCCTGGCCACGTAAAGGATTTGACTAGCTTGGTGACTGGTGACGTAAACACTTGAGTGGATACGTACCAGAAAGGTTAAATTTTTGAGATATATTTATCCGAAGGGATGAGTGATTCTGGCAAGATTATTTGCTGTGGAAGATGGATGTATCGTACCTGAGGGTGGCTGATGAGGGCTCATAGCCTGAAACAGCGCTGTCCCGCTCTACGGTTACTTGTGAGATGCGCATTTGCATTTTTTCAATTTTTTTTACTAATTTTCAAGTGAATTCTTCATTCTTCTAAGTATGTTCTGATTCAAAATACATGTTTAGACTTACCGTATGATATGAGATGTTTATTACGAAAAACAGCATAAATTTGCTGTTCTAAAAATACGGCCATATAAAGTCATATTTTTCAAAAAATAAAGTCATATTTTTCGATTTTGTAGGTCATAAAAAATCGCCCTAGTTATGATATCGATGCTAATAGTTTTATGTAAAGTATGTCCTATTCGGTATCGAATCTTGTATTAGCTATGAGTGTGTCATTGGTATAGCAAGTTTTTGTAGCACTAAAATTCTGAAAAAGTTGCATTTATTTTTAAGAAAAGTTGCACTAAAAAGTTGCTTTTATTTTTATAGATAGTTGTAGTAAAAAGTTGGATTTAGGATTATGCACAATGAGGTTATGCATAACGAGCAATCCTGGTTCTGATGCAGTGGTGCTAGAACTTCGAGGATTGTAGTTGAACTTATATAATGCAAAATAACTGTTGCATCATAGTAACATTGAGACATGGCCCATCTGTCACAAAGCTCGTTGTTGTACCATTCAAAGAAAGTACTATGATTAAACTCAAATTATGTACTAGTTTCAAAACATAATTTTCAAATCACTTTTTCATTTGGCGCAAAAATTTAATAAAGTTGCAATAAAAAGTTGCATGTAAAATCGAAAAAAATTGCACAATAAAATTATGGAAACAGCTTAAAACCCGACATTTTGGCACTAGGGCATTTGCGCGCTGGTCAATTTAGGTGCAAGCACATTTGGCGCAAAATACGTCCACGCGCAAACGCGTTTTTTATCAATTTTTTGGTAGCTTTTTTTTGAATAAATGACAATTATTTTCTGTTTGCAACGATCTCATAGAAGACATTAAGATGTGTTAATTAACGATAATGTATATCGAATAAGATAGAGCAAAGTAAAGGTCAAGTTAGCAAAAGGCAAAGACTCATTTCTACGACCAATTATCTAGCAACCTGAGAGAGTGATTAAAAAGAAAACTGTCTACGCAGTATAAGACAGTGAAATAAAAGAAAAATGATAAGATGCTTAACGCAGCAGTTGTGATTTGTAAAGACTTTGGAATGGATTTGTTTGATAGAATAAAATAAGTTATGAGTCGGCTATTATTTTTATTATTTACACACAAAACTATGATCCATTGCATTCATATATTAGATTGATAAAGTACCTCTTTCTATCAATGGGAATCACATGCCCACCTTGACAGGTCTAAAAATTGTTGTGCAATCGCTTTCGCTGAGTTCAAGAACCATTGTTTTCGAATTAACACCCGTCGAGATCAAAGATTAAAATCGGGCGCTCGCAGCAAGGTGTTAAATACTAGGCTCTAAAATTCCCCAAAAAAAGAAAGATCTAAAAGTTAGTACATTTTTGTTGCAATGTTCTCGAACGACAGAAGCACGTGAGAATAAGACAATTGCAACAACACAATAATGAGTGATTAATACGTAGCAAATTTTTAATGAAAACGTAAGAGAAGTTCTCGTTTAAAAAAATAACATGTTTTTGAAAGAGGTACTTGATTAATCTCCTTGCGACCCCCCAAGGATAAGCGGGTCCAGAAAAGTACATAAGTAAGTACTTCATCAATCTGATATACAAATGAAATGAATCATAGTTTTTGTGTGTAAATAACAGCTGACTCATAACTTATTTTATTTTATCAAACATAAATCCATTTCAAAGTATTTACAAATCACAACTGCTGCGTTAAGCATTTTATTAATGTTTCTTTTATTTCGCTGTCCTATATTGCGTGAACAGTTTCCTTTTAAATCTAAAACTTTTAATCACTCTCTTAGGCTGCTAGATCATTGGTCGTAGAAATGAGTCTTTGCCTTTTGCTGACTTGACCTTTACTTTGCTCTATCTTATTTGATATACGTTACCGTTAATTAACACTACCTTAATGTCTTCTATGAGATCGTTGCAAACAGAAAATAATTGTCATTTATTCAAAAAAAAGCTAACAAAAAATTGATAAAAAACGCATTTGGACGCAGACACATTTTGTGCCCAAATGCCCTCGCACCCAAATGTTTGCACCCAGATGTCTCGCGCCAAAATGTCGGGGACTGCATTAGACATTAGAAGTTGCTTTGATAATTATACTACCTAGGTGTAGGCTATTATGGACTACGTGATAATGTCGGTGCTGTTAATTTCGTTGTATTAGGTTGCTATTGCGTATGTTAAAGTGAAGCAGCAATTGTAAAAATGTTTGAAACAGCAAATGTTGTATATGTACTTTTGGAATGTGTGATGTGACTGCGTTTTTTTTTTTTTTAACTTCCAGGATTTATTTATTGGTTGTGGTGCAGGGTGTAACAGTAATTGCTAACAAGGTCTTTTAGCAAATAAACTGTTTTGATTGGCTATCTGCATCTGTCTAGATCAGTGCTTCTCAACTGAGGGTCCATGGACCCCTAGGGTGCCGTGGCGTTCTGCTGAAGCGATCCACGAGGCCTTATGAAGGGGTCCACGTCCTGGTACTTGAATTTGTTATTTTTGCTCATGCAAGTTTTTTCAATATTTTTTTTTCTGCAGCGGTGACCTACAGGGGCATAGCCAGAGGACCCAGGGGTTCGGCCCAGAGGCGTCATGCAACCAGAAAATTTGGAGGGGCCCGAGTAACAACTTAAACAGATATTGATCATAACTTTTGTAAAAGCCGTATTTGGCATTGAGTAGCATCACGAAAAAAAGAAGTTCGGAAAAGATACCAAAATATGTTATGATACTGGTACTAGTTGAAGCTTTTACCGGTACCAAATAAATATCCATACATCCACCACCAGGTTTCAAAACAAATTACGGGCACACGCCGCACAGTAGAAGAACCTATACGTCTATGGAGTGTTTTGAAAGTATGCATTCCATGTGGTAGGCTACAATGGGATTGCATGGAACCTACAATACGCGCACCAATCATCTCATTGCTGCGATGACTTTGCTGATAAGCATGCTATGCAAAAAAAAATTATATTGAAATTGCCAATCCGCCACAGTTTATTGAATTTTATGCGAAAACAGTAAAAGTCGGTTGGCGGCTGGGGCACCTCCCCCACACCCCCGGTTTTGGTCTTCTTTTTGCCAAAACCTGGGTGCGCCACTGATGGTAAGAGAGAATTTCAAGCAGCGTGTCTTTTGTGGTTCGGACGATGAAGTTTGCCTCCCCAATCTAAATTTCTAGTTACGCCACTGGTGACCTATCACCTTTTTGGGGGCCTATGAAAGTTTCTGAATAGGCATGGTGGTCCACGAACCAAAATGAGTTGAGAAGCCCTGGTCTAGATGATTACCTGGAATACCACCATTTCACTAAATGTGTTTTAAAATATTATGTTGCAGATATACTTGAAAATAGTGATGTTGAAGTTTTAGAAGATGAATTCCAGCTGCATCGCTTCAAAAGAGTAAGTATAGCTAATTAGTATGCATGGTATATAATAGTTTTAGTGAGCCTTAGTTGCTTCATGTTTGCATACCATAACTATCTTTCTGCAATAATATTTAGACTAGAGCTACGACACATCTACAGACCTGTTTGGAACTTTTCTTGTGCCGTGTTGCATTTCCTTACTTAAATCGTATTCGTTTATTGTGTTGACGGTGCGGAAATAATAGACACTACTACTACTACTATCACCATGTACCATTAAGTGGACATTGATGATGCCCAAATAGCCACCTTAATAAGAAAGCTTACATTTTTCTGATTTAGGTTTAGTTAGGCAAATTTTACCCTTAACAGATCACTAGTCGCATAATACTTTTATTTTGTATTTCAGGAAACTGACACCGTTGAAAGTTCAGGTAATTGTAGTAAGCTAAATTTGTGGAGTGTTTTTTCAGCAGTTGCTATCACTTGTATATAAATATTGGCATTGCATACCGCACTTCTAGAGTGATGAAACCAATTACATATAGCCTATGTAGCCTAATACAATGTGATGAAACCGCTTTTCATGCTTTTTTGATCTTTTTAAGAAAAGCATATTTTTTCATTTGCCTTGGACCATCTCTCTAGCTTTAGACATAAAATACAGCTTCGTTATGCAATATTTATTGCAACTTTGCTACATCTCCAGGGCAGTCTATTGTAGCTAAACGAAATCAATGTGCTCTGCTTTGCTTTATGTTGTGATGGCAACACGAGGCAGCGAATTTATGGAGTATGTATCCAGTCAGGTAATGCTGCATGTTGCACATGGGAATTTGGTGATGCACAATGTTACTTCCAAGATTTGCTAAATCGGCCAGTCAACTCATTTGTTAAGCACGCACTGTTAGTGCGGTCTGGGGTTATGTTCCTGGGCTGGTCAAACAGTGTTGACAACAGCTCGCCATTTCTGCGATGTTTCTTTAGGGCTGCATGTGTTGCCCAGGCACTAGGCCACAGAGATGGGCCTCGCCGCTTATTGTGCTTTGGTGTAATACTGCGAGCACAATAAAGATTTCATGTTTTAGAAGTAGTGTTAGGATAACTTGGTTTGTAAAGCTTAAGAGTTTAGCTTGCACTGCTTTTGCACCTTTTGAGTGAACTCAAATGTGTAGTCGTGTCCACACTCGGCGCCTATGTTTATAGATATGATTTTATTTCAGGATTTATTTGTTCGGATACTGACACACAAGCCTGTGAGATAGTGGGAAAGGAATGTAAATGTGAATGCAAGCCTCAGTTCTATTCTAATGGCAACCAGGGTTGTTTAAGAGGTTTGTGAAAAAAGAGGCTAATTCTAAATGTTTAATCTTTATGTACCAGTATCGTATTTTACGGACCATAAGGTGCACTTTAGTTAAAATATTTATGTTATTCTCAAAAATTTATCGTGAGCCTAATGCGTGAATCAGATCGTGCTTTAACCTTTTTTTTTGCTGTAAAAGATTGAGTTTTTTGTATAATTGGCTTTAAGTGGTAACCTGATGCTTCTCAAAAACCATTTAGTCTTATAGTTCGGTGCGCCTTATGGTCAGTAAAATAGGGTGCTCTAGCGTGACTTAATGTTTTGGTTTTGAAAAAAGCACTCTCATTCTTCGTGTTGGTGGATTTTGAAATTAGCTATAAGCGTGAAATAATGCTGAAACTAATTGATAGCTGGGCTGTACAACCATTGCTTCATTCATTGCCTTAGCATTTTGCATCGGTACAACCGTTAATGTTATTGTTAGATACTGAAAAAGTCTGCATAAAGCTTGCATTAAATCATACTGAAGATTTTTAATGTGCTATATGAAAATTTTGTGTGATATTTGTGGATCAATATTGTTTGTTGTATTCCACAAAATTTTCTTTTCTAACTTCTACTTATCACAAAGAGTTGTGAAAATGGCAAGCTGGGCTCTGGAAGACTTTTGTGGCTGGGATGCTGAATAAAAAGGAAAGATTCCGCCAGTAATAGCATTTGTAGAACGATGTAGTATTCCTAACCTAGAAGTAAAGTTCAAGTAAACACGGATTTTAGTATTTTGATTTGCTTTTTCTTTTCAGGGAAGCAGTTTGGTGGCGAAATTACTTTTATCGGAAATGGGTTTATGGAAGATGAAATTTTGCAAACTGTATGTATTTACTTTATCCTGAAATATTTTGTAAGAACGTTGATTAGCCTAGCTGAGTATGTACCACGTCCTATTTAAAGTAGGCGTTACGTTGATGTAAACATAAAATAAAATGTCAATCGATAAAAAATTGTATTGCAGTACAAATCATTGTGATACAGACTTTAATTTTTTCTTTGCCTATGACAGCTCCCTAGTTGAAATTTCTATTGTGACTAAAACTAAGTTTTTATGGTATAGTGCAGTATACGCATGCTTTGTTTTTGGTAGTGGTTGTCCTTTACTAAATAATCACAAGTGTGTTAGTCAAACTGGTAGCATAGGCTTGTAAACCTAGTAATTTTTGCCTCTAGTTCAATTTTCATTGTTTGCTACATGGTCTTGTAAACTCCAGTGCCGAAATTGTAATATTTGTACTTCTTGCAGTTCAAAAGTATTATGAAGTGTATAGCACAAACAATTTCGCCTGTTGTGGTGTTGGAAAAGACAGTTAACTGGATTCGCCTACCTTTGAGTAGTATACAATAAATAAGCATTCTATAGCAGCGTAGATTTTATATTTGTGAGATGCGTGCATCATGAAAGATTAGTTTAGGATCGAACCCAGTTTCGAGCCCACCTACTCAGCCAGCTCTATGTGCGAGTAGTCAAGCCTCGTGGTAGTGCCTCCCACACCTGATTTGCTATACCAAGATTAACCAGCTCATGATTACATCAGTGAAAACTGTGTAGAGCCCTTCCAGACTTCTCGGTTCTGTGTTGATATCAGGACTGTGAACTTGTTCTCGAAAAAGTTTGAGTTTTTGAGATTGCCTTAAACTTACAAGAATCACTTAACTTAGCCTAAACGCGATAAAAACTACTTAAACTTAGCTTAAACTCGGTAAAAATTAGTAAACTTGAACTTAAACTCGATTAAAACGCTGGCGGGTTCACTGCTCTGGTTGATGCACCGTACTCATCGGGTGAGTTTGTAAGCGGTAAGCTGTATGTATTATTTTCATTTAGCCAAGTATGTACAAGCTGCACCTATTTTGACTTCACTGGTAACAACGTGTGGTGTTTTGTGTTGCAGATTACAACAATGTTTATTGATGAGGAATTTTTCGTTAACGCCACCTTATTTTCATTTAGTTCTGAAAGCAGGCATAGATCCGTGAATATTACGGTTGCCACTTATCAATTGACATACCAAAACGTTGAGATTGTCAGTAATTCGTACATTACAGCACAATTCGATGACAACTATGTAAGTGTCGTGCAAATTTATGAATGTCTTTTCGCATTAAGGTGCGATCACACTGAGACGACCTTTGGGGACATATTGCGGGTTTGGGTTTATCTTATTATGACATCACATCTTGATTTCATAATAAGATAAACCTGCACAATGTCTCAAAGGTCTTAACTCAGAAGGTCCGATCACACTGAGACGTTGAGACCTTTATGACATAGTGCAGGTTTATCTTACTGTGACATCACATTCCCACTAAGTCATATCACAATAAGATTAACCTGCACAATGTGTCAAAGGTCTCAACGTCTCAGTTAGTGTGATCGCACCTTCAACGTCTCAGTTGATGTGATTGCACCTTTAGCATTATTGAAAGTCGAATTTGATTTGTTTATACATACAGTATTTTTTGATAAATAATCGGTTAGCGCAGTTGTTAAAGACATCATCGTTGGTGCGGAGGTCTGGGGTTCGATTCCTGGTCCGGTGAAATCGGTACAGTGTCGTCACCGTTGCGACGTTTCTTTTGAGCTGTGTTGCCCAGGTGTTAAGCCGTGGAGATGGGCCCTTCGGTGTAATTCTAGGGTATAGTGAAGATTTGATATTTTTTGATAAATTCCTCTTCTTTTTGGCATAGTTCTATAATGGTTGGACATGACTTGGTTTTGTATGCGTCAACGCCTACCCATTAAAAACGGAGTTATGTTTGTTTTGGACTGCTCTGTTGTAAACAAATTTACTTGACCACTTTTGACCGGGGCAGGACTATTCGGCGTGACCAATTTGACGTGATACGATTCGACGTTGTGACGTCTCGGCGTTGAGGCGATTCGGCGTGGAAAGGTGTGATTTGTGAGCGGCCGTAATTATCGCGTTTCGCGCTAGAATGTGCGAAAAGACGTAATCATCACGTTTTAGAAGTGCTAGAAGTAAACAATAAGCGACTTCAAATCTGCGGTTTTGTAAAAGTTTCGCGAGATATTATTTTAAAGAAGTTCAAAATTGTTCGACGTAAGTTTAACCAAAAAGTGGTGAGAAAATTGTTTTACAACTTTTAGTATTTGATTTCGTTTTATAAGATGAAATACAATTGCGCGCTTAACAAGAAAGAAAATAAGTGCTGTGACTGCACTTTGATTTTCGTTTTTTTTTTTATCAATATGCAGCAAAAAATGTGTATTAACTGAACGTAAAAAAGATTAAATAAACACAAAAAATTTTTGTTGACTAAAAATATACCCGCGTAAAGGTCAATGTCTCGGCTTGGTCGGCTGTGGCTTACTGAAGTAGACTAAATCGGAAGCAAAATGCTTGATTGTTATTCGAGCAGCCCTACGCGGCATTTAATTTTAATCGCCAACACATGGTTTCTCACCTACCAAGCATAGGAGTGATAGAGCTGCACCCATAATCAATTGATGTTCAAGTCTTCTTTTACCACGTTTTATAAAAAAATCAAGAATTGACATTTTATGATTGCAATCAATGTTTTAATCCAAATCAGGCAATTATTTTTTGACTACATCTTCAAAAGCTTTTCAACGTAAAAAAGAGTTTTACCGTTTTCATTTTAGCAGTAACTTTTTGGATACCTGCTTTGGTAAACACGTCAAAAAAGATGGTTCATTTTTTTTTTACAAGGAGATTGAGGTGAATTTTACTCTTTTCATTCGAAAGGAGGTGAAAGAGACAAAAAGGTTAAGAGCCCCCGTTTGTTGTTTATTTTTAGCACTTCTAAAACGTGATGATTACATCTTTTAGCACATTCTAGCGCGAAACGCGATAATTACGTCCGCTCACCAATCACACTTTTTCACGTCGAATCGGTCACGCCAATTAGTCGCGTACTGTTTTCAACACAGCACATCCAGCTACTGTTTCCTAACTTTCGTACAAAATCCGATGCTGCCGTCGAACCATTCCTTTGCATCGGTGTTCGCAGATTCACGGGTTAACTGAAAATTTTATTCGTTAAACTGTTTGTGAATCGTTGGACAAAAACTTTTCTTCAATTTATAGTTTGCTCTGAACCACTTTGCGATCGAAAGCGTTTGTCGATTATACGTAAATTTTAGTTTTGACACATTTTCGCATGCCGAGACATAACGAATTTTCTTCCTAAAATGATGTTTTTATTTTAATTAGTGCCTTCATGGAGCGATGTTAACTGCACTCACTAGATCAGGAATTTTTAAACTAGGGGGGCGTGAGCATGACATGACATAGTGATGAAAAGCAGCTTTGAACAACAGTCAAATCTCGTTAGTATACCACCTCAGAGTCATTACTAATCCAACAGATTAGAATCTGTGACCTAGTTTTTAAAAAACAATTTTGCCCCGGCTTTAATTTGTTGCTGTTTAATTTTCGCTGTTTGTTTACATCACTGTATGCTTTGCCTACCTTTCTCCGCCGTCTCCGCGCGAGATGTCACCCTACAGTATTTTAACTTTATCATTTCATGCAACATTCCTTCAACGTCGGTTTTGTTCTTTTTCATTTATTCGCTCTCTACATGTGGCGTCTTTTCCAAACTCTTTGAAGACTAGTGCAGAGAGCCACTTCTTTACAATAATTTAGTAGCCTAATGGTAGCAACAGCTATTAATTTCGGAAGATTTACCATTATTTATTCACATTATTTACAAATAACGTACATACAGAAAAAATAATATATATAAAATGAAAAACTGAACGTTTTCGGACAAAATCGACTGTCCTTCATCAGAGCATCATTGATAGAAAGAGAAAGTCAACGCAGGGCAAACTAGTATGAGAAACGCAAAAAATAGCAAGGCTGGGGTTGTGGCATCGTCAAGTTCAACAGGGAAACGCAGCATCATTTCCTACCAGTGATGTAGGTAAGACCAAGACCTTGTAAATTTTTCAAGACCCAAGACCTTTGATTTTTTTCAAAACCAAGACCATAAAAATGGGATGAGAATTAACAGGTATCACTTATCGCTATTTTACTATAACAACAAAAAAAAAACGGGCAAAAAATGCATATACAGAATATTAAAAGAAATAAGAACAACACAATCACATAAACGCTGTTGGATACTTTTTCTAGCTGTGCAGGATCACTTAAATTTTTACTTGATGCTTTTTAGTTCTTTCGGTCTTAAGACCAAGCTAAATGGTCAAGACCAAGACCTTAAAAAAACGGTCTTAAGACTAAGACCGGTCTTAAGACCTTCATCACGGTTTCTTACTTTGGACATAGCCCGTGAGAACAGCGAAGTCAGACTGGAAGGTGAGCGGCAGAAGTGGAATCCCACCTCCAAATTTTGAAAGAAGAGAATGTTTGTTATTTTCCTCATTTGGAAAATGTTGAACTAGCAGAGTGGAGGATGACAAAAAATCCCTTTCGAATCAAAGAAGATATTCTTTCGAAAGATCTGCAGGAAAAGTGTTTGGAGATGAAGTGCAACTCCACTGCAAAAGATGACTTTGAAGCAATGTCTCTTAACGATTTCTGGGCTAAATAATCGCGTATACATAAGAATGTGGGCAGTGTGGTGGTACGCACCCTTCTTTTTCATCGACATACTGTATTTATATGAAAGTGGGTTTTCAGCGCTTGTGAGTGTTAGGACCAAATTTCGCAACAAACTGGAATGCGAGGCAGATTTTTGATGTGCGTTGTCTTCAACAAAACTAGTTTCGCAAAAACAGTTTCTTCCTTCACATTGAGCAGGATAATGCCAAATAAATTACGTTGTTCTATTTTGTGTGCATTTGATTTTTGAGGCTAGGTGAGGCGTGAGCGTTAAAGGCGAACGTTAAGGGGGCTCGACTGAAAAAGTATAAGAACCACTGCACTAAATGGTGATTTTACTTGCTCGCGACAATATTTTTTTTCACTTCATTATTATTTTTTCGTCGATGACTGCGCAGTACTCTCCTGCGGCTCTTTCAGCTCTGATCACGTGTTAAGTGCGGGTTAAAACGACTTTGGCACTGGTTGAACTTGTTTTATGCATATGGGAACAATTTTTTTTAACTTGTCATGGTTTTTTGATCGTTATAAAGTAATAACTGAGGTTATTTTCGAATTATATTGAACGGAAAATTCATCAGTAATTGAGGGAGAGTGCGAAGTGAGCTTCCGCTGTTCGAGTCAGCAGCCACCCGTTATATGTCAAAATCGACTGTCCTTCAAAATCGACTGTCAAAATATTATATGTCAATCGAACCCATCACGTAGGATCTGTCACCTGCTCGCGGTACCGCTGGGCCATGTCGCTGACTTATCCTTTTAGTGTTTTCTTCAATATATTTCAGTTTTTATGAAATGAAATCTTCGTTATACTCGTCGTATTATACCGAAGCGTCTCGGGAGTGGCGGTGCCCATCCCCGCGGCTTAGCGCCTGGGCAACACAGCTCCGCAAAAACGTCGCAGCGGTGGCGAGTCTTCGGCGACTCTGTGTCTTATGTGACCGAGCCAAGAATGGAACCGCTGACCTACCGCACCGATAACCTAACCACTATGCTAACCGGTTGGTTTTCAGTTTTTATGAGCGAATCAATTAGTTCCATGTGTTCCATGAGCATCTTTCTTACTGAAGAGTGGAGAACCTGCGGCCCGCCTTAGTTTTGAATGTGGCCCACGCCCTAAGTTAATATCTACGCTGGTAAAACAGAAACGTTAATCTTTTTCAAAAAATTCTTCGTCGTAAACTTCATGCTAAATTTGTAACATAAAAACCGCGCAAAAGTCTTTGATTTTACGGTAAAAAAATAACTCACCATAATTGGTTAGTAAATTTTCGGCGTGAAATTGCGTATGTTTAAGCGAAAGTAAAAAGTTGCTTGTGCCCCGCTTGCCGCTTCCTCACCCCTGTACTGCCCTGTACGCAATATTACGCAGTTTGCTTGTTAGAGCTTCGCTAGGCTTTGAATGTTTATTGGCTGTGTTTATAATGTTTTTTACAGTTTATTTACCGATATTTCCAATCTAACGCTGGTTGCCTTAAATGTGTGTAAAGAATCACATACTAGGTTTAAATTTGAGTGAAAATGTTTTACTTTATTGAAAAAACTTTCAGGACTGTCTTGGAAACGAAACTGTTGATGTTGATGGGGTGGTGGTGGACTTAAATTCAACTTGCGAAACATTTTTGGGTGAGTTACTGAAATTATGTCATTTTTTAATGCTGAACGGGAGGCCCTTCGGAATATCAATTTATGGATCATTGACCCAACTTGTAATCGAATCCCACGTCTACTGCTTTGGAGGCAGACGCTCTGTTTTTGGACACCTGATAGTGGATTAGTTTTAGTATGCTGCTGTTCGTTTAAAAAAGACTATCCATTCTTAACTACTTAAAAGAGTATTTCCTCTTTGCAATGATGCAAGAAATTTTATTATGAGTTGATTAGTCAGCTTTCTGTTTAATATCTCCAGCAAAGGAAGTCGAGTAAACTTATAAAAATGATATAACGGTGGTAGAACTCGCCCGCCATTATAAACATTGATATTCAAGTACTTAAGGTCTTTGGAGAGACATGTGATGTACATGCAAGTGCTCAGGTTGTTATCACCAATTACTCGCTCGAGAAAGTGTAGTTTGTCAGCGACATGGCCTAGCCCTACGTGACGGGTTCGGTTCAAGCCTGGAGCCGATAACGTTTGACATATAGCGGTGTCTGCTGATCCAAAGAGCGCAAGCTCACTTCGCAGTCTCCCTCAAGTAATGTTGGATTTTCAGCTCCACTAGCTGCGTCACTTCCCTTACTCGTTCAAACGTCATGTTTCATTTATTTTTAGACACAGATGGTAAAATCTTGTGCAGTGGATCATTTAATGAAACTTGCGATCTTTCAACGTCTGATTGCAAAGCAACACCATATGGATATGTAGAGTGCCAGTGTTTTGATGGTTATTACAGTTTCAGTTCTTCGTCATGTCAAAGTGAGAAATTCATGTTTATTTCGTTTTAAAAGTAATTTAGAAAACACTTTAGATTTAAGGCATCCTTTTTGTCTAAGTTGAACGAAATTTTATCTGAACGCCAAAGCCAGCCGGTCAGCTCGGCTGTTGAACACACACTATCGGTGCGGGAGGTCGGGGATTCGATTCGTGGGCCGGTCAAATCGGCAGTATTTTTTTTTTGGTTGCATGATGATCCGGTCACGAGAAAGCGATCAGAGCGTTATAACGAGCTCGCTTAGGAGTTTCCGTCCACATGTCTACCACATCAAGATGGGGGAATCCTGTGTTAACTGCCTTTCCCAACAGCACAACAAGTAAACATTGCCGGCTTGTTCCCCGCACGGTCCCTTTGATGCCGAACGTCGAACAGGGAAGCTGTGAATTTCAATTTTATAATCATTGGTTTGACCCAATTCGGAATCAAACCCGAGTCTACAGCTACAGAGGCGGACGCTCTTACCACTCGCAGGCTGTCCAGTGTCCACTCTCATTTGATTAATCAGTTGTCATTTTTTACATTAATGATAATTTAGATGGCGTAAAGAAGTCGCATAATTCTGAGAAATCACCCCATGGAATTGTGCTTCATCGGACATCTGCGAACGTGATGACCTTTTTTTTGCTCTTCACTTTATTTTGCGTGGAAAATTGAACATCTCCGGATATTTTAAATTGTTTTAGTAAATATGTCATTTTTTCCAGCAAATTGCCATAATTTCGTTTTTTGTTGATAGCTAGCTGGACAGCCTGCACTCGGCCAACGGTTCGCCATCGTTGCGACGTTTTCTCCTAGCTGTGTAGTCCAGGCGCTAAGGGCCCCGCTACTCGTTAAACCCTTAGGTGTAATACCGCGAGTAGAAGGAAGATTTGATTTTGATTTGAGCTTGCAAAATAGTATCATCTTTATTATTTTTCAGAGCAAGTTTGCGTCGAAAATTCCGATTGTAATTACCCGTTTGGTTGGTGTAGCAAAGGAGAAGATGTTTACAAATGCACGTGCATGTGGGGCTTCGATGGATATAACTGTTTCGAATGTGAGTATATTTTCCGCTTCGCATTCACCAGCTAACGCAAATCATAAGTTTTGAACATTTTTACTGAATAGACCAGTTAGCTCAGTCGTGAAGTGCATCGTTGTCGGTGCGTAGGTCTGAGATTGGATTCCTGAGTCGGTCAAATCGAACACATTGTCGCCAGCGGCCGCCCCTGCGACGTTTCTTCGGTGCTATGTTGCCCAAGCGCGAAGCCGCGTACATGTTTTCGCGTTTTTTGTACGCTTCGGCGTAGTAGCGCGAGTGGAATGAAGATTGGATTTTGCTTGTTTGCTTTGTATTTTTTTGGTACCAAGCCTCTGCAACCTGCAATATTATGTTTTAGCTTGGATATTCACGTTAACTGTGGTTGCATCTGGTTCCTTCGTCATCATATTCAGTCTCATGATCGCTCTCATTTGTTGCTCGACGAAAAACAAGAAATTGCAAAAACAATCGAAATTAAAAGCGCAAAAAGTTGCATCACGTGATCAAGAAGACCCAACACCCATGGTAAGAAATGAACAAAGATCTAATTTATATCTTCTACCTAATAGCACCTGTCGTGAGTTATCTTCTACCTAATAGCTCGTGTGTACCGATATTTGAATAATGACCAGGAGATTTAGCAGTGTTTCTGCCCTTAAAAAATGAGACTTACATTTATAACGGGAGTTGTGTAGCAAAAGGTTTAGTGCAATGCAATTATTTGATGGAGTGTGAGTAGCAATTTTCGATTTGAATGTCAAAGTTTTGCCAGCTACTTGCAAATATATTTTGAGCTTTGAGCGGTTGGCTCATTTATCATTTGCAGATTGCTGATGCTTAACTGCTTCGTCATTTGAGAAATTAAGTCTCGAATTGTATTGAATAATTGCATTTTCGTAATGGATCTTGAGTTTGGTCGTCAAGTCTTGTAGAAACTAGCTTGATTAAGTCTTTCCACTGATGTACGATGATGTGTTGCATGAGATTGCCTTGTTTATATCAGCTCTTAAATATACCCACTTGGAGATGCCACATACGCAGTAGTTGCAGCGTTGTGAATAGCAATCGGTAATGCGGTTTCCTATCTTTGTAATGCTTTCATTCGGCCAAGCTGCTTGTATTTTTAAGTCAATGTAAAATCTCAGAGAACGTATAGAATTTTTGAAAATGGAAAGCCGCAAAGAGGAGGTATCTTGTGCTCTAATGTAAGGATGCATGGTCCTTCTTAAAACGAATACCCTATTATTTTCAAATTATATTGAATAGAAATTTCAACAGATTGAAGGAGACAGCGGAGTGAGCTTGCACCCTTCCAGTCAGCAGCCATTTTGTATGCATGCCGAATGCGATCGGCTCCAGTGCTGAATCGAACCCGTCTCGTAGGATGCGTAAACTACACGCGATACTGCTAGGCCATGTTGATTTATTACTGTTTTCAGCCCTGTCGTCACATTGCTGTGCTGTTATACGTTTAATCATTCCAACTCGACAGTTCTGGAAACGAGATAGCATAGACTAGCGGTTACTTGAGCAGGATGGAAGTGCTTCACTTTCTCGTGTCTATTTTTGTACTTCATTTCAATGTGTACAGAGTACATATTTGCTTAGAACAACGCGTACTGTAGAATTACGTCAATTTGTTTCGCCACTTTGATTGATTAATAGTCACGTTGGTTTTCAGGCTTGTGTTAATACCCATATTCTGTTCGTGCCAATGTTTTAGCTCAAATAACCGAATGACTTCAAAATCTGGAGCATTAAGATGGTTTTTGGAACTCAACTTCAATAAAAAGATAATAGCCAGTATATTTGCAGTCATACTCACAGAAGTTGCGGTAAAAACTTATACCATCATCAGTGTGAAACTACATAGGCTTTTACTTGTTTGCTTTGTATGGTATATTATACCATCATCAATGTGAAACTACATAGGCTTTTACTTGTTTGCTTTGTATTCTAGCTTAGTGCTTATGTAGTTTCACACTGATGATGGTATATTATACCATCATCAGTGTGAAACTACATAAGATATGGTATATTATACCATCATCAATGTGAAACTACATAGGCTTTTACTTGTTTGCTTTGTATTCTAGCTTAGTGCTTATGTAGTTTCACACTGATGATGGTATAAGTTTTTAGCGCAACGTTTGTGAGTATGATTGCAAATATACTGGCTATTATCTTTTTATTGAAGTTGAGTTCAAAATCATTTTAAGCTGTTAAGTTTGAGGCACATCACTGTGTGTGTGGTAGGTCTAAAGTTCGGTTCCCTGGCAGGTCAAGTTTGACACAAGTCGCCAACTGCTCGCCACCGCTGCGACGTTTTTGTTTTGTTTTTTCGGAGCTAGGTTGCGGATATGAGCCCCACCACTCGTTACAAGCTTTTGGCGTAATACCACGAGTATAATAAAGATTTGATTTGAAACTTTTGAACGAGATTCCGATGCAAGTTGCGGCACGAGACATGACTCTTTGGCGTAATCGACGCGGCGTTAGGATAGGGTTCGGCTTTGGTTGGGCTAGTTTAGAGCTAGGTATTAGTGTACGGGTTAGATCTGGGTTACGTGACCCAACGCCCAATGATCGCGCACTCGCTGTGCCATGACCTTGCGTGAATGGTAGTTGCAATTCTGTTGCTGTATCAGTCGATGAAAAATTGACTTTTGTGAACTGTGACGTCATATTCACAATGCTTAAAATTCGGTTTGTTGCGTCATGAAGTTGTTGACAGCGCACTGTGACTCCGCAATAAATGGTTTAAATTTTCAGTGACTCAAGTGTTAGCTTAATGAGTAGCGGTGCTAAATTATTGAACTTTGTATTTGCGCTGCGACTCCGTGTCTCCGCGCTTGGCTATCAGGTGAAATGACGCTTCATAAATTAAAACTTATTTGGCTGGACGTCAACTTCGCATTTCAAAATTCATTTTTTAGTATGAGCAAATTTACTTTCTGTCATTTACGCACAACCGTTGGTGGCTTGTTTGTACATTTGAGTATACTTTTCGGTGATTAATTAAGCAACATTCAAAGTACACAACACTTGATGTTTGGAGAATTTTTGTTATTTTATCGTTTTAGTAACAAGGCTAGCGAGCTAGGGATTCTCCGTCAGTGCTAGGCATGACTTTACTCCAATTTCTGACGTTGTATGCCAAAGGTTGGTTATATACAAAAAGAATTTACCTAAAAGGTATAACTTTTGTGTGCGAGGTTAAAGTTGAAATGGTCAGACAACTACTGTTTTCTTGGGTCAAACTTGGTAATATGGGAGGATGTTAGTCTGCAGCCAGCTATTCCACCCTTTACTAATTTTCTATATTACTCCAGACCAAACGCTGCTTCTATTTTTACCTATACAATTGAAAAAAAATCAAACTTCATTTCGCGCGCGGTATTACTCCTCTGCATGTAACGAGCGGCGGGGCCCATCTCCGCGGCTTAGCGCCTGGGCAACGCAGCTTCGAAGAAACGTCACAGCGATGGTGAGCCGTTGGCGACTCTGTGTCCGATTTGACCGGCCCAGGAATCGAATCTCAGATCTACCGCACCGATAACGATGTGCTTAACTTTTAACGACTGAGCTACTCAGCCCATTCTTATAACACAAGCATACAAATTTCAAACTTGCTGCAATGAATTTCTAGCTGTACTTAAATTTATGTCTTCTAGTAAGTTTTACGTTTTTCAGTATAAGCTCGGTGGATACCAACCTGGACTAATGAGAGCACGTCTTCCTGATTCCAGTCGTAATCCCGGCAGAAATCCGTCAGAATACGACCTAGGCGAGGTAAGTCACTAAAAGTTCACTTCGGGATGAAAAAGAGAGTCATCAGTTTATCACAATTTATGGAGAAGAATTGCATTACTCAGTAGAACATCCATTGGCGTAGGGAGAAATTTTAAGACGGGGGAGATAGATTACAAAAGCCATCAAAAGAGTCTGGCATTTTTTAGTCAATTAACGACGTTTGTTCTTTTTTACATAATGCTAAATCAAAAGGGAGGCATGGCGCAATGTCCTCTCTACCTCAATACACTACTGAGAATATCATTTTCGTTATTCTTCCACTAATGCGTAATTCAAGAAGTTGATAAGCAGGTAAGAGACAGCTAGAAGAAATTGATTAAAAGCATTGAGAACGTAGTTATTTGAAGAGAAGCTCCTCTGCTTTGCGACGCACTGCATCCGTCACTTTTTCGTAATCAAGGGTAAAAAAATGCAGAACTTATTTACCTTGTCCACATGCCAAGAGTTAGCCAACAACCAACAGGCTTTGTACATCGCAATTTTGTTTTTGCATAATTGAAAAAGTCATTATGACATCAAAAAATTTATTGTGACGCAGGAAGCCCGTGAGCTTTTGACCTACTTTCACTGGACATGTGGAAAGATTAAATGTGAACTGCACTCTAGGTGACTGAAGTGAGGCATTAAGAAGACTTAAACAAAGCACTTTTCAAACGTGAGAATTTCCGCAAAGCGGCAATTGAAACCAATTTTAAAGATGCGATTGATGAGAGTTCGAAAAAGATATGGAGCCTTTTACTTCATCCATCAACGCGCGCTTGCAACTTGGTAAACATGTTCCTGATCCAAAAATTTTACGTGATTATCCGTGGGTGAAATTTTAATCCAGTGCTACGACAGTATTAATGGTTTCGATAAATTTAGGAATAAGCGCCCGCTACTGCTAGTTTAATAACCTTGTGTGGATTGGAGGTAGCTGCTTTCATAACAATTTATGTTTCGTTATTCCATCTGGATTAAACAAATTAGCCAATGAATTTAGACGTTGTGAAACCCTACTGTAGCTTCTTGCTTTGACAACTTCATTTTAGTAAATGCCTGAGAGTTTTTACAACTTTGGCAACTTTTGTGCCAACAACAGCACCCTACATTGTCTTGGTGTTTAAACACGACCTGCATTTTTGTTCAACAATATTTACCCTTGTAAATAAAGATATTGTGAATGTGTCTCGTTACATTTTTCAGATTTACGATCATCGTGAAAATAATTATGGCAATATGCAACAACACATTCAAATTATGAACCTGTGTCTCTCTAAGCTTGCTGCATTGCCATGTTTACTTACTTATCTCTGTATTTGTTTACAGCTGAGATGGTCGAGTGGTAAGATCGTCCGCCTGTGGAGCTGTAGATTCGGGTTAGATTTTTAGTGGGGTGAAACCAATCACTGTAAAATTGATATTCACAGCTTCCCTGCTTGACGTTTAGCATTAAAGGAACAGTGTGGAGAACAAGCTGGCAAGTTTACTTGTTGCGTTGGGAAAGCTACTATGCGGTAAATCGCCATCTTGGTGTGGTAGACAGATGGCTGGCAACTCCTAAGCGAGTTCGTTATAGCGCTTTGATCGCTTTCTCGTGATAGGAGGTTAACTATGCAACTGATAGGTTGTATATTAGTAAAGTACATTCGTCATGGAAGATGACCTAGCTTAGTATTGAACCTGCAAAACCGGTTTGAAAGCCTAATCCCCTACCACTGTGCCAACTCCATCTGCTCTAAATAGTTGATACAAGCCAGCAGTTAAAAACAAATGGCTAGCAAACAGTTTCCACCGTTCAAGTTGCAGTCTTGGTTGGTACTTTCCTACAAAACTGATAAAAACAGTTTGTGCCCAGCTAAGCGTTCTGAAGTACAGAATGTTCCAAAAGTCTTGAGCGCATTTTGACATTGATTATTTCCGAAACTATTAAGGATATAAAAAAACTTAATGCAATTAGCTTTAAAATGGCACAATTTTTGTCTTAGCACCATTCATAATTAAGGAGATTTGGGGTCTTCACGTGTGTCCAAGGCTTTTGAAACACCCTGTGCTTTGTTTTGTACGTTCATTTTGTTTATTTTATAACTTTCTATTATTTTTAGACTGGTATACGAAATGGTCATTCCAACAACGCATTTGACACTTCCATGGTAAGTATATGACAAGACTTTTCGTTTGGAGAAAAACAGATATTTTTTTGATGAATTTTATAGCTACATGTAATTTGTGTCTGTCTGCGTCAGTCGCTAGGTGAGGTCAGTTGACTTGGGCAGTTTGAAAAGGATGTTCGCTGTCCAGTTCGTTTGTATTGCTTGAGCAGCGGTTTTGGACTGACTTACGAATTGAATTGATAGAAAAGCGAAAAGACTGCGATAACTGTAGTCGCAAGTAATTGAGATTTGTGATCTGAAATAACGATCACCGGTTTTCAATTTATAAACCATCGGGAGAACCGTCTTAGTAGGCAATGCTTATTGTGCGAATACTAAATTAGTTCAGTAGTTTAGCAATAATTAGGTTTTTCTATTTGATTTTTTGATGCTCGCTAGTTTTTGTTTTAGGGGGGGAGGGTTACGGGGGACAGCAATAGAGATGTAGTAACTAAGCATCTGCATAAATGCTTTGGTGGAATTCTAGGCAGTTGACCAAGATCTTCGACGTTTTTCTGTCGCAGATTTTACATATTATATTCGTAAATAAAAAGAAACAGATGCACCAATGGCCGAGTGGTAAAAGCGTCTGCCTCTGAAGTTATAGACTACGGTTTGATTCCGAGTCCGGTCAGACCAATGACTATAAAATTGATATCCTCAGTTTTCTTGCATGACGCTCGGCATTAAAGGAATAGTGTGGAGAACAACCCAGCAAGTTTGCTCGTTATGCCAATGGAAAAGGCACTTAGCAGGATTTCCCCATCTTGGTGTGGAAGGCAGATGGCTGGCAACTTCTAAGCGAGATCGTTATAGCGCTTTCTCAAAATAGGGGATAAAGATGCAGCTAAATACAAAAAAAAATAGCAGAAATTAACATAGTTGGGTGTGGCTTAGAAGCACCAGCTTGGTTATCTAGTTCATGATGGTCAACAGACCTGTTAATATTGATTCATAGTTTGCAAATGTTGACTAACTCTCGATCTAACAGTCTCTGTTTCGACCTTATTAGGTCTCATTACAGGAGCTCTGAGCAGTAAGGGGATAAGATCATCAAAATCAAATTTAAGGAATTTCAAAAATTTTTTGCTTGTGGTACCACAAAATAAAAAACTTTCACCCTTGCCAAATTGTTCAAATCGCAGAAGCGATGAGCTATGCGCAATATATTTACAACTTGATAGTCAATACGCTCTTGACTATTTTCGTGAAATGTTGCTGGCCGGTTAGCTCAGTTATTAAGCACTTCGTTATTGGTGCGGGAGATCTGGGGTTCAATTCCCGAGTCGGTCAAATCGGACACAGTGTCGCCAAGGGCTCGCCACCCCTGCGATGTTTCTTCGGAGCTGTATTGCCCAGGCGCTAAGCCGCATAGATATGGGCTCCGCCACTCGTTTCACGCTTCGACGTAATATCGCGAGTATAAAGAAGGTTTGATTTTGATTTGTACAGAATTCAACAACTACTTTCAATACTCGTAAACCACGATACTCTCGTGGACCTGCTGATTATTTCTGAGCAAGCTCGTAATTATGACAACTCTGAGATTTTCCATTGTTTGAGCTGAATTTGGACAGTTGTATTTTCACACTGGTTCATTACTTCGTTCATTTTAATGCCATTTTGAATTGTTGTGAGTATTAAGGCGGTAAATTTAAGCCATTCAATGTCGATAAGTTTCTGTGAAGAAAATTTTTTAATCTGTATGTTATGTTACTGCATTTTGTTAAATTTGAAGCTGTTTTTGCTGCATTTTTCTTTTGTTTTTAATTCTTCCATTTCTTGCGTGGCTGTGGCAATTTTTATGATCAGTGTCTTGATTAGTTTTCGCGTAATTTTTGTTTTAAGTTCAGTAACGTTTACTGGCCATAATTATGTGGTACACGTGAGTGTTTGTTAAAAATCAGTCGTTTTCGGATGATGACGCCTGATCACCTTCCATTATCCAATGCTGTTTCCGTGTAACGCCTGATCAACTTCCGTAAAATTTCTTTCCATTTTGGTTGGCTTGGGCATCCCTTAAACTTAGAAGAGCCTGAAGACGTTCTTTCTTCACCTGCTTTCCACATGTCCTCTTCGGCCGTCCTCTCTTCGTTTTTCAACATTCAATTTTAAGCCTTTCTTACCACATCGCCATCTTCGTTCTTCAGAACATGCCCTAACTACTTCACCCCCATATTTTTTCGTGATAAAAAAAAAAACGTGCGCCGGGGTGTGGAAACAATTTTAGTGTTCGTAGGTCCAGAAGGGCTTGATGCTGGTAGATAATTCTAAGCCTCGGCTGATTTCGTGATTTTAAACCGAGTTCCATTTTTACGAAGGAGATATAATAAAACGATAACGTTCTGAATATGTCACATCAGTATGTCTAATAAAATTGTGCATTACGTTAATTTACTTCGGTTTTTATAATGCCTTATGACATCATGATATCAAACGTTTGTGCTGAAACATTTTGATGTTAAAACTAGATTTAGTTGCGATTTTGTCCATCTTTTTGTGCAATTTTTTAATGAAGACCACGGTCATTCAAAATGCAAAGCGTGTGACATGTGAAGACGATAATTCCCGTGTCCACATGTCCAATTTTGGTGAGCTTTAAGCCCTCGGTTCTTGATGTTGTTTCTGCGTCATAATCAATCTTTTGATGTCACAATCATTTTTTTAAATTGTGATACAATAAATCGATTATGATGCAGATACTAGGACCAAGAACCGCGGTTCTAAGCCCACCGAAATTGGACTCGTAGACAGGGTAAATATGTAGTTACAGGCAATCTTTGTAGCTTATAATTTCTAATTTCATTTTAATCTGTTACATTATCATAGGTACGTGTTACTATAGTGCTTGCGTAATTTTGGTATCGATTTTTTTACTGTGCATTAATTGGGTGTTATGCATTTTGTTGCTGGTGTTTTAAGTTCATTCATATTTCGTGTTTTGCGCTGCAAATATTTTCATGCAGTTCAGTGTGTTCTGTCGTAAATTTATCTCGTATTTTGCGGCTATGCTAAGAAGTGAAATCATGTTTGCATGCAAGTGTTAACTCACAAGCGATGTTACATCCAAAACTTACCAGCTAACACAGATAATACGCTTGAAATTGTTATTCATTTTACCAACCGATTAGCTCAGCTGTTTAGTGCATCGTTGTCGGTGTTGGAAGTCTGGGGTTCGATTCCCGGGCCGGTCAAATAGGATTAAATGTCGCTAACGGCTCGCCACCGCTGCGACATTTCTTCGGAGCTGTGTTGCCAGGCTCTAAGCCACGGAGATGAACCATTAGACCCGCTACTCGTTCCACGCTTCGGTGTAATACCACGAGTATAATGAAGATTTGATTTATTTGTAATGGGAAACAAGCTAATAAAATTTTCTTTTTAGTAATCCGTGAATTTGTTTTTATTTGACAGCCACCAAAATGATGTTATTGTTTACGTTTTGCTAAACTTGTTTTTAATTCTTTCAAAATCTCGTTATTTTTGTTCTGACGTCGATTTCATGAAATGCAATTGATTGCCAAATTATTTGCTTTTAATTTATTTGTTGAATCATAAAATTTTAATAAAACTCGTTTGATTCTATGCAGTCTGCAAAGTGCGTAAGGTTGATAGTTCAGAGCATGATACTTCACACTTCTTACAAGCTTGAAAACAAAACGTGCAGCAGAATAATTGAAAACATTTTTTAATTTGGAAAAATAAGGTCACAGTAGTTCTCAATGTTAGACGCTTCGACAACAGATTCTGCTGTCATCATCAGCAATCTAGGCAAGACAGTTTTGAATTTTGTGATGTCTTGCTTACTCTGCTGATGATGGCAGCTGAATCTATTGTTGTCGAAACGTCCAGTTTTGAGAAATATTGCGGCAGTATTTTCCTCCGTAAGCTAGTTTTGTCCCATATTTATTGGATCCAGATTTTTTTAATTACTTGTAATAGAGCATAATGAAGATTTGATTTTTTGAATGATATTGCCAAGGTAACGTTAGTTTTTTCGTAGCCCGGAGATGATGTTTTTCTGCGTATTTAGTCCATAATGAAGACATTAAAAATAGTGATAACAGCTTCCCTGCCTTGCACAAACTGTGCAGGGTTCTGTGTGCTGTTTGGTATGCGCTACTCTTAACGGCGTTCGATCATTCATGTATTGGTAGGGATTCCACCATACTTGCTATAGTAAAGGCAATAAGATACACTTCTTTACCAAAAATAAGACGATAAAGTTTATGTCGTAAGCAGCCGCCTGAATGTTGTTTAAATACTGAACAGTTGCACACCATTTCGAAAAAAGTTTTATTCAAAAATCAGGTAAAAATAACATTAAACTACAATAGATCAACTTTTAAAACCACGAACAATAATTTCACCACCTAGGGTTTACAATGCACTAATGTCTATACCGGATTGGCACTACTAAAAAATGTAAAAGGATGTACTAAAAAATGTAACTCTTGAAAGCAACAAGTTTAAGGTCTATGAATTAGTAGCTGTTTTCACTGTTGTTCATTGTCACATTTAGCGTTGGAGTTGAAGCACTTTTTGCATAAAGTTAATAAACCAAAGTTTTACAATCAAATTTGGGAAAACTCCTGCAACGCAGCTGCTGCTAGTTTCAAGAAACTACTTAGGAAACCTCGAAAATTGCAGCTCATTGAGTATCTACGAAGATTGCTCAAACGCATTAAATAAAAAACTGCAACTCCGAAAACGCATTAGATTAAGCAGCTGAAAGCTCTAAAGATGCGCTTAATCGAAAGACGACGTGCGACAAAAATTATAATGTAAGTGAATGGGGAGGGAAGGTTTTTGCGTGATCGCTAAACAGAAACGCGATAAAAATCGCCGCGTGTCGCCTATCGATAAACGCATCTATGAAGGCTAATGCAAAACGTACTTTTCAAAATTGCACGAGCGGCAAACTTAGCTCAAATAACAAAGTTGTCTTTAAATGTCGCGAAATAAACCACTCAATTTCTTTGGAACTTCAAAACACAAAATATCGCAATAGTGAAGCATCAATATAACATTGCTAGAAGAATACAACAATACGCATGAAAGCTAGGGTTTATAATGCACCAATGTCTATACCGGATTGGCACTACATACAGTTGGCAGCTAAATACTAATATTGCTAACACTTTACTGCTTTGTAATACTAAATGCACACTAAAAAATGGTATACGGTACAAGCAAGCCCGACGTAACGCAAGTCACTACAGTTACTTTGCGATTTTCAGTAGGTAAAAAATCAGTATTTACGAAATAGGTAACAGCTAGAATGAATAAAATAACAGAATCTAGTACATTTATTTTGATTTTTTCACCATGCTAAGATCGTAGCGAGTTTCCCGCTTAGAAGCGGCTTCTTCCTTCTTCAAAACCTGCCAATAAAAAATCTGATATTTGATTATATTATCAAAGCTATGCCAAACTGGCAAATAGGGTGGTTCGACTACCAATCTTCATTATACTCGCGGTATTACGCCGAAACGTGAAACAAGTGGCGGGCCAATCTCCGTGGCTTAGCGCCTGAGCAAGACAGTTCCGAAAAAACGTCGCAGCAGTGGCGAGCCGTTTGTGAGTTGTGACACTGCGTCCAATTTGACTGGGCCGGGAATCGAACCCCAGACCTACCACACCGATAGCAATCTTTATCACTACGCGCTAACCAGCTGGTTTAACAACCTATTTGTAAAAAGATAATGCCTAAGTTGAACCTCGAAATTCTTAAACGACTCGTTTCGTTTTCAACAAAGGATAAGGATTTTTGTCAAACAGTGGATTAACTGCGATACTTGGGTCTTGGGTATTAAAATAACATTAACAAAAGGCTAGTCCTAATGCAGCAAAGCTATGATGAATTGAGTGCTCAAAAATCAAGTTTTTTTGGCAGGTTTTCACACCAGCAAATGAATAGGGGTTTGTTATTTCAAAAAGATCATTTGATCCAACTTTGTCGCATTGAAAAGAAGCCTATAGCCAAACAAGTTTGTTTTACCAAGATAATTAGTGGGGTTGACTTATCAGTAGTATTAGTGTCTTTCACTTCCGCGCCATCAATACGATAAGATTAAGGAAATATAACACGGTACAAGAAAAGGGAAAAGGCAACAAACCCATCAAGGTTGTGGTATGCAGGTAGAAGAGGAGTTGAAAAAAAAACACAAAGACTGGGCGTGGTTGTAACACCCGGAGATCACTTATTTGACTTACCGATTTCATAATTCTGTCTTTCAGTTCTTTTTGCGTCAGCGGTCTGCTTTCTTCTTCTTCTGCCTTTAGTTCCATATCACTGTCAAATTCTTCCCTGCAATGACAAGATGATTTGATACACGTACGTTGATTTTCCAAGAAAAGTAAAAACTTGTATCACGTCAACATGTTGCTTTCACTGAAGACTTATTACATAGCTCTTACCACTTTCGCCTGATATTAAATCTCACAGATTTTGATTGAGTGTGCCCTAGCGTTGCATCAATTACAATTCTAATTGACCTCAATCAATTACATTTATTTTCCTGTAACTGCTGCAACTACAAATGCAGCTGAAATCTTTTGCGTAATTGTGGCCCAATTTAAAATCGTTTCTTTTTTTCAAGAAGTTTGCAAACTTCTTCCGCTCTGGAATGCCTGAAATCCCTTCCTAAAATAAACGCAGTTTCGACTGCAATAATTATTATTTTTAGGACTTCTGTCAAAACGCTCATATTCTTCCATTTGAAGATTAAGGCTGTGGTTGTTCTTTTCGAGCAAAAACTTTTAAACGATCATAACTTTAGTTTTAAAAATATACTGGGGTGGTCAATAGACACCGATCAATATTTCCATTAAGAAACAAAAATATTTGAAACTTCGTTTCGGAGCCACACCTTAGCCACACTTGACAGCCAAGTAAATTGATATTGGTCGAGGTCTAACAAGCTCACAGTAAAAATTAGGTAGCCTAAATAATTGACTGAAAAGATCGAAGTCTATTCCAAAACTTCTCTGTGCCAAGATTTAATTATATGGTAGTAGCAGTAGTGTCTTTTACTTCCGATTATTTCTGCTTGATTAGTTCTTATAAAGCAGCAAACTCAAGAAGAAAAATTAATTTTGAGCATGAAAGCACTGCCGACTTCTGAGCAGGATTGATTTGTTCTTCGATTAGTTTAAATCGCTTAGTTACGCCAAGAAGATCAAAGTTAGTTAATTAACCAAAAATATTGTATTTACAAAAATAAGAGCCAGTAACATTGGAACATTTAAATTTTTTGAGACGTTTCGATTTATACTTAAATGATTGTCAATCTTATTCAAATAGAATTCTATTTAAATCGAAACGTTTCGAAAAATTCAAATTTTTCAAATATTACTAGCTCCTATTTTTGTAATTAAAGCATTCAAAAATTCCATAAAATGTATTCCGATAATCAAAAATACATTTGAATTTTTCCGGTTACAATACTATTCATGCGTAAAACCAGCTCGCCAGACTGCACATATACAAGCATTTTACTTACTGCTGACACTAACAGTGACACTGACAGGCTTCAACTTACTTCATTTGTAAGACTGATGCTAACAACTTGTTCGACTGAGCTCGTAATCTCAAATCACTAAAAACATAATTTCCGTTCCACCAAAAACAATTTCACTTATATCTGCAACTGCACAATAAGGCGCTTGGAGCATCCGTAGGAGCGTCGCTTAGTAGGTTATCCGGGTGATTAGGGAGCTATTCTTGGTCAGATCACACTAAAGAAGTTAAAAATAGAATCGGCAACTTTCCCGCCAGTGAAGTGTATATGTGTTGCTTGTCATGTACGTCCATTAACAGCCTTCAACCATTTATTGATTTTTGTAATGGACTGTCGTTTGAGAATGGCTGCGCAATGTGAGCCTAAAACACCCCTCTATCGTATTTTTAATGCACAGTTTCGTTCATGTTTTACTAGTGTCTATTTTGTAATGCTACTTCTTCAATCCTTTCTACAAATTTATGACGAATTCTTTCTTTAGTTTCACAATCATAGTACTGATACTGCGTCGATTAGTTTGATTCATTACAAAAAATTTCTTGGAAAAAATAACTGCTGTAACGCACTTCTCAACAGTATCCTTGATGCGGAGCGACGACACGTTTTTCTTTTTTCACTAAACAGGGAAATAAACCCGTGCCTGACTACTAGAAAATACGCACGCATCAACAAACTTACCCAGTTGATGGTGGAGCTATCAATAATTGCTGTGCCGGTGTAACTGGTACTTGACCAAGAATAATACGAGCTGTTTCCTGCGGGTCGAACGGTTTGTCTGCTTTCTGGAACATAAAAATCAAATAAAAAATCTCCAATGTGCTCGCGTTATTCGCCGAAGCGCGTACAAATTGGCTGAGTCCATTACCGTGGCACAGAGCCTGGACAATACAGCTTCGAACACCGAAAATTATTAATATTATTACAAGGCTGTATTATTACAAGGCTGTAGTCTATTACACCTAAAAACTGAAACAATTGTGCACGCACCGACCATTCGTTGCATACTTGCGATTTCCACAAAAAAAGGTAACCAGGATCGCATGCTGAAACTACAAAAAACGAGAGTTCCTAGTCTACATATTTTCATTGCAGCATACTAACAATTGCGACAAAAACATTTCTTTTCTTTATATTTTTAGGGAAGCTGAAGGCAGTTTTGTTAGCACTGACGCATTGTTTTAACCGTAATCTGTAAAAAATAATTTATTATATCTTACAAACTAATCGATTAGGTAAGAACCGATGCGACTGTCCTTAGTTATAGTCTATTACTCAACTAACTCAAGGTAGTACCATCTGTACTTATCCCTCGAAACTACAGGATGTCCAAAAAAAATGCAATACTTCGTGTTTTAGTCTGTGTTAAAGTGTTTATTGTGTTGGGTCACGTGCAATTTTTAAATCTTAACGTGTCGCTATTAAAAAAAATAACCTAGCTTACTGGTCATGAGGCCATATTCGTGCAGAAATCAAGATACAGTGGTTGCAATGTTCATGTTTCAACCACTTTTTATGTTTCATTCATTTTAACACTTTAATTCTTTGCAATGGTTACCGAATTTTACGGACCATAAGACACTCTTTAAATCCCCTTTTTTCTCAAAAACTGATCGTGCGCCTCACAAGCCGGTGCATGTATGGATCAGGTAGAGCTTTATTGCCATTAAACTATCGAGCTTTTTTGTTTAATGAGCTTTATACGGTAAACCTGTTACTTCTTAAAAACCGATGTATGCAATCGTCCGGTTTGCCTTATGTATGAAAAAAAAAACAGCCAAAGCAATTTACTGATAGTGCACCTTATAGTCCGTAAAATACGGTAGTTTCCGTAATATTCAAAAATGTTTCATAAATACTTGCCTCTGAATCAATAAAAGATTGTGCAGCTAACAGTTCGTTCGCTCTCTGCTCGATCAAACCGAGATATTGCATCATGTTATCGTCTTTCACTTCTTCCGAACTTCCCAAAAGATCGTTTAGCACAGCCCGATCGCATCCGATCTTATCAAAAAGTGATCCGATACCTTCCGAAGAAACATTGATTCAGTTGGTAAATACAGTATTGATCAAAAAATTTTCTCGACACTATCTTAATTTTGCCAAATTTAAAATTGGAGGAATAAAACTAAGCCATTTTCGCACTGGAATCCTTTAGTTTAACTTTACTATACGTTCTACGCATGATTTTGCACTTTTGGACGACTAAACAAGCAGGCCTTTAAATGAAAATAACCCGTTGGATTCCGTCTTTGATTTTGATTAATTAATTGATTTCTCCACTTTTATCCTCCTGTCACGAGAAAGCGACAAAGGCGCTGTACGTAGAATGAATTCAGACTCGCTTTGCAGTTGTCGTTGCTTTTGAAATTTCTAGCTAAATTTTGCTTTTGATTTCTGTTACTTGCTGCTCATTAGATTCACTAAGACTCAATAATTAGCGCAAAGCATCTTATCCAAGAACGCAACAACGAGGCTTGACAGGGAGTTGAACCATCAACCTAGCGGTCATGGCCGTCGTAAAAACAACGCTCCATCGTAATAATCATGCGATGTTTTTCTGAAAACCGAACGTCACAACAGAAAATTACAAAAAACAGTAAGTATCAGGGAGCGTAGATGTGGACAAACAGCAGCTGTACAATTAATCAAGATCACAATAGTGAAATAAAAAATGTGAAACAAGCGCTGATTCGAAAAACTACTAATCTTGAGCCTACTCAGTAGCTCAAACATATTAACAAAAAATTGGGAAATCACTGATCCCGCAAATCCCGAGGTAACAGTAATAGCCTGCCAAAATTACAGCGCTCAAATTTGCACAAAATTTATTTTTAGCGCCGAGTAGTTTCTTCTTTTAAATTACTTCTAACCAAATTATACTGAACAGAAAATTGAACAGTAATTGAGGGAGACTGCGAAGTGAGCTTGCATTCTCCGAGTCAGCAGCCACCCGGTATATATGTCAAATACGATCGGCTACAGCCATGAATCGAACCCGTCACGTAGAATCAGCAACCTGCGCGCGGTACCGCTAGGCCATGTCGCTGACATGAGAGCATAAAGAGGTTGTAACAGTGGCAACAACGACACCAACCGCTAGAAAGACTAATTTTAGAAGCTTTAATGATCTAAAATAAGGGAAGCGTAGATCAGGCCACTCGCCTCTCCGCAGTTGATCGAGAATTCTGTTTGTGGTGTTCAACATTCTCTCATTATCCGAACATCGCACAGCCGCCTCTGTAGTTGCTCGTTCCAAACTTTCCATGATTTCTTTGCGTTCGCTATCTAACTTCAAGCCCTCACTCCGAAACTCATTGATTTTTGATTGTATCTGGAAAAATATTCAACGCTGAACTGATATTTAAGCAAATCCAATATTGACTATCACTTTAACCACGAAAACTCTTTGCCAACAAATAAAAATGCAAAGTGATTCTTCGAAAAATCTAATTCAACGGAAAAATCGAACGATATCAGCATCAACTTTCCCCAGCAGCCCTAAACATCAAAAAAATCAAATTTTCCTTATACTCGCGTCATTACTCCGAAGCAAGTAACGAGTGGCGAGGTCCATCTCCGCAGCTTAGCGCCTGGGCAACACAGCTCTGAAGAAACGTCGCAGCGGTGGTGCCGTTGACGACACTGCGCCCAGTTTGACCGACCCGGTATTCGAACCCCAGATCTCTCACACCAGTAGCAATATCGTAATAACTAAGCTAACTGGTCTGTTACAGCCTTTTACATTATTTTACAATTCATTTAACATTAATATCTTGAGTTTTTTAAAACGGTAGATATCATAAAAAGTTACTTTCCAAAAGTTAAAAAAGGAAAAATACTCCACTACATTCAAATTAATTCAGAATTTACCACAAGCTCGGACTTCTACTGCGGCTGTAGAATGCTGTTATTTAAATTTTTTTTTTTTTTGTTTTAAAAACAGTTTAAGAGAAGCGTCACTGTTTGTTAGGGCCTTTCATGAGTAAAACGCTCATTTACCACTAATGTAACAACAGCTGAATTGGTTGACTGCTTATAGTGGGATAATGAATTAGCCTTAACATACATACGAGAAATTCGGCTGCTCCGGCATTAGATTGCGGTTGCCAAGTGGGTATAAGGCCGTGTATCAGGTAAAGACTCGCCGCAACCACTGGGTAGGTGACACGTCGGTGCGGGCCAAATCCCACTCGTAATCAGATATTTTAGCATAAGATTTAAGTGGATTAGATTCAAGTCAAATTCATTGATTGAAATTCTTTATCACTAATGTGGGTAAATTGGTCTAGAATGTAGTTAGTAATCAAGCTTATGAAATTGCAGATAGGCTGTTAAAACCAATTTCTCTTAATTTTCTCTGAAGAATTTGAAATCTTAGCGTTGACAAAATTACTATTCTCTCCTAACTACCATATTTCACGAACCACAAGGCGCGCGTTAAATCCCCTTTTTTCTCAAAAATTGATAGTGCGCTTTATAAGCCTATTGCATAGATCAGGTAGTGCTTTATGCTTTATTGCCATAAAATAACGATTTTTTGTTAGATGAGCTTTATACGATAACCTGATACTTCTTAAAAACCGTTGCGTCTTATAGTCCGGCTTGCCTTGAGTATGAACAAAAAAAATGAAAACAAAGCAATTTATTGACTGTGCGCGTTATAGTGCGTAGAATATAGTAAGTGAAATTTCAATTGCCGATGGACATAACAAAATCAAATGACGTTTTCTCACCTCTTCTATTTTATCTCGAAGCCTTTCAATTTCATTGTTCTGTTCATTCACGAAATTGAAGAGAGCGAAATTACTGTCTTCAACTGCAATAAAAAACACCAAAATAAAATTTTGATATTTCAGAACAAAGCAAACATGCTCATAGTTTTTTTTACCCAAGCACAAACAACACCAGCTCACACGAAACAGAATTTATCTGTATTATTGCAACCAGAATGCTCGCTGAGAGTCCTGAGGTTGCCATTTACAGTGAAACAGACTTCAGAGGTTTGTAGTTCTTTTCTTTATCATGCACATAATACAGACCCACGTTCTGGTTCATACTTCGAAACAGTTTCAAACAAGGAAACGTAGCACAAAAACCAATCTCAAAAACCCAAAGCCAGCTGCCCACCATGTTCGTGTTTCATCCCGGTGAAAAGACAGCAGAAATTGATTATAGCCAGTGTATTTGCATTTATTTTACAAACGTTTCTGTAAACACTTATACCATCATCAGCGTAAAACTATAGAGGCATTAGGATAGAATGATTTAGTTTTACACTATTTTGGTAAATCTTTTACACTGATAATGGCAGAAATCTTCACCGAAACGTTTGTAAAATCACTACAAATGTAGGTACTGGAAAACTGGATATGATTTTTATCAAAGTTGAGTTCCAAAACCCATCTCCACGCTCCTAGCAGAAAAGTTTGAACAATTTCTATTGTTAAAGTACGTAAAATCAGCTCCTTGTAGTTCCGCCACAAATTTCATGATCTATGTGAAAATTGACCAGCAACTAACACTACGTTAAAAACAATAATGATTTCTGGAAAGGATCTAATGAAAACTAAGTCAACAGCAGTTGGTCATATGTACATTTCGCCTGAAGCAGAGGTTCGTAACGCTACCCCCAATCAAAAATCTACGGGTCCCCAGTCTTATATTGTTTGTTCTTTCAATAAAACACCTCCTTTGGAGGTTGCACAGACAAAGAGTCCCCAAGTCAATACCTTAAGAATAGAGGCCCAGAGTAGGGTGTTGCACATTTTGGCGAATTTTGAGTTGACACTTACCTGGGTAAAATCGGTGTGTGAAATGGGTCAACTAAAACTTGTGTAAAATTTTTCTGATTTTTATCAACGTTTAGAAGTGTTATCCCTCGATTAAAGTATTTTGGGGGGAGCGCGAGCTCAAAAATGCCTAAAAACGCGATAACTTAAAAACTACACAAGCTATGAACATGATTTTGGTGTCAAAAGTTGCAGAAGACCGACATTCTCATCTAACTTCTGTAGAAACATATGGGCTATCTGCCACCGAAATCGAGTTATTTCAAAAAAACGTATTTTTTTCTTTTTCTTATTGATGATTGAGATCAATATCAACAATAACTTATATTTTCACAATTCAAAATACATAAAAATGATCAGTAATCATTAATCACATATCCTCGTATTTTTTTTGTCAAAGTCTGCGATACTGAGTGATCTTTCTTCTTTTAACTTTTTTGTCTTCCATCACCGTTGACATTTTTCCAATATATCGCTCACAACTTCTGTTGTGATTGTCAATTGCTTTCCAGAATGGTTGCTCGCAGTATACAACGAAGGAGCTTTCTTGCTTTCTACGGAAAAAGAGCTTTTCACAGTTTTCGATCCCGCAACATATCTTTCGTTGGTACTTGCAATGGGAAATGGTGGATCATCTGAGTGCACTCTTAAGGCAACATTAGGTAGATTTAACCAAGAAGCGGCATGACTCAAAAAATATTTTTTGACTGCCGCACTCAACAGCTCTCATCATATTGCTGGTAGCACAGGAGAAGCTCCCTAATAAAAATCCTATTTGCAGGGCCATTAACTGCACGTGGCTTAAGATGGACTCTCATGAACATTGCAGCATAAACATTACACACTTGCCACGAAGCCGACAATTCGTCGAAGACGATTTATTTTATCAACATCGAGCGACATGGATGGAGAGCCAAAGGCAAACAAAGCCAGCCTCAGGTACCCGTTGGCTGTTGTCATCCAAATACAGAAGAAACAAAATTTGATTGCAAGTAGGCCTACTAATGAGAGCATTGCGTATTAATTCATACCCAGATTGGCAAATAGCTTGTAAACAAGATATTTTTGCATCCTCCGGGCACATGCATGAACAACACACAACACAAAGTCAAAAGATGTTGTGCGTTGTTTATGCATGTGCCCGGAGGATGCAAAAATATCTTGTTTACAAGCTATTTGTCAATCTGGGTATGAATTAATACGCAATGCTCTCATTAGTAGGCCTACTTGCAATCAAATTTTGTTTCTTCTGTACTTGGATGACAACAGCCAACGGGTACCTGAGGCTGGCTTTGTTTGCCTTTGGCTCTCCATCCATGTCGCTCGATGTTGATAAAATAAATCGTCTTCGACGAATTGTCGGCTTCGTGGCAAGTGTGTAATGTTTATGCTGCAATGTTCATGAGAGTCCATCTTAAGCCACGTGCAGTTAATGGCCCTGCAAATAGGATTTTTATTAGGGAGCTTCTCCTGTGCTACCAGCAATATGATGAAGAGCTGTTGAGTGCGGCAGTCAAAAAATATTTTTTGAGTCATGCCGCTTCTTGGTTAAATCTACCTAATGTTGCCTTAAGAGTGCACTCAGATGATCCACCATTTCCCATTGCAAGTACCAACGAAAGATATGTTGCGGGATCGAAAACCTGTGAAAAGCTCTTTTTCCGTAGAAAGCAAGAAAGCTCCTTCGTTGTATACTGCGAGCAACCATTCTGGAAAGCAATTGACAATCACAACAGAAGTTGTGAGCGATATATTGGAAAAATGTCAACGGTGATGGAAGACAAAAAAGTTAAAAGAAGAAAGATCACTCAGTATCGCAGACTTTGACAAAAAAAATACGAGGATATGTGATTAATGATTACTGATCATTTTTATGTATTTTGAATTGTGAAAATATAAGTTATTGTTGATATTGATCTCAATCATCAATAAGAAAAAGAAAAAAATACGTTTTTTTGAAATAACTCGATTTCGGTGGCAGATAGCCCATATGTTTCTACAGAAGTTAGATGAGAATGTCGGTCTTCTGCAACTTTTGACATCCAAATCATGTTCATAGCTTGTGTAGTTTTTAAGTTATCGCGTTTTTAGGCATTTTTGAGCTCGCGCTCCCCTTAAAATACTTTAATCGAGGGATAACACTTCTAAACGTTGATAAAAATCAGAAAAATTTTACACAAGTTTTAGTTGACCCATTTCACACACCGATTTTACCCAGGCAAGAGTCAACTCAAAATTCGCCAAAATGTGCAACACCCTAGCCCAGAGACTAGAAAGCGTAAGAGCCACAAGTTAGGGTTAGGGCATATTGAGTATGGCGCAAAGTAAACACAGGATAGGTCAATAGTAGATAAAAGTTACAGTTTAATCAACTATGTCTTATTTGCTATAACAAATTTGCGGGCTTTTAATAAATCGAGCTTTTTATGGCTAAATTTCATGCAGAATTCGAAAATTACAACCATATTCAGCACTGACAGTACCATAAGTCCGTAAAATGAAAATGACAAGGAAAGTGGTGTATACCGACTTTTGACCCAGCCAGTAAAAACCACGAGAGTCTTGCACTCGTCCAACTAACAAATAATTCTAGTTTTAAACCAAAAAATTTTAAAATTGCAAATCATTTAAGGATGCGTTAATTCATAAGTACATAAATAACTGAAAAATTCCCACCTTTGATGAAATCTTCAACGATGACGTCAATGTTCGACGTTCCAGTAATCTCTTTAATCTCGCGGAACGCTGTTTCATAGTTTTCAATTGCTGCTCCTCCTTCCGTCTTCTTTTTTTCTGATTCTAAAAAAAAATGTAAATATATCGCTGCAGGCACTGACTAGCTATAAATTCTAAAAAACACAATAAACTTGTCGATTGCCCATTTTTTTAACTCAATGCTTGGTCAACGTTAATTATTATTTCAGCTCTTACTCCAATTTAATTCTTAGGACAAGGGATTGTTCACTCAAAAGTTATGAAAAATAAATTTCAGGCGAGTCAAGCACACATTCGTGCTAACCAGTGACAACCAGGCAAAACCAGTCATTCAGATGCAGACCACAGGATCACTCTCCCATTGCTACAATAAAGACAGCAACAGTAACTGACACCACGCGATGGTATTCTTAAAAGTATAAATCAAATCTTCATTATACTCGCAGTACTACACCGAAGCGTGGAATGAGCGACGGGCCTGCGGCTCTCTGCGGCATCTCTGCGGCTTAGCGCCTGGACAACACAGCTCCAAAGATACGTCACAGCGGTGTCGAGTCGTGAGCGACACTGTGTCTGATTTGAGCAGCCCGGAATCGAACCCCAGACCTCCCGCACCGATGGCAAAGCGTTTAGCCACTGAGCCAACCGCCCGGTAAAATTATTAATATTTAATCTCAAATTCTATCTCGTCCGACCCCGTCCGCAACCAGGGTCAGTGCAAAAAAGCAAAAAGCAGCTCGAATTTACTCGGAGAAATCTGCCGTCTTTTACCAGAAAGAAAGCAGACTTGATTATGACTGTTCGGCATTGAGTTAAACAAAAAAATCCCTCTCCAATTACCTTTTCTTCCAACATTAACTTTTCCCACCCTGCTGAAACCTTTCGCCATCATAAAACTGCGAAGTCGTTTTTCATGGTTAATAATTCGCTGTAATTCCTGAAAAACAAACATCACAGTCACAAGAAACTGGCAATGAACTGCTTGGATGGTGAAATGAACTTGTTACTTGATACTCTTGCGATTAGAAAAAGGTGGTTAAAACTCAATTGCCAACGTGAAGCAACAGGCAGCACTCAATGACGATCAAGTTGAAAGCAACGTGTAAGTAGTTCACAACTGTCGACCAGTTGGCAAAGTGGTTCAAGACATCGCTATCGGCGCCGGAGGTCTTGGGTTCAAATACCGGAAAAGTGAAATAGGACGCAGCGTAGCAAACGGCTCACCACCGCTGCGACGTGCCTGTGAAGCCGAGGAGATGGGCCCCGCCAGTCGTTACATGCTTCGGCATAATACCGCGAGTACAATGAAGATTTGGTTTTTGATTTCAAAAAAAGTAAAACAGACTTTACACGCCCATTTTTCATGAGCCGCGTCAGCTTTCTAAACCAAACGCACACCCGACGTTCAGTATGGCCGAAGGAGATTGAATCGCATTCGTCTTGAGAAACAAGACCCACGAACACAAGGGTCTTGTTTCTCAGCCGGATTGCGAAAATATATGGGCAAAGAGCAGATCGCGTGATTTTTATAAGGCCAGCACATTGTGAACCAAAAATTCTTGGTCTAATACTCCTGGATGACGACTCCAGAAGCTGGCTTAACTGCAAGCTGACTGTACTACAATGTGGTACAACGATGGGCCTCACAGTTGTTCGCATTAGTCCAGGATTAGATGCTTGGGCAAACGCGGGGGGGGGAGGTATCCAACGAGTTTGTTGGGTTTCGCTAGTTACAGTTTGAGCCATTCTGATTTTTTTGACAGGCCTGGTAGTGAAACGCTAGTGAGTGGATTGTGTGAGATTTCAGTCAAAATATTCATAGTCCAACAAATCACTTACTTTGATCTCAGCGTTGAATAACTGCAAATCTTTATCCGCTTTATCTTTCAGAAGAACGATTTTGCTGTGGGCTTCATCTCGTTGATCATATGCAAGAGTCGACGCCTCGATAACTTGGCTGATTTCTTTCTTTATCGCAGCTACTTCCTGTGAATAAAGCGGAAATGATGCATCAACAAACTCTTTCTGAGCAGTGAAATTTTACGAAAATTTAAAACATTTTCGTTTAGACAATTTCAGCATTTTAAAAGCATATCCCAAGTTTTTAAAACCTCAATTATATAGTTCTAGGTTGCAGTATTTTCTCCATGATGTGTACGTCATATCCATTACTGGTGACATTCTTGGGTAAAGACACGTAAATCTTTGGCAAAAGAAAAAATCAAAAATGATTGGCATCGACCATAATATGCTTTTCAAAATTGTTCTTTCACCGCAAAGACTCGGTACGTTGACTTCAGCGCGCAATTATGATCAATACTAAGTTTTTCATGGTCGAAATATACTAATTTGACTGATATACTAAGTCGAAATATACTAATCAAACTGAGTTTGAAAAAAGATGGGCCAGATGCAGGTCTACAAAACGTTTTTACGAAGCACGATGTGACTTTGATTTTTAAATATCTAGTTTTGAAACAAAATCAGACTACTGAAGTTATCCTGGTCAAAATTTTAAGTAAGTGATACGCAAACTCATAGTTTATGGTAGGCTCGTGAAACATTATACGATATGTTTTTCTCTGAAAAAGCCTCACGAGAAACAGTCTGCTTGGGTGTTAATCTAAATTTCCTGAAATCTTTTCGATGATACATTCGCAATCGAGCCCTTTGTATCCCATGACACATAACTTTGCAAGAGAGTAGAAGACATACAGTAGAAACCATACGTACAAAAAAATTTTAAGATGCCAAATACGGAAAATTTTAAAACATATTAAAAAATGTATGATCCTCTTCTACAGACAGTGCTCAGAGTAAAAATGAATAAAACTGAAACGGCGGGAAATTCCTGGATGTTTAAGAAAATACAATATCAAACAATGTAACAGCGTGAACAAGACGATCTTAAAATTCATCAATTCAATTACAAAGAGCACCTTTTCGTTTTTCTTGTATATCTGTTGAAATTTTCCTTTTTCGATTCGTAGCGTTTCAATTTCTCCACGCAAAGCTGCGTTTTTGGTCAGCACTGTGTTGAACTTACTCATCGCCTATCAAGAAATACAACGTAAAATCTCTCGCCCAAACCGGCCGGTCAGCTCAGTTATTAAGCACAGGCTATCGGTGCGGGAGGTCTAGGGTTTGATTCCCGGGCCAATCAAATGGGCACAGTGTCACTAACGGTTCGCCACCGCTACAACGTTTCTTCGGAGCTGTGTAGCCCAGACGCCAAGTCGCGGTGATGGGCTCCGCCACTCGTTACACGCTTCGGCATAATACCGCCAGCATAATGAGGATTTGATTTTACCTCACCGGTACCTCCATGATCGTATATCTCCATGATCGTATATTGATAAGCACAGAACACTAGTTCGACAAAAACTCGGCTAAACTGTTTTAGAATTTTGCAAAATCACATTAAAAAAGCCTAGTTCATATCAGGGAAAGAATGAAGGGAATCTTCCGAGCTTGCCAAGAATTGAAGTTGGTCTTAAACGATAAGCGCCACAACAAACACGCTGCACTTTTGCACAGGAAAAATGGGAACTGTACGATTGGAGCCCATTCCACCTGCCCACATGTCCCACTTTTTGTGCACCATAAATCCGTATGCTTACGTAGGAAGACTCAAATTTACTGATGGCTTAAACATCTAGCATTACGCTGCCTTTTCCTTGATGAAATGACATTGCTAAAAAGCAATAATGCTTCTTTTTATACGTACACACGTTTTTTATTGTCAAAATATAATCTTACCCAACACCTTATTCACCTATACGCCTGCAATTATATTGTATCTTATTTAAAGTTTGACAAACGCAACAAAAGATTCATTATTTTTTATCATTATAACGTGTATTAAGATTGTAAACCAAAGGATTAATTCTAAATTGATAATCGGGAATCCAACAAACCGATATTATTCAATAAATGCTTTCTTGAAACAAAATAATCTCCTTTACTTTGGTCTTCAAATCAAGTTAAATTTTCATCATACTCGCCATATTACACCAAAGCCTGTAACGAGAGGATGGGCCAGTCTCCGCGGCTCAGCGCCTGGGCATTGGGCAACACAGCTCCAAAGAAACGTGCAGCGGTTTCAAGCCGTTGGCGGCACTGTGTCCGATTTGACCAACCTGAAAATCGAACCCCAGACCTCCGGCACCGACAGCATTGTCTCATCAACTGAGCTAACAGACCGATTTACGTTAGTCTTTCAATTCCGAATGGTGAAAGTGTTGAGATAAACGAAAAAAAATAACGAAACTTTTTAAACTTTTAAGATAAAAATATAATATATATTACTAATTTCATCGCTGGGCTGATGTCATAAAATCTGAGCAAGCTGCCATAATCACGTCAAAACATTGCAGATTGTGGCATTTTGAAACCTCAAAAGTTTATAAAAAATTAATTATTTCTCTGTCCGAAAAGTAAAAGAGTATGCGTCTGAGCTCGAGGCCACTGTTGTTGCTGTAAGCTTAGGTCAAGACCCCTCTTGCAGAACAACTCAAATCCAATCCTATTCACTGCAACGTAAAAAATAAATGTCAAGGCAGACACGCGTCGCACGTCTTTATCACGTCATTCTTACGTTGTGCAAGCGATTTTCCAAAACACGAATTCGTTTCGCACTTTGCTGAGGAACTTTCACCGCAGAGTCGAGGTTTCCAACCGATTTTCGATGCTCATCAACTTTTTTCTCCCACTTCTCAATTTTCTTCTGCAATTCGACATGAAGAAGCTTCTCCTCTTCAATTTCGTTGAGAACAGCATCTTATTAAACAAAATCAAATCTTCATTCTTCTCGCGGTGAAGCGTGTAACGAGCGGCTGAGACAATCTCAGCAGCTTACTAGGCAACACAGCTTCGAAGACAGGTTGCAACATCGGCACGCCGTGGACGATACTGAGTCCGATTTGACAGGCCCAGAAATCGAACCCAAGACCTCTCGTGCCAATAGCACTGCCCTAAGATTTTAGAAGTTTGGCAATTTTTGTATCTCAAAAAACAAAAATTGACTCCCCCAGGCAACTTCCTATTTAGCGGAAGTGGATAACGTCATTTTCTCACAGGACTAGCCAGTTTTGAAATAAATAAATAAATAACTGAGGTTATTTACAAATCAAATTGAACAGAAAATTCAACGGTAATTGAGGGAGACTGCGAAGTGAGCTTGCGCTCTTCGAGTGAGCAGCCACCCGTTAAATATGTCAAATGCGATCGGCTCCAGTCGCGAATCGAACCCGTCACGTAGGATCTGTCACCTGCGCCCGGTACCGCTGGGCCATGTCGCTGACAAAAGGGGATGTCTTCTGAATCGCACATTAAAACACAACGGATCAAGGCGAAAAAATTATTATGAATTGCCTCTAGCAATTTCTTTCCTAAAATAAACAACGATTCTCACTTTATAGCTCTTTTTAATCGCAGCTTGAAATTCACGAGCTGGGGATTCCATCACAAAACAGGCCAACAGACGTGATATAAAAGCAGTACAAACTATGATTTTGGACCAAACAAAAGTGACCAATTCACGCAAGTTTTGAACTGGACAAATATTTCTTACCATTTTCCAGCAGCAGTTGCTTTATTTTAGCAACATTTTGTTGATCTAACTGAAGATTTCGCTTGCTTTCCACCACGCTGAGATTCTTTAACAATTCGTCTCGTTCGTTCTTCAACGACTCAATTTCGAGTCTGTAAATATCATTAAAGTTTCAAAGACACACAAATAAAAAGTTATTTCTGAAAGAAACAAAAACCAAATAGGGCTATCAGAGACTGCTGAGTGAAACAGCACTCTGAGCAAGCAGTCAACCCAAAGCTGCGTAAATTGCGACGTAGCCCGGCCGGCCAACACCTTTAACTCACTTACAATTAGGGACAGGACTATTCAGTGTGACTGACTCGACGTTTGAACAAATTGCATTGGGACATCTCACCTTGGGGTTCACAGATAAATGGTTAGTCGACGTAATCAAGCTGTTATCACATTCTAAATGTGCTGCCTGATTGATTAATGTCTTCACTTTTATCCTCCTGTCACGAGAAAGCGACGGATAGAACAAATTCAGACTCGCTTAGGAGTTACCTTTGTTTCTTCCGGTTGAGTTTTTGCTTCCGATTTAAATTTGAGGCCTGATAAATTCCACCAAGCACAGATAATTATCGTGAAGCATCTTATCTAAGTACGCAACAACGAGACTTGGCTGGGAGTTGAACCATCAACCTTGCGATCATATTCGTCGTAAAGCAACGCTCCGAAAACTCGGCCACACAGCCTGTCGGAGGGCACCAAGACAAGACAACTTAGCGCGGCCGACATGCTGAGTGGGTCACATCGAACAAACGCACACTCCTTGCAGTAACTGCTAAGCTATGTCCAAACTCAGAAGTTTCCAGCTTTGATAGCATTCGGTGCTTATTTGCGTGACATCCCAACTACCTTAACAAGTATGCTTTGTCAACTGTATTAACTAATTCTTTTTAATTGAATAAATTTGATTAAACCTAATCTGAGGTGTTAATTAAAGAAACAATAAGTATAATGATTATTTTAGATATTTTAGAGCTGCTTATTCTCCTTGAAAGAGAGACAACAAACCATAGCAATAGTTTCAAATGCAAATGTATAAATTTTACGGTGTCAGCGACATGGTCTCTGAGCGGTACCGCACGCAGGTGACAAACACTATGTGACGGGTTCGATTCGCTGCTGGAGCCGATCGGGTGGCTGCTGATTGAACAAGCGTAACCACCCTGCGCAGTCTCCCTCAATTGCTGTCAAATTTTCAGTTCGATAATTTAAAAATAACTTCTGTTAATTATTTTTCACACGAACACATTGCCACGCAGTTCTTGAACTAAGAGGGCGAAGATTATGCAGTTCAGGTTTCGTGTTTTCGAATAACTGACTGGCGTTATAGAACTTCAGAATAGAAGAAAGCGGTTTTCGCTTTAGGCTTCAAGAAACGTTCTGCCATAACTCTCATGTGTAGCTTTCCTGGGACCAACAGCTCAGTTCGAAGCTACAAAAAAGAGTTACGACAGAACGTTTGTCAAAGCCTGACGCGAAAACAGCGTGTTTCAAAGCCATTCCTTCATGTTTATGTAAGGCTGTCTGAATTATGCGCGGCAGCAATGCCGTCACCATGGTAAAACAACTAAGAAAAAATATACCGGAAGAAAATAGACTAAAAAGGATGACGAGAAGGTGGTCACTAAGAATAAAGGTCTTCACAGGCAAAAATACCCTCTCCAAAAACAATGCCTTCGCTGATTTACGCATTATCGTCCTCCTTTTAGTTTATTTTACTCCGGGCCTCAGATGACATTCTATGACCCTTCATTGTGTACTGCAAACGGAAACATCTAGAAAAATGCTAAACACGGGCTGCAAGGAAAGACATATTTTTTGATGTAGGACTACTATTTCAATTTGAAGTTCAATTCGAATTTTTAACTTAACTATAAAAATGCTGAAAACCGAATCAAGTTTCCAAGTTTGCTCTATTACATAATTGTTTACAGTGGGTCCAAAACCTCGAGTATAAGTCACAATTCCAAGAAAAAGATTGTAATATTAACAATTTAGAGAAACTCACTGATGCCTTCTCATAATTTCTTGTGATTCAAGAGCGTAGGCTTGCCGATCCCCTTCCATAATGCGATACGTTCGCTGCAATTTTTCCAGTTCAGCCTCTGCATTGAAACGTCATTAAATATAGCATAAGTATCTAAAACGTGGGGGGCTGTCGGATAAAGTAATTACGATCAAGGTGTAAACCAAAGTGAGACACACGTTAGAACTTGAAGTCACTTTTGAATAGAAACAGCTAGTTAGGATAAAAATTTGAGGGGAAGTATGACTGGTCACGTGCAAAAATTCGATTGGAGTGTTACATAAATTCTGTTACGTACCACAACAGTTAAATTTTCTTGGATATATAAATCCAGAGGGGTGATTCGCTCTCTAGAAATCAATCACTATGAAAGAAACATGTAGCTTCTACTTGCGTATAGCTTACAAGGGCTAGTAGCCCGAAACAGCCCTATCTCACTCTATGGTCAGCTAGTTAAAAGCTAGGCCGGTTTGAATATTGCAAAAAGCTCAAAACTGACCAAGTGCTAACAATATGGCTACCCATGCAAAGAGCCATAACAACATGGGCGTGAATGATTTCTTTCGAAATAACCAACGGATTTTGACTTTTCAATATGGTGTTTAGAAAATAACTTTGGTATAGAAATGGTCCAAGCGGACACAGCGTCGACAACGGCTTGCTACCGTTGCAACGTTTCTTCAGAGCTGAGCTGCCCAGGCAATAAGCCACGGAGATGGGCCCTGCCACTTGTTACATGAATCGGTGTAATACGGCGAGTATAGTAAAGATTTGATTTCAGCTGAAGATTAGAGCAAAATTGGCAAAATCACTATATGCAGCAGCCAAAAAATCTGAAACATTAAATTATGTCAAATTAATTTCACTATTTGCACGACACTGCACCTGACGACAATCAACATAGTGCTAAAAACGTTTACATATGTTCGGTAACTACTGCAAATAAATTGGACTAAATTTAATACATGTCGTCTGTTTCTCGCTGTACCTCTCACCTCGTGAATCAAACTCTAAATAATGAGTAAAAAAGCGTAAATATTACAGCGCACACCCTTTTGATATTTTAAATTGTGATGTGATTGGTAACACAAAATAAATTTCATCTTAAAATTTACATTGTACAGTACTTCCAGGCTCTGAATCATAAATTCATGTAAAACTGCATATATACATCTATTCATGCATATATTCATGTAAAACTGCATATATGCATTGTACGAGCCTACAAAAACCACAACTTTGTTCATTTTATTATACCTCCACACTCTACGCAGTTGTAGGAGTGCATGACAAACTAACAAAATAATCCAAAGCGACAAATGTTATGTGTCTGTAAAAATAGCCATTTCATCCTTAATGCTGTGCAAGCATCCAGCAATAGAAAATTAATCACACTATCTCTATGGAACAGATAGTTGTCGCTTAGTTTAGACCAAAGTGTACAAAGTCTTTAAAAAAAATTTAAAATTTGTATATAGATACTGGTAACATTAAACTCAATCAAGCCAACAAAAGAATCATATGACTATGACAGCATTTATAAAATTAAGCAAAAAAAGTAAAATTACCATATCCCTCCAAGTCGGCGTCACTGGCTACAGAAGCAGATGCTTTCACAGCTCCTTGAGTTCGTGGCATTGTACTAGCACTCCTTGGAAATTATTGCACAAAAAAATCTACAGTGAAAAATGTATAGTGAAAATCTACAGTGAAAAAAACCTTTGCCCAAATTTTTACAGATGTTGTTATTTTTCTTATCTAATATTCAAACAATTTTTTCAAAATATATCAGTACCGGTATACATAACTATGATGCAAAATATCAATTTTTATAATTTGCAAAGTCACATAAATGTACTCAAGTCTAAGGAGTTACGTTAAGTTAAAAATGTAGATGTATTCCTATCAATTATCTTTCATAGCACATGAAAGAGCAAGTTTCTCTGTTAAGCAGCAATTCAAAAAACGACAACATTGCCTGTATCGATATAATATTTAGTGTAACTCCACCAGTGATGGGCACGATAAACCTTTTTGCGCTAAAGCGATAACGATAATCGATAACTTCAAAAAAGCCCTGGACGATACCGATAATCGATAAATCTCAATTTCTTAAAGCGATATCGGTAATCGATAAATTATCGCCGATAAATTTTTCCGATAAATGTTGCGGTAAATTTTCTATGTGTTTGACGAAGTTTTTCTAGTAAGTCAAGTTGCAAAAATGTTTTTCTAGTTTTTTCAAAGAGAGCAGTTCACGGACTCTGCCTTGGTATCAAACAAAACAAAAAGAGATTTTTTTAAATTGCAGCAAGACTTCATGGACACCGTGTATTTTTTTCATACCACCAATTCACTAACTTTGAATCCTGCGTGCATGAAGAATCGTTTATCGCGATGATGTATCGGCGATAACAAAATATATTACAAAAACGATATCGGTAATCGATAAACTAAAACTATTTTCAACGATAACGATAATCGGTCATAAATTATCGCCGATAAATTATCTCAATAAATGCCCATCTCTGAACTCCACACAGTCTAAAATCAATTAAAAGCACTTGTTCGGTCTTTTGTCGAAAAACGTCAGTTGCGTAAACTACCGGTACCAGTTAACAAAGAATAAAATCTATTAATGCGAATTAATTTGCCAGGCCAATCTTACAGAACAAACTGACAAATTAATTGCGATAATACATCCACTACACTAAGTAAAGGAATTCAAACACATTTGCATCGCCAAGCAAAAGAGATCAACAATATGATCCACTAGAACACACATAATTCAATTAATTTGTCAGCATTTATTTACAAACAGTCTGTTTCAGGGTTATATGATCATCAGGAAGTTTAAAGATACAAAATAACACAAAAACTTTTACTAAATTTGCACCAACAAAATTCAATGAATTTCAAAAGGAATATAAAGTCTAAGTTAAGTATGCCTACGAAGATGGGCCATAGCACAGGATGCCATCAATTTTTTTTGTATTTGTTCTCCAAGACAATCACGAGAAACTTATCACAGTGCAATAGTGAGCTCGCTTAGGTGTAGTGATATTAATGTACCTTATACCATTACCCAATGCACATTGGGTGATAAATTATTATTCATTAAATTCACATACTCCTGCTTCATTATGATTTATAAAATTTCGCACACTCCTGTTCCCATAAGCAAGCAGGCAACAGCATTGCTGTAAATACAGGGACTTGTATTTAGAACTCGCTACCTCTTGGTTAGCCATGACGTTGCTGTACTGCGTGTTATACCAGTAACTATAATAAACAAAGTGCTGAAGAACTATGCTGACCATAGTGACACTTACAGAGGTGCTGGCCACCTGTCTACGATACCACACCACCATGGGGGAACCCACTAAAAGCGTTTACCAATGGCACAAGTAAACTTGCGCGCTTGTTCTTTTCACTGTTCTTTTAATGCTGAGCATCAAGCACGGAAGTTGTGAATACCAATTTTAAAGTCATTGGTAAGACCCGACTTGAAATCAAGCCCAACTCTACAGCTCCAGAGAGTTTGTCTCATTCAGCACATAAAAATGACTAGCAAGTCCACAGCACTCTGCACTGCATTGCCATTTCCCTTCTTTTCCTTTTCAGTTTTAGCTGGATCCAGAAATCTTGATTTTTTTAAACTATTCTGGTTGTGAGTCACATTAAAGATCAGGGAAAGTGTAAGGTTGCTGTCTTAAGCACACTTGCAATTGTGACATCATAGTACAACAATGTCAGCAGGCCAATAAGAGATATTTATCCAAAAAATCAAACTAGACATAACATATATATGCTGCCCTGTACCGGTACGTTTCTCTGGTTTCAAGTAAGCTACCATTCCGAGAATATGTCAACTTATTTTAACAACTCACATTGTTATGGAACACTTTTGCTTAACCACAAAGCATCAAGTGCTAAGAACACCATTGGGTTTAACATTTTTAAGACACATACAAAACTAATCAAACGTTTTTGGCAATTCCATAACACTCTCTTCAGGATCTACAATGAATTAATCACTATTGAAAAACTACACTGCAAACATTGGCTGCAATAAAATCGCAAAAATACTAATAAATGCTAAAACTGACCTAGCTCTAGCCTAGCTATCTCATTTTTCTGTAAAATTTTAATTTACAATACGATAATTACAATTACCAGTATGACTAATTGATGACATCACAACAATAAGCAATACAACATGAAAATTAATGAATAGGCCTACAAACAAAAATGATGCTCCATTTGCCTATAATTGCTTATTTAATTTCGGGTTTCGTTTTTTGATCAATAAGGCTTCTTAGATTTGGGCTTCATAAGCTGTATTGCATTTCAGAATTACAGTAAATGATTTCAGATCTTGTTCTTGAGAGCAACTGCTGCAATTTTGGATATGATCTTTAACAGCACTTTTATTCAATGCTGAATCACTCAAACGCTCCTTAATTCTAACTTGGAGCATTTGAGTGATTCAGCATCGAATAAAAGTGCTGTTAAAGAACCAGAACATATCCAAAATTGCTGCAGTTGCTCTCAAGAACAAGATCTGAATTCATTTACAGTATTTTAAAAATGCAATAAAGCTTATGAAGCCCAAATCCAAGAAGCCTTATTGATCAAAAAACAAAACCCAAAATTAAATAAGCAATTATATGTGCAGCGTGAATGTAGCACCATTTTTGTTGAATATTTATTAATTTTCATGCCATATTGCTGTGATGTCATCAATTAGTCATAATTGCACTTGTCTTAAGTCATCTTAAATTTAAATTTTACTGAAAGATGAGATAGCTAGGCTAGAGCTAGGTCAGTTTCAGCATTTATTAGTATTTTCGCGATTTTATTGCCGCTTATGTTTGCAGTGTAGTTTTTCAATAATGATTAATTCATTGTAGATCCTGAAGAGGGCGTTATGGCATTGCCAAAAACGTTTGATTAGTTTTGCTAAATATACCTGTATCTTAAAAATGTTAAACCCAGTGGTGTTCTCAGCACAAAGTGCTTTGTGGTTTGTTAAAAGCACCTCTCTAATCACTGGTCTTGCAGTCAGATTTGAGGTTCTGAGATAAACCAGCCTAAATAGTCTAACCACAGCCTTGGTGGATAAAGTACACCGCCAATTCAAAAAGCTAAAATGTGGTGAACTTTGGCAAGTTGTTTTGTATTTTCACGATACTTTTTAAGACCAACTTGGCTAGCTGTTAGACTACCAGTGAATGCACCGGTATGGTACCGTACCTTACTTGAACCAAAACCAATGTTCAAAAATTGTTTTCATGTTACTTTGACAACCTCGTAATAATATCAGCGTGAGCCGCTCCTACCGCACACGGCGCACGGACCTCAAACCATAAATTCAGGTTTCGGTTTTTTTCCCAGCTTATTTGGTGTATTTTCTGTGGGCTAACAGAACAGAACAGTTTATTTCGTTTCCAAATAGTACACAAACTCATTGTTAAACAAAACTCGTAGTTTACATGCAGCAACAGGCAGTCACGAAGGGACCAGTGGTCTTCGAGTCAAGTGACAGCCCGCGGACAGCGACAATTACTCCGTCCATACGACCAGAGCCCACAAGCCAAAAGCCTACAGCTCCGCCCATCACAGTCAAATTTTCGATGTCACAACATAACTGAAAAAAGTGAATATGACATCAAAAAACCCAACCACAGCGCCCGCGGGCCCCCAGCTCACAAACACCGGACATGCGGACAGAGCAAAGCAATCACTAAATCATGAAAATAAAGAGAAAGCAAAAAAATTATTACAAGAATTAATTATTGTTTCAGACACGGATTTGTTGTTGTGAGTAAGACTAAAATGTTAGAAGTAATGGATCAATACTCATCAATCATTTACTGTATATACTGACTGAGAAGAAATTGTTTGTAACTAAATTTGAATTTATTATAGGAGAGCTGTTTTAAGTCTAGTGGAATGTCATTCCAGATCTTTGCAGCGATGTATTTTGTGGATCTTTGGGTTATAGTAGAAAAGAAACGAGGAAGAGAAATATTTTTACTAGAAGCATGGCGAGTAGAATGAGTGTGACGATCAGAAGGATGCGAAAAATAATGACGAAATCGACATGGTAATTCATTTTGAGAAAATTGGTGCATGAATTTAGCTACTTCTAGTTTATATAAATCTTCCAGTTTTAGAATTTATAACTTGAAATAATGAGGCGTCATACTTTCTCTTAGAGAAGACTTAGTGATAATTCTTAATGCTTTGTTTTGTAGTCTTTTTAGAATGTTCAAGTATGTTGGAAACGTAGACGCCCATCAAGGAATAGTATAATAGGAGCAATGTATTTGATGGAAGATAGTAACTAAGTTTGTACATTATTCCAACTGAGCGTGATATTTTATTTTCTAGCAAGGCAATATGATTTTTAAAAGACAATTGGTCATTTACAAGTAATCCAAGATATTTAGCTGCATTAGAAACAGAGATTTGATCTGCATCAAGTGTTAGGGTGAGGTTGGGGCTAGACTTTCGAGAATAAGGAGAAATGTATAGAGCTATAGTTTTTTGTGGGTGTAGCGTCAAGTTGTTTGAGCGCATCCATTGATTTACGTTACTGAGTTCATCATTCGCTAATTTTTCCATTTTAGGAAGTGTTGAATCACTGATTAATAGTGCTGTGTCATCAGCGAAGAGTCTAGGGACCGAATGTAAACACTTTGGCAAGTCATTAATAAAAATCAAAAATAAAAGCGGCCCCAAAATCGAACCTTGAGGCACACCATATTCTATTTTTTTTTAAGTTAGAATTTACATTTCTGGTTCTTCCTGGCGAGAACGTCTTCCAGGCAAGAACCACTTAACTTATCGTGCGAACTCAAGTGAAGAATCTACGCCAAAATTCTTCAATCCTCTCCAAAAACTTGTATCACACTTGTCTTAGGTTTTACCAATTTTATTGCAGTTGTAACATTACGTAACTCGGTAATTTATGGGGGGTTCAAAAATGGCCACTGTCACACGTTCATCAAACAACGGTGAAGACGCTGGGCCCTGAACTAAGATATACCAACTTGTTTTTGGATCAGATCGTAAAATAACGTTTTACCCAAGCTCAGTCAATACCAACACAAGACAACTTCGCCTGTACACGGAGCAGCAAAACTATCTTTCTGGAATGCCGAAATAATGTGGTCGAGGTCTTTATACTGTCTCATTTCGTCGTCAAAGCAATTATTAACAGGAAAAAGAGTCTGGGGCTTCAAACGTCACACAAATGACCAATTAACTGCACTTCAAAAGGAATAGTCCTAACACAATGCGATTTCAGACACCAGTAATTAGGAGCATTTTAAAAATAATTTTGTACTACTGTCATGCACCATACTTCACAAACAAAACAATTGCCAAACAAAGACAGTGTAATTTAGAACAATTTCAAATATATAAAAGGTGTCTATCGAAGTATCTCCAGCAGTTTGCTTTAGAAATTAAGAGACTCTAGAATACGTGTGATTAAAGCGTCAACAAAACATAAGGCCATTTATGATTTTACCAATTTCCAATAGCGACATATTGCAATCTGTTATTCATATAAGATTGTATTAAATCATTTGCTACGCCACGAATACCATAAAAATCTAACTTTTTAATTAGTTTTTTGTGACAAACCGAGTCGAAAGCTTTTTTGATGTCTAAAAATATCAAGGTGGAGAAATTTTTATTCTGAATATTGTCAAGGCAATCAGTTAGTAAATCTAAAATTGGGTGAAGAGTGGAATGATTATGGCGGAAGCCAAATTGAGTTGATATAAGAATTTTGTTACGTTCAAAAAAAGAAATCATTCTGTTAAGAATAATGCGTTCAAAAATTTTAGATAAGGATGAGAGCAAAGAAATCGGGCGATAGTTTCCCGGTGAATCAGCAGGTCCTGATTTATATACAGGAATTACTTTGGCTACTTTAAGTTTGTTCGGAAAAATACCAAATGAGATGCATTTGTTTATTATGTTGACAAGTGGAAAAGCTATAATATCTGCAGCAGTTTTTTAAAAAAATGGGAGTATGTCATCATAGCCACTAGCTTTGCTTAAACTGAGTTTGTTGATGGCGCATTTAATTTCATAAGGATTAGTGGGTTTGAGATATATGGAAGAGGGGGAAGGTGATTTTAAATAAGAAAGGTATTTTTCGTCATCAACATTATTTTGCTTAGCGACTAAAGATTTTCCAACATTGGCAAAATGATGATTAAATTTTTCTGCTATTTCGGAGGGATTGGTAAAACATTTGCCATCAATGTTTATGATGTTGGGAGCTGACGTTGCAGATTTAGAAGATAAAATTGAGCGTAACACTTCCCAGGTTTTTTTTGGATTATTTTTGAAGGTGCTGAACTCATGAAAATAAAACAATTTTTTGCCAAGCTTTTGACTCTGGTAAGAAGGTTCGTGTAGCGTTTATAAAAATGTTTATCGCTCATGGATCCATTAATGAAGTGAGTTTTATGCATTATTTGTTTTCTTTTAATAGATTTTAAAATTCCTTTGGAGATCCAGGGTTTGCTCTGTAGTTTTTTTTTTTTTTGTTTTCTGGAGAGTTGTTTGAGTGGGGCATGCTTATCTATTGTTGTTTGAACCAAAGAATAAAATTGTTCGAATACAGAAATCACATTATTTTCATCTATAGACAGTACAGTTTCTGAGAAGTTTTCTAGTGATTCATGGAGATCAGCGTTGAAATTATCAACAGAAAAATTTGCAAGTGACCTTTTAAATTTGGGCTGAGTCTTATATTTTATGACATTTTGGGAAACAGAAACCATGACAGGATAGTGATCGGTTATAACATGATTTAACACAAAAGGGGAAATGCGAAATCGGTTTTCATTAGTCAGTATGTGATCAGAAGAGAAAGTGTCTGTAACCCTGGTAGGTTTATTGATAAGGGAAGCAACGGAGTTGGACTCGAGCATATTTTAATAATTAGTCACAGTGTTATTACTTTGCGAAGAAGTATCGATATTGATGTCGCCGAGAATAAAGTAATAGGATTTTGTATCGTTTAGCTCAGAAATGGAGTTATTGAGATAATCAGAAAAATCTTTCATATTGCTAGTCGGATGTCGATAAATCGTCCTTATAATGTAGTGGGTGGAGCTAATGGTAGATTTACTTCGAACCCATAAGTTTTCACATCCAAAAAATTCAGTTTGTAAAGTTATTTCTTCGTATTGTAGGGTATCAATGATATAAATTCCCACTCCATCAGCATTTGTGGAAGAGTTAACGCGTAGAAAAATATAGCCTGGAATCGAGATGTTAAGTAAAGGCTTGTCCTTGATTTTTGTTTCACTAATACATATGACATCAGGCTTTGTTGGAAAGGTTGATAAGAAATGATAGAGATTGTCAAAATTTTTTTGAAGAGATTGCATATTAAGGTGCAGTAAAATTAAAGAATCGTTGCAATTATTAGGAATAGAGTTGACATCAACGAATTTACAAGGGTTGATTTTTGAAACAAAAGAGAAAAAGTTTTTCACTTAAATCAAATTTACTTAAAGGGTTGGTAGAAAAATTATCACAATCCGGAGCAGTCACCGGACGTGAAGACGCACTGGTAATTTCAGCATCTGAAGCACAAGAACTCATACTGAAAAAAAAAAGACCACAACAACAAAATCAATATACACAATAAACAATAAGGGACAACTACACTCAACCGAGAAAGCGATTAACGAAAGCTCGATGGCAGAAGCGCTTAAAGGCCGGTCATAAAAAATCATTTTGAATAGAAGCAAGTTGTGGGGCTTATTAAGAAATGGTTGTATGTCAGAAAATGTAATAAATATATAAATGTGTGTTGGTTATATATAGTAATCTAAAAATGAAGTTAAGAAGTTATTAAATATGGGAGTCAGTAAAATTTGAATTTGTTGTCTACGTTTCATGAGTTAATAAAGGACAATGCATTCATAATAATTATTGTCTCCAGTAAAATGTTTAAAAAGCACAGATAATTACAATTTGAGAAAACAGGTATGTCAAATGCCAAATGTGCCGTGTCAGTTGCCACACCAGGCAAAGTTGGGTGTTTGGCAGTGTGAAGACGTCTAGGGCAATTTCAACTTATACACAAAAGCAATTTTCAGCAACACAGAGGTTCAATAACAAAATATTAACTCATTCGCTACCGGCGAAATACCAAAATCACGACGGGACCAGGTAATAGAAGTAAAAATAATTGAACAATTTGCAATGAAAGAACCTTCAATTCCGGATACTACACAAAATCTTTGCAGCGCATTATTTGCAAGCGAACGGAAAATTACGAGTAGGCTACAATTATTTGATGCTGGCATTGTGAATAACCGAATTTAATAATAGACTACAAAATTAATATTCAGCGTTGTTGCGTCATAAAAGAAGGACATATGTCACAAGACTTAGCACGTGGTGAACGGAGTCGTGTTGATGTAAAATCAAAATGAAAAAGAGATAATATTAATCTAAATTAATTGAAGAAAATACCATCACCCGCATTCAATAAGTGAACCATAGTGTAAGCACATGTTGTAAAGAAATCGTCTACAAGATGACTTTAGGTAGATCACCACTTAATTTGCATTTACTTTAACACCATCAACAAAGAGACAGTAATCATCATTGAGAATACGCCATGTTGTTTTCTTCTTCAATTGCTTGGCTTCTTTAAATTTAGGTAGAAGTTGCTTTCTTTGCTCAAGAAAAGTAGCCGGGAGATGCTCGGTGATATAGACTTTAGAATCATTTTCTTGATTGGCATTGTAGCTTTTCAGGTGCTTTGCAGATGCAAAGACCAAACGTTTTTCAAAAATGGTGTTGACCTTGATAATGATTGGCCTAGTCGCAGTGGCGACTCTAGCTTTTTATGGCTACTCGGGCTCAACATAAATAGTGTTAAAAAACGGTAAAAAAAAGCAATAAAATAGCAACTTACACAACAGTTAAATTGTTGCAAAATACTTTCATTCATACATAAAGTTTAATCTTCTTAATTTGATGGCAAACTCATACTGAGTTTGTTGTGTAGCTCTTTGTTATCAGCTATCCATTGTGAGCCACAGAGGAACAGACATTTATGACCAAACAAAAAGCCTGCATTTACTACATGGCAGCATGATGGCAGGCGTCTTACGAAATCTTTTTTCTATTCCTCTCTCCAATTGTAGCTCGGGCTATTTCTCGAGGGCCCGAGTTCCACAAACAAGTTAAGGAAAGAATTGTGTGAAACAACGTAACAAACGTTTGCATTGTCTGACTCAGGCAAATGCGATCGAGCCCGAGTAAGATGTAATAAAGAAAAAGGCTTTTGTCTCGTTTCTCTCTTTCTTTTCTCCGCAATGCGGCTCGGCCTATTTTTCTCCAGCCAGAGCTTATGGCTAGACAAATCGTTGAGCGAAAAACGCAACTGCCACCGCACACTTCGTTGTTTTTTACGATGACTGTTTCTTTCAACGAACTTGATACGAATTAAGTTAAAAAAAGCTTTAAGCTTACTTTTTAAAATTTAAATAATAACAAGCCTTCCATCATTTCGTAACTTAGGCTCAGCCCGAGCAGCCCGAGTGCCGGAGTCGTCTCTGTCATCATTTTGTAACTCGGGCTCAGCCCGAGTAGCCCGAGTGCCGGAATCGCCACTGCCTAGTCGTTTTAACACCATTTTTAAAAATTGGTCGCTGAGGTAGCCGATGAATATCAATGATTTTGATAGAAGAAGGATCCAGACAGAGGCCTTCAGCCATAAATTTATTAAATACGTTTGATGTCTCTTCATTTGTTTCCCAAGCATTACTTGATTCAGAAATCCCATGATCTAGGATGTTTAATCTTTTGCTATAAGCATCTTTATATGCCTGTTCCTTTGTTTTAGTTTCTTCGGTTAGTTCTAATTTTCGCTCCAGATCTTGTATTTTAACTTTTAGCTGATTTAATTCATCGCTAGAAGCTTTATTACCAATTTCCACTGTCAAAAAATCCTGCCTTTCCTTTACTTTTTCTTCAAGTTGCAATATTTTCTGATCTATTCTGTCAAATTTAGCATTGATGTCATCTACTGCTTGGAGAAGCCTATCAATTTTAGATTCAAGAGACATTTTTTAGAGTAGCCACAACTGATTTGCATAAACTTGTTTTTGATGAGATTAGCTAGCCTTGTTCACGCTTGAAAATCAGACGCGTCCGCTCATCACAGTCACAAGTTAACAAAGTTAACAATAACAGAAAATTTTTTGTTTATTCGGGATGGGATAGAGTGGGGGTAACAGAATAAAAAAATTTTTTTCTGTTAGCCCACCAGCAAGCACAAAAAATGCCACCAGTAAGCACGAAAACGCTGCAGTAAGCACAAAAAACGTTGTAGCGGTTTTGTTGAAAATGACATTTCGCGTATGGGGCCGCTCGTTCTCTGCTCCATTCCTGTCCACGCAACTTATACAAAGTTATGCGGACTTTGGCCACTCTTACCGCACACGGCGCACGGACCTCAAACACACAACGGAGCAATGGAATTTGGAATTATGGTTATTAAATTCTTTCGAAGTTAATTCCAATGAGTATAATGCTCAAATATGGGTATTTATAAAATTGTAGACGGCAAACACTGTTTCAATCTTGCAAGTATCATCACTGCTGTTAATGCGACTTTTGTGACGACATTTTTCTCGATGCAATATGCCTAATTAAAGTAATTATTATTCTTGCCCTTCTGCATGCATAAAATAAGGTTACGTTTTAGATCTGCTTGTTGTGAATGAACTATTGTTTAAATGCTGTAACTAATTGGTGGAAATTTTTTCTTTTTTTTTTCTTCTATGAATGATCATCAATTGAAAAAAGAAATCAGAAGTTATATGCAATTTTTAGAAACCTCGGACAGCTTCTAATCTCAACGCTCATGAATGGACAAAGCCCAGAAAATGATCACGAAATCGGTGGTAGATTAGACTACAACAAAGACCTTGGTTATCCTAACTTGGGTTGCGCCTAAGCTAGAACAAGAGGTGTTTTCAGAAACTTCTTCTGGGGAATGCAAAGTTTTGAGAGTTTTTTAGACGCAGCTTTTCCGGCCTGTGGTAACAGTAAAGTTATTTTAAAGCAAAAAAGGAACAAAAACGGCCAAGTAAGACATAAGCCTAATAATTGTTTTGCTGTTATAATTTGATATAAATAGGCTACAGTAGGCCTTACATTATATTTCAACAATTCTGATGGCCGAGTGGTTGAGCGTTTGCCTCTGGAGCTGCAGACTTGGGTTTGATTCCGAGTCGGGTTAAACCAATGCAATGACTTTAAAATAGGTTGGCTATTCACTGCTTCCCTGCTTGACGCTCAGCATTAAAGGGACAGTGTGGAGCACAAGCCTGCAGGTTTACTTGTTGTGCCGTTGGGAAAGGCACTTAGCGAGATTCCCCCATCTTGGTGTGGTAGACAGATGGCTGGCAACTCCCTAAGCGAGCTTCTATAGCGCGTTGATCGCTTTCTCGTGATAGGAGGATGAATATGCAACTAAATACAACACAATTCGGCCTAATAGTAGGCCTAATACATTCAGCAAAATTCAAAGAGTTGTTAATCGTCACAGCCACTTCATATCCTTGCTTTTATCTGTAAGGGCGTCAAGTTCAACTCGACTCTTTTCAAAATATGTCAGGTTGACTCATATCAATGACTTGACATTTTTGCTGCTACGTTAAAGAAACCTTGGATTTTAAAAGCCACTGCGAGCCGGCCGGTTGACTCAGTGGTTACAGCTCCCTCTGCAAGTGCAGGAGGTCAGCGGTTCAGTTTCCGGGCCGGCTAAATCCGACATAGCTTTGGCAACGGCTCTCCACCGCTGCGACGTTTCTTCATAGTTGCACACGATTTGGCGTAATACGGCAAGTGTAATGACAAGTTGTTATTCTTTTTAAAGGTACAGCATTATACAGCATCTTCTTAAGAATTTAATCACTCTGATTTCAAATTAGCAATTTATTTTTGCTTATCAAGTCAGTTTTTGCGACACATTTTGCATTTCTGTGTTTTTATTCTAAACCAAATTTTTGTTTCATGGCACATAGGCCTTTCTTTATTTAAACACAATGCTCACGCGGTTACGATACAAAATGACTTTTATAACGTTATCAAGTTCATTTGTGGCATATTTTGTCATTATTATGCAAAACCGTCGCTTTATTGGTAATCCCAATTAAGTTGCTGTGACCAGGGAGTCGAACCGTTCAATTTTTCCGGTTCAGGTTCGGTTTGGGTTCAACAGCGGTTTCAAATTCCGGTTCAGCTCCGGTTAAGGTTCAGATAAATTGAAACGCTCCGGTTTGGGTTCGCTCTAGTAAAAAATATTTCAAAGCCGATTTATAAAATTCCGGTTCAGGTTCGCAGTAAAAAATGGTATAATTTTAGTAACACAATTTAAAAAATGAAACGGTCAAACGTGCAAAGCAATTTTTCTTCGCATTGACAGGCCAATATAATACATAAAATACTTGTAGTTAAGCCAAATTCGAGATAATTATATTGTTACCATGCTGTGACACCGGCGGCCTATTGAATCACAGGAAGCGTTGAATTAGTGTTAGAGCGCTTTGTTTAGCATGTTACGCGTTGTAACGATAGAACTGTTTTATGTGCTTTGTATACTGCAGTAGGTCCTAGACCAGTGGTTCTCAAACTTTTTAAAAAAAATTACGCAACGGTCCCCTAGCAATTTTTTTAATGGCTCACGGTCCCCTTGAAAAATTAACACAAATCAACACGTTGGTTTTTTATGGTATCAATGTGATGGGTGCAATTGCTTCTTTGTTACCAGTTCGGCTATGTTTGGTTCAGTTGTGGACAACGCAACCCTCATGTCATGAATCGCATCCAAGCGATTTCGAGCTTTCGGCTTGATTGCAAGTAGTGCTGAAAATGCAGATTCACACTCATATGTTGTTGGGAATGGAATTAGTACTTTCAAGGCCATCTTTGAAATGTCAGGGTAGCTTTGTGCCATTTCAATCCAAAAGTCGCTGCAAGACTTTTCACTAAATAAGCGTCTCGCATTTCCATCATTCACCAAATCAATAAACTGTTCTTGAAGCAAGATATCTTGTGAAGGCAGATATCCAACGCTCGTTCCAAAAGGGTCACTTACAAATCGACAATACCTTCCAAAATCTTCCAAGTCAGGGAAGTAGTGCCGAATTTCTTCACGAAGAATTGAAATGTGGCATGCCATGACCTCGAGAATACTTTCGTTGACGTTAAGTTCATTTTCATCAAGAAAAGCATTGAGATGCGGAAATGGAGCAAAGTTTTTGTTTTGCAATTTGGAATGCCACAAGGTTAGCTTCATGCTGAATGCTGACAACTTTTCCTGACAATGAATCAAATTAGTCTCCTTTCCTTGTAGCGCCAGATTGACAAAATTAACAGATTCGAAAATGTCCACCAAAAATGACAAACACATCAAAAAACAATTATCAGAAAATTTCTGGTGCAATTCTGGTTTTGGCCCTTGCAAAAAATTTTTCATTTCTTGCCGTAAAATGAAAGCTCGTTTGAGTACTTTACCCTTCGACAGCCATCTCACATGAGAGTGCAACAAGACAGTTACAAATTCGGAATCATTTTCCTTGCATAATTCTGCAAATAGACGAGAATTGAGTGCATTTGCTTTGATGAAGTTCACTGCTTTAACCACGTTGTCAAGGACATTTTTCAGCTGATCCGGCAAAGTTTTCGCCATGAGTGCTTGGCGATGAATAGTGCAATGCGTACCAACAACATCAGGAGATTGTTCTTTAACCAATGTCTGAAAACCAAAACGGCAGCCAAGCATAGCAGGAGCACCGTCTGTGCAAACACCGATAACATGTTTCCATTTCAGGTTGTGTTTGTCGAAAAACTTGTTCACGAAATTGAAAATATCTTTAGCAGTTGTTCTTGTAGTGAGTGGGCTGCAAAACAAAAATTCATCCTCCAAATGTCCTTCGTGTATGTAGCGCACAAAAACACACAGTTCAGCTAAATTTGCAACATCCGTGGTTTCATCAAGCTGAATTGCAAAGAAGCCAAACATTGACTTCTGTATCTTTGACACCACATGCGACAAAATGTTTTCCGATAGCTCAGATATTCTCCTACTCACAGTGTCGTTTGACAAAGACATTTGCTTCAGCTTTTGAACTTCAGATTCTCCGAAAAGATTTGATACAATAATTTGACAACAAGGCAAGATCAATTGTTCTCCGATGGTGTGGGGCTTCTTAGCGGTAGCTATTTTTCTTGCAACTTCGTAGGAGGCCGTTAACCCTGCAGCATTTTCCTTCCATTGATCACCAGTGTTATTAAGTCTTGACCTAACTAAACTATCAGCCTTCCTTTTAAAAAAATCTGCATCTTTGTTTTGAAAATCTGGATGATGTGTCACCAAATGTCTTTTCAGCTTGCTAGCTTTTAGAGCAGAACTTGCTAATACTCTGTAGCACAGCACGCACTGCGGCTTTTCTTCTCCTCCAGAATTTATCACAGTGAAACCAAATTGAACATAGGAATCATTGTATCTTAATTTTTTTCGAGGTTGAGTCATTTTCACTTTTTGTACTGAAATTTAAGTTAAAATTTTAGTAAGGTTAAAAGTCTAAATTTCCTAAAACAAAACATATTAACCAAGATGTATGGCTTAAGGAAAAACGAGACGCCTCTGACCTTTGCACTTTTTAAATGTTAACTCCTACTACAGTAGGAGTTATGCTATTTCCTACTAAAGTAGGAGTTCCACCATTTCTCACAATTAGGCTACCATAGCTCCACATTCTTTTTGATTATTTACTAATTTGTAGATTCTGAAAACTTGTTCAAGAAGAATGAACAACCACACATTGCAGTATCCTTCTCTAAAACCAACACTGCTGCCGCCACCCACCAGGTTTTACTTTGGTATCGTTTTTGCTACTAACTACAGTAGGCTACTACACGATCTCCTGCTCCATTATTCGCAGACATCCAGCTAAAGGAGCCATTACACTGTGACATCAAATCGCTTCTTGTGACATCATAAATGCCTATGCAGCATGCAAGGTTTCATGACAAATTGTGTTTGTTAAGTTGATTGGAAGAAAAGTTACCTGAAAACAATTTTACACAAAATTTTTTTCTTCAGCAGCGTCGTTTTAGTTTTTTTGGAGAGTGCTTCGCGGTCCCCAGAAAATTGTCTCGCGGACCCCAAAAGGACCGCGGACCCCAGTTTGAGAACCACTGTCCTAGACCGATGCGTTGTTTTCCGAAGTTGTATTCGTGGGATTGTTTCGTAAGGTTGCATTATGAAGTCATAATTGTCTACTGACGTAATTGTTTCGTGAATATTCTAGATAGATCTTTCCATTGCGTAATTTCACTGGGTTAAAATTTGTGCTTGTGACGTCACAATTGTGTTTACTGCGGTTTGGTGTGAATTGTTGCAAGTCATATGATTTCTCTTGACGTCACAATCGTGTTTACCGTGGTTGGTGTCAATGTTGCATGTCATGTGATTTCTCTTCTTGTTTCTTTTTGAGTATGTCGTAGAACTTTCTCGAAACTGAATTTAGAGTATAAATAGGCGTGAATTTTCAAGCGTAATTATTCGAGTGTAGATTTACTGTGCGTAGAGTAAGCAATTTTGTTGTATGCTGAAGGGTATAGGCCAGGGATGGCGAACCTTGTCTAGTTGTTGGGTCATAGACGGAGGCTTAATTTAAAAAATGATACAAGGGGGTCACAGATTTAATGATATTAATGGGAGACTTGTCGGGAATGAGCAAAAATTGGTCTTCACCATACAAAAGTTCCCGCAAATGGTGGGTGTAAGAGCAAAACAAATGGTTGTGAACACCAGAGAAAAGACAGTTACACCTTTCGTCACTACTTAAATGGTATTTAACATTTTCCTAAAAGTTTTGAAACTACAAGTGAGTCACTGGAATCTGCAAGTGTACTGAAGTGAGCAGTGGTGCTTGCGTTTATTGAAAAGTAGTACGGTGAGTACCGTAGCTAAGTGAGTTAAGTTAGGTCGATTATTATATTCGTTTGGTGAAGAAGATCTTGGTTTTTTCGTGAGGTCAGATCTAAGAACGAATTAATCCCTACGGTTTGTCATACAATTCTTATCAATCGTCCTGTCAGCGAAGTAATACCATTTCCTATTTTGCGACACGCGTGTATTACGGGACCGGGTATATCAAACGCAAAAAACTTCTTCACCATGCATAGATTACTCGCATACGTGACTATTATTTTGAATTCGAACCAGCTTCAAAGTGACTTCACAGAGCGAACCGCTTTATCAATTGGTTCTGGTTCGGTTAAGGTTTACAAGTACTCACATTATTCGGTTCGGTTCCGGTTCGCTCTTAGCGATTTTGAAAAAATGCGGTTCGGGTTCGGTTAAGGTTCGACAAAAGTAGCGTAAAACCGGTTTATAAAACTACGGTTCGGGTTCGGTTCAACTCCCTGGCTGTGACCATTTTTACCTCTTTTGTAATGTTACATAGTGTTTTTTAAGTGAAAAATGCGTTAACGTACGGTAGACCTACATCGCTTTGTTGATGTTACTCATTTTTCCACTATTACTTTTGCTTTTGGTTTTGTTTGTGTTAGTTTGGTCGTTAGTATGGGGCGCCGTGTGTAAAGCTACGCAATATAAAATTTTGCATCGTTGTTTTGGTTAATTTTTGTTGAATTACATGCAATATCATATATTGTTGCAATTTATCTATATTGCAAAAAAACACTTAAATCGCCGCTTAATTGCCATGGTGATACGCTAGCTAAAACAGTCAGTGTTGCCCTTTCCCTTTTTCCATGAACTCATGTAGTGTACTGGCCTGAGGCGCTGTTGTACTGACTGTGCAGTGTGCGCTTATTGGTTTGGCTGAAACATTTTGAAATAAAGTGGCTTGGAGTTTGATTGATAAAATACTGTTATGATCGGTAGATATAATTGCGGACATATGCAAAAATATAGACGTATAGATATGGTATCCTTTGGAATACCAGCAGCTAGACTAGACTAGACTACCGGTATGGGGGTAACAACTAGTATCAGCTCCCAGGTCCAGTTGGGTTAGGTTAGGATTAGGTTCAGTTAGGGTTGAATTTAGTTAGGGTTCGTTCAGTTACAAAATATCGGTATCGGTAGATTAGTTTGACATTTTTAATTTTATACAGCTTACCGTATGTCACTGGCTACTGGTGTATCGGTGTGCTTATCTGCTGATGTCAGGATGTAGCCTAACTGCTTTCTGTGGACAGATCACAGAAGTTACTGTAATCTGACATGTTTCAGCCATACAGCATAAGCCATTCTGCATTAGTAACGAGATAGTAGTATGTCACAAAAACATAGGTTGAGGCAACTAGACTAGGCCTAATGTCGGGTTACTGGTACTGTACTTAAAAACAAGATTTTTCAGATACCGACATTTTGTAACTGAACGAACCCTAACTAAATTCAACCCTAACTGAACCTAATCCTAACCTAACCCAACTGGACCTGAAAGCTGATACTAGTTGTTACCCTCATACCGGTAGTCTAGTCTAGTCTAGCTGCTGGTATTCACCCGATCCCGTCGAAAAGTCTCGCTTGAAGCGGTCTTATTTTGTATCTAAAAATCCGTTTAAAGCGGTGCTAGAGCGTATCTCGACGCTCAAGAGCATGTTCTCAGACGCTTTAAAGCGATAATAAGAAACAAACAAAAGGAAAAGGCTAGGGCTAAACTGCTGGTAGCAGTGGTATGCACAGTGCGGGGGACTGGGTTTGCAGCTGGTTAGGCAAGGCAGGTTGGTAAAGCGCAGCAAGCAGGTTGGTGAAGTGTAGGAAGGAAACTGGTTAGGCAGGTTACCGATAGTCTACTAAAGCATAGGACAGGGTTAGCTGGTTGGGCAAGTACGGTACCGTAACGGTAGGTTAAGTATGGGTTCAGTACCATATCAGGGGTCAGATCTAGTATCAGCCCCCAGGTTTGATTAGGATTAGGTTTGGTTAGGATTAGGTTCGGTTAGGGTTAAATTTAGTTAGGGTTGAGTTTGGTTAGGGCTAGATTTGGTTAGGGTCAGGATATAGGTTAGGTTAAGGTCATAGGTTGGGTTAAGGTTGGCAGACGGAAAAGGCGTGGGAGCTTATTCTAGATGAGACCCGCATATCAGTATGAATGGGGGACTCGTATGTGTGAGGCCCCTCAGGCCATTTGCGGTACTGTACATGTTAAAAGCGTGTGTTCAAGCGTTGGTGACTTGCTGTGAAGTAGGCTACCGGTAGAGCTTCTGTATATCTGTGCTCGAAACAGTACCATACCGTACCGGTGCTAGTCTAGTCAGCTAGTGTACCGGTATTACAATAGCCACCCGATCCCGTTGAAAACTCCCGCTTAAAGCGGTCTTATTTCGTATCTAAAAAAGCGTTTGAAGCGGTTCCAGAGCGTATCTTGACGCTCCAGAGCATGCTCTCGCACGCTTTAAAGCGATAATAAGAAACAATTAAAAGGCTAGGGCAAAACTGCTGGTAGCAGTGGTAGGTAGAGAATGGAGGTTGAGTAGAGGCTATTTGTAGTGTAATGAAGAATGAGGCTTTTAAGGTTAGGCACCCATATAGTCTGTACCAGTAAATCTAAAGCGTTAATTAGACTGAAAGCTGAGTTATGCTGTTCACAGTTTTAGTCATTAGCCAGTTACCGGTACCTGGCTTACCGGTATGATTCTGCGTACCGGTACTCCTATACATGTGTACCGGTACTCATCATGATTAACTTATGAACCCAGTAGCCTACCGGTACTATTGTTATTGTAAAATGAATTAAGCCTACTACCGGTACTAGATGAATAGGGCTGTTATTAACGGTACTGGTATGTCTTGCATTTGAAAATCTGCCATAAGCACTGAGCTGTTGAGCAGATCAGCAGATGGCCTAAGCATATCCGTACCGTTAGGCCTCAGGTCTTGTCAGTGGCAATTCTACGGTAGTTCTCAGAATGTGAGGCGGCCATGTACAGTACCGATATGAGCCAAAAAAACTTGCCCTGTTGGAACCAAAAAAACAATAAGCGTTACCGGTAGCCTATCGTTTTATCAGTTTATTCAACCAGCTAGAAAAAATGTATGGTACACAAAAGTTGCAAGTTGGTCTGTTGGTAAGGGTTCAAAAATTTACAATGCATGAAGTAACACAATTTAGGATAATTACCGGTAGGTATATAGGGATGTATAGGGATGGCCATTTCAGAATAATTACCGGTAGGTATTCTAGAATAATTCTGAATCTTTTTTTCGAATCCAAAATTTCAAACTCTAAACCGAATCCTAAATCTATGGAATGGCTACCGGTATCAGTACTGTTTTGATGTCAATTCAGCACTCAACTGCTCGACTACTGTAAGACAAAAATTCAACAACTTTTTTTTCATTTTTGATGAATTTAAAAGAAGCTGAAGTGTGTAAATACCGTTACGTACAAGCAGTAAAAACGCAGGCGCTAAAAGAAATTGAAGCATGCAAGGGCAGTTTTGTAGTCAGGGGGCTAACAGGGGCCTTGCCCCTACAAATTATAAAATCACAGGAAAAATAATACTCCAGTCCAAATACACGTACACACATGTTGATACGTAACATCTGACATGATTTATCACACACAGTTTTTCTTTACGATTAAAACCGAATCCTAAAAACAGAACTGGTTTAAAATAGTAACCGGTTCCATGGGATTCGGTATTCTGAAATGGACATCCCTAATGCTGTATAGGAGTTCGCAGAATTTTTTATAGTTTTGATACCAGTATATATCTATCGGTATAAAACTAAAAAGTCAAACTTTTGTTCAGGACTGCTACTGTTAAACCTATGAAGTTAGGGGATTCAGCAGAGCGCTGTAGGCTTCTTCAGAGGGGTTTTGCTTGTCAAGTTAGCAACCACCCACTGAAGGTTACCGGTATTATACCGGTAATACCCAAAAAGCAAGTGTATCTCGACCTTAATCTGTTAATCTTGATGTCCAACATCAAATACCGGTAGGCAAAGACACTATTTGAAACTGATTTCATGTCCTAAAACTGGCAAAGACTTTTTTTTTAACATTTGCCACTACTAGTAAAGTTGCACAAGCAGCATCAGAGCATTCTATCGCATACTGGGTTGTCAGTCACTTTGTCATAGACACGTCGGCATGGTGACTTTCTCCTAGTGACTTCATCATCAAGAGCACAGATCAGCGCTTTCAACTTGCCTGAACTACTACCGGTATGTTGAATTTTTGGTCAAATGATTTAACGTGGGCATGAGTCAAAGTTTGTACTTGGGTGTTAAAGTTTCTAATATTGTTTTCAGGTTCAGGGGTCAATGTTTGAGGTATGTCACCAATTACCATGACGAAGTCACTTGATGACAATATCACCATGATGTAGTGTCCAAATGATGAAGTAACTGGCATATCTGCATATTGCTAATGTTCAAATAAATGTATTGCTAATGTTCAAATTTGGCCCACTTCCACAAGAAGTTTGTCAACCCCTAAAACTGATTAATGTTAAAAAATTATTCTAAGGTATTTAGCAGAAACTGCATTAAACAAGTCTTTTTTCTTAAAGTGTCTGTAGCAGTGCAGCAAAATGTGGATGTCAAAGACATAAACATGCCTTAAAAAGCCCATATTGGAAAGATTTTGTATTGTTGTTAGATTTGTCTCAGTATTGGTCTTTACATGCTTCAAGCAATTTTTTTACGATAGCTCTTTGTGGAAGTTCTAATAGGCCTAACTGTTTGTTACAGTACTTTATCCATTCTATTTTTAGAGGAAGAGTTTAGTATTATAATATATGAACATTGACAATTACAGACCAACTGCATGCCATCAAAAGTCAGTAATATGATATATACATATTTTGTGATGTTTTCACTTTATGCATTGTAATTTCTACACTAAGTTGTGATATTGTGAAACAGGTCAGCATGAAGCAATGACTCCAAAGAGAGTAAATACAATTTTGATTTACATTGCCTTGAAAAAATTTTAGTGCCCCTTTTCCGATGGCGTAGAATAAAGTTGTTGCATCATCAATCTATACCTGCAAATTTTGTTTCACATTGCAGTAGCATTTCGTTGACAATTTGAATCAGAGACTTAAGTGCAAAAGCAGATGCCAGAAAATTTCCATGCTGATTTATCGAATTTTTGTTTTGTATTTATGCAGAGAAAAACTCTTGTGGGCCGTAGGCCATCAGGATATAATCAGTTTTGTGCGTCATTAAAAAATACAGGTCAGCAAAACAATGTGTTTTAATTATATATCTTATCAATAATAGTTTTTAAAAATCGCCAGTAGTTGCTCTTAGCAAAAGATAAATATGCTAAGTGCGGCATTCACATCTCTTAAGGTGTCCAGACTTGCAGCTTTATCCTCCTGTATAGCTTTCTTTCCATTATCCTCTTATTGTGAAAGAGGACAGAGGCACTATGCATAAGAAGATTTCAGAATTATTGTTTCGAAGATTTTCAGTTTTTTTTTTCATGATGTTGCTGGCTAAGATTTTTAAAACAAGATCAACCAAATTTGGGTGAGAGTTATCATACAACCTTGCCACGTTGTTTAAATAACAACACTTCTCTCTCTCAATCACAATACTGTCAACTATATAATGAATGGAGTATGCATTGCATATGCTAGTGCTTGCACTTGCACAACTGTTCAAAATATTTTTGGTGAACAAAGTACTTGCAGCAACAAATTTTCGATGATAACTTAGCATGCCTGCAAATGCAATTTTTTATTTTGCGCTTGTATTAATGCTATGCCTTGTGTTTGAAGAACACATATCCATGTCACTTTTACCTCATCTACTTTTTATTTTTCGGAAATTATTGTGTTTTTGCTGATCTTTTCCATTTGATTTAATAAGTTTATGCATGAACCTTCGAACGCACAACTGCTTTTTTATGTCATTTCAATCCAGAAATATAAAGTTTATTTTGTTTCTACTGTTGTTGCAGTTAAAACATGTGATAGAGTTTGATCGAAATGACGTCAAAAAAGCAGTTGCTCTGTCAAAGGTACATGCATAAACTTGGCAAACTGCATCAAAATTATGAGTAAAAACACAGTAACTTGTCGGCAACGTGGCCGAATGGTTCGGAGCGTCGTTTTTACGACAGCCATGATCGCAAGGTTGATGGTTCAACTCCCACCTAAGCCTCGTTGTTGCGTCCTTGGATAAGATGTTTCATGACAATTATCTTTGCTTGGTGGAATCTAACACGCAGCAAATTCAAGAAGTCGGAAGCAAAATTCAAGCAGAAAACTTGGAAACAAAGGCAACTCCTAAAGCGTGTCTGGATTCGTCCTATGCATAGCGCCTCCGTCGCTTTCTCGTGACAGGAGGATAAAAATGAAGAAATCAAATCAAAAACTCAATTTCCGAAAAATCTAAAGCTGATGAGGTAAAAATGAGATGAATATGTGTTCTTCATAGCAAGCACAAGGCATATCTATACCAATAAAGTTGAATGTCTGTGTGTATGTCCTGTACCCTGTAGCTCAGTGGGCAATTGCTCTACATGGGTAACTATATTTTACATCTAAGCATTCTGGTTGATTCCTGGATGAACCTCCTGGAATTTATTTGGCGCTGGCACTTTGAGCAACATTCATATTGCCAGTCGTGACCAATTTCATCAGTTTTACTTTAATTGCATAGTTAGTAGTTGGAATCGGCTTCCTGATGTTGTAGTTTCCACTTCTAATCTGTCTACCTTTAAGACCAAATTGAAACGTTATGATTTACACACTAATGCTTCACTTGTTTACTGATTTCATTTTTCTGTTATTTTACTTACTGCTTTATTTCGTTTTTTTTTCCTCACATGTCAGTGTGCCTGGGTGTTAACCTAGCACTAATGTGTTGTAATTCAATAAATAAATAAGAAATGATGTAATATATATTTTTTGCTTTATCTTCTAACAATGGGATTGTGACAAATACACCGTTATGAATATGTGTTATGTTATGTACAATTCCGTTATGAATGTAATGCAAACCTTGAAAGAAATTTTTACTGTGCTACGTCATAATATTGGTTTGAGGTTAGAAAAAGACAAATTGTGGTAAGAAACAGTGGGAAAGCCGTGGAAGCAGTTTGGAATGATTGTAGAATGAGTTGGGGAGTGCATTATTGACAAAAGTTTGGGAATGAGGAGTTGATGGGTAGTTTGTGGAGTTAATCATTCATAAAAAATGAGAATTTGAAAAAGTTTAAGGATAGAAAAACGTTTGATAGGTTCAAGAAGGACGCAAGTTTGGTGTAATGTTAATGGGAAGTAAGAAGATTCGGAACGAATTGGAAGAAGCTTGGGATGATTGGAAGGGGTTGTGGGACTGTAGGTGTAAGGTTTGGTGTGGGATAAAATTCTCTATGATTAGAAGTGGTGATAGAGAATGGAGGTGCTTAAAAAGATTGCGAACTTAAATGTAGCGGAGTGGGCAACAGTGGCATATGTTATCGTTTAAGGAGCGATGGAGTGCAGAAACAAGAAGTAGTGTGGGTTAGCGTTCGAAAAGAAATGACGATTCAGAGACATTTGAAAATATAAAGGCGTTTGCTGGGATTAAAAAGGAGGCCGCTTTGGGGTAAAGACGATGAAAAAATGAGGCTTGAAACGAATTGAAAGAAACTTTAGACGAGGTTGAATAAAGGTGAGTGTGGGGTTGGTTGAGGGTAAGTGGCTGAAGAGAAGTGAAGACATGTCGGGACATAAGGGTGTGGGTTTGAGAGATTGAACAGTTGAAAGTTCTGTACCACCAAGAAATTGTTTAAGATTTATCTCTGTTAATATTTGTAGATATCAAACAATATGGAAGATTATGGCAAAGGTTACCGGAGCAAGGGAAGTTGAAATGGAAAGCAATAGCACAAAAGCATGTCCCAGACTACAGCCAACTCTCGAACCGCCAAAAGAACAGGCGTAAAAATAAAGAAATACAACGCATCATAACAGCAGTACTTAATTTCATTTTTGATGTTTTAATTTTTACTCCCCTCTCCCAGAAGAGTCATTGGGGCGAAATAGCTTGTCGGAGGTGCTCTTAGAATTTTATTGTGATCACTTATGATTAATGATGATAATTTTATTTATATATTTAGAGCTATTATGTATATTTACAGTGTCAAAACTTAGAAGAAATCGGCTGTCAATTCGGCGGAATATTCATGACGGAAGACAAGTCACAACATGCTATTATTGGAACATCGTTCGGGACTAATTTTTTTGAGGACAACCCAGTAATCGTTCGTAACTTTATATGTGCTAATTCCTCCTCAGGTAACGTTAAACTGTCCATGCGAGATTTTAAGCCAGCTTTAGCAGAGTTGTGTTAGATCTTCGGTTTATACATGATCAATATTGATCGTTGAAGAGTTTCAAACATCATCTGCTATTAAATTCTTCACCCTTTCAGTGCTTTGCTTTGTGTACAACTCCCCAAATATCTGATGTTCCCAACCATTAATCTATCCCACTTCTTGTACAGCTATAGCAAAAACATTGTTAATCTTTTTCAAGTTTTGTATGTGCATTTTTTGCTACTGGCCAGTGCGAAACTGAAATCAGATTCTAACCTGATCCAGGAAAATAATGCGGTTCGACTCCCTGCTTTTTAATGATCGAGAATTTCTTATTTTTGAGATGGTACTATTTGCAGTGCTCTCTTAAAACTCGTGATATCAGCGAAAAATCCCAGAACCCCGGAAAGTGCACTAAAAACCCTAGACGAGGGAGCTAAGCCCCAGATGTTGGGGCACGGCTGACAGTGTATCGGCAAATAAAGAGACATTCCCATTTATTAGTATTTATATTGATAAAATTGAATGTCTCGTAAAACCTGAGCAATGTTATCACACTAACGTTATTGTTTTACTTGTAAGGTCTTGAATGCTTAACTAACTAATTCAAGGCAATTGGTTACTACCGATGTTAATAGTGGTAGTGGCAAAGATCATTTTTTTTTTTTTGTGAGATTGATGCATGATATAGCTTCATTCACCATAGTATTGTATCCCATCAGTTTTTAGCTCTGTGGAAAATAAATATACAACTAAATACACAAAAAAAATTCTCGTTTTGGGTTGCACATTTATGATTTTACTCATCATGCACTAGTCGATGACAACAGAACAACAAATCAGTTAATAATTTTTAACTGTTGTTTCGGTGCCTGTAGCTGACACTTTAATTTTGTATTTGTATTTTGTTGCATATCCTCTTATCACGAGAAAGCGATCAATGCGCTTTACGAGCTCGCTTAGGAGTTGCCTGCCATCTGTCTACCACACCAAGAGGGGGAATCCCGCTAAGTGCCTTTCCCAACGGCACAACAAGTAAACTTGCCGGCTTGTTCTCCACACTGTCCCTTAAATGCTGAGCGTCAAGCAGGGAAGCTGTGAATACCAAGTTTAAAGTCATTGGTTTGACCCAACTTGGAATCAAACTCAAGTCTACAGCTCCCGAGGCGGACGCTCAACGAAAACTTACTGGGCCGAATGCTTCTTAGGCTAAGTTTAATACTTGTTAGGTTAAGTTTAGCGTTTGCGTATAAAAAGTATCTACTTGTAGGGCTGCCCTTTGCAATTATGGATGTATGAGGTTAAACTTAACCGTATTGATGCAGAGGCCTAGTAATCGATGGTAGCAACTGCTACCGGTAGGCCTACGTTGTAAGTTATTAATAGACCTGGCCTAACGGAAGTTGGGTTGGACCGGTCAGGCGTGTCACGCTATTACAGTTTTAACTACTGACTGCCATAGTAATAAGCCGTAGTAAAGCAAGATCTCGTTAATAAAGATCTGCGGAGCTTGCGAAGGTCACCTATGCAAAGTATGACGTAATTATTTTAAAGTAGCCACGCTCGAAAAACTATGGTTTCTCAATCGCCCTAGAAGGCAAAAAAATCAGAGGGATGATAGCGCATCCTCAAAAATTTGTAAATATTGTAAAACTTATGTAATCTGCTTTATTTGCAGTTGAATCACATAGTTACAGTGTATTTGTGTAAAAGCATTGTAAAGACTATAAATAGCCTACCGTAATTTAATTGTGACCTAATGAGAATGTTCTGTAAAACAGCTTTTTTCAAATCTATTGTATTTTGCTCATTCGTATCTAAAACTCAGCAACTGCTCAACTAGGGGGTCTGGGAGAATCCGGGTGGAGCCCAGGCCGTCTGGTTCATACGAAGAAGATACCTTTTCTTTACATGCAATTTCGGACGGACTTCCTGTTTCCAAATACCATCTTACGCCTTTGGACATCGGACATGCGCTTTTAATTTTTTAGGCCTGTGCCTATGTGAGATGGCAATACCTGGAAGTAGCCAGCCGATGCCAAATTTAGCTTGCTTCAACATTGCTTTACTTAGTATTATTTCTGGACTGTCGGTGGGTATTACTTCTAAAGTTTTTGCCATCTTGAGACATCACAGACTTCTTGAAACGGCTTAGCTCACTGGTTCTCAAGCATTTAGCTGTCTGGAGCCGGATGTTTTTGAATGGGTGGCCCGGCTGGATAGGATTTCTTTTGGTAGGTTTCTTTGCCTGTTGGGCCTTTTAAGGTTCTTTATTATCGGCAGCGCTCAGGGTAATTAAGGCGGGTCTTACGTGATTTTCACTAGCATCTACTCTACGTTAGTTTATCAGTTTTATAAGCGCTGTTACGACTTGGATTATCCTTGAAAGGCCACACACTGTTATGTTTTCCTACCATAGCATGTCAGTGTAGAATCTGTGACTCTCTTTGCTGTCTTTTTTGTCTGATCGTCGTTTTTTCCTGTACTGCATGTTTGTGTGTGCTTTTCTTTATTTGGTAAATCTTCATCGTCGGGTGTTGCAGCCATGCTTCTCATGTACTTATCTTGACCTTTCACTTTCCTCTTGCATGTTTATCATTTTGTTGCTTCTTTTCTTTTCTCGTGCTGTCCAATTAATTATACTGCATCTTATTTTTCTGTATGATTTTTGTGTTGACGGTACGGAAATAAAAGACACTAACTAACTAACAAGCAGTAAGTCAGTGGTTTTTAACCGGATGGGAAATTCAGGGTCTGCGGCGGACCCACCATTTTGGTATTAACTTTCTGGAGTTGCCTCTAATGGCATAAAATGGATGTTAAATCAGTCACTATTTTCGTATCAAAGTTTGACATTTAATTTCCCACGTGCATGGAGATAATTTCCCGTTGGTTGAGAACTACTGGTCTAGAAAATATCGGTAACCTGTTTTCGCAGAAACAGCCCTACTTTAAAGGCTAAGGTCAACAAAACTCAGCTTCCATATTTTTTCCATTTTTTGAAACTTGCATGATCATGTAGACCTCTGATCTCCATTAACGACTAGTGGTAGGCTTACGTTTTTGTTTTTTTTAATTTCAGATTCATCCAAGAGCTTGCTGGATTTGAGAAAAGCTGTTAGAAAGCTTTTTAACGAGCTACACAGTGAGTATTGGCCTTTATTTTGAGTGCAAAAAGTTACTTTGCGTTACGTTTATTGCTGGTGTGGTGGGAGATCTGCATGATATGAGAACCTACTAGCTAAAATAAGTTGTTTATTTTTTGCGGTGTTACGGTGTGTAAGCACGGTTTGTACTCTAGCCTTTGTCCAACGATCTTTTATCATGCTATGGAATTCCGCTTTACTTCGTTCTAACCATCATCGTGATAACGCGTGGCACACTGACGGCTTACTGTAAGTTTTGTTCTGGAAATATTTTGATCGCCGAAGCCAAATCTGAAGACAGTGCTATTCGGTAAGCCACTGATTACGTGTTGGGAAAGTGAGACCGCTATTTTCCTCAATTTGGAAGTATTTTTCATGGACAAAACTACGCGTTAAATAAGTTGTGTTGAAAAATGTGGATATTAATACCTTTATACAATTTTTTTGTTTTAGCAAATCTGACTGGTTCCGGCGGGAGGATGCCATACAAACAGTTGCATCAATTTAAAATGGCGGGGCTCCCCGATGGCGTTAGCTTCCAAAATCCATCAACGTATGGAAAGGAAGTTTGCGAAAGTATTTTAATGAGAAAGGATCTGTTGCGGTTGGAACACGAAGACCAAAGGTTGGATTTTAGTAATTGTGGCTCTTAATGCCACTAAGTGTAGACTGAATGATGTAACTAAAGGAAAACTTGTGGATTGATGATTGCGTTCAGTTAATAAGGGCTGCAATATAATCAAAAATCATACGAACTATAGTTAGTCCAAGTTTATTCACATGGTTATTTTTCATTTCCCATTATTATAGCTTGTTAAAATGTATTTCGATGGGGTGCTATTTGCTGGGTAAATACCTTTTTATTCCGTTTGAATTTCATGAAAATGTAGAGTAGATGCATCAAACAAAAATTTACAACTACTAATAAACTCGCATTACCTTTCACTTGTCCTGCATGTTTCCGGAGTTGAGGATAATTCTTTCAGTTTCATTGCATATAACTCTTTGCCCATTCTTTCATTATTACCCTGATATTTATTTTGTGAAGTTAAATGCATCCGATTTTTCCTAGTTGATAATTTTGTGAGGAGCTGGAAAAAGTATTATCCAGTTTGCAACCGTAGTTTTCACGTAATAAATTTCAATTTCAGCGTGTTCCATGCTCTACTTTTCTTAGCATACCGGTAGTCACTGTGTTTCTTTTTTTTCCAATATACGTTGCTCAAAGTCACACGCAACCAAACAAAGAGTGAAAAAAAATTTTAGCCTAAACAGACTGCAGCTTGGCGAATTGCCAAGACTTTGCTGCTTATTCTAATTCAGTACCAGTTATAATCACTAAGTTTAGTGTTTTTGCTGTGTTTTCTTGCATACCCCTTTTTTAATCTTCTTGAGCAAAGAACTGTTATGAAGCAAAATGAACTGAATTTTTTTCAGATTTGTATCGCAAGGTCTTCGTGCACCCGAACCTGCTGATGGAGAAGAAACCCTACTTGTTGAAATTGTGTAGTTTGCATTATGAGTGTATATGCAAGGCTACTCAACTGCCGGACCGTGGTCCTTATCTAGACCTCCGAACTGCCAAATGCGGACCTCACCGTTTTCTCGATTTTGCTTGCATTTGTACGGTTGTAGCATAGCAATTGGAAAACTAGTGTATATTGCATCTCGCGTTTATTTTGGTCTGTAAACCCTGTGTTATTTTTTGCGAAACAGTAACTTTAGGCGTAAGGTCGTACTGATCATGTTATTGGTGTAGATCTATCGTAGGTTATTAATTTTTTGCATTTTTAGAATTACCTTCAACTGTGCAAACACCTATTTTTTCATTTTCTTATGGGCCTAGCCTTAAATATCCTCAAAATTGCCTTTTTTGGTGATACACTTTTTGCTTGTTCGGTTTTGCACGCGTTGTCGCTAGGTTGACCCGAAGACGAAATCTCCTAATGCCTAGTTAGTCTCATGTAAGTGTTACACACTGTGTTTCTCTTTGTGTGCACTGTGTAATGTGCATTTTGCGTAGGGACAAAAACGTATTATGTGTGTTTCTGCATTATTTTTTGGCGTTTCGCTTTGCAATTGGCTGTTTTAGTATCACAAGTGTTCGTTCCAATAAAAGTGTTGATGAACAAAAGCTCTCATTCTGCTGTGAAAAAAAAAAGCTCTCAACTATCTTATACAAGTAAAAGGAGGAAGAATATCACTTAACACGGAAGTGAAATAGTCTTACTCTTACTTGAAGTAGGCTTTTGCATACTAAAATTATTTCCTTTGGTCATCTGAAATGGCCACTACGAACATGAAAAAAGTGTATGAGAGCAAAAGGTATCGTAGAAAGCTGCTGTTTGCAACATTATACGAAAATATAGTAATTGAATTCCGGAGTATACTACTCCATACGTTTAGCAATGTCAAGCGGCTGTGAATACCCCATAGCGACAGGAAGAGATAAAAAATATCCGGAAAGGAGTACCCGCAAGTGAGTCCGCGACGTTCTCAACTTGAACAGTAGGGCACACCGACTGTCTTAAGCTCACGAGAAGATAGCTTAGCTTTAGGCAAGGAAAAAATTGACCATTTGGAGCCCCGAAGTGTGCGCGAGGCGTGAAATGACCAAAAGAAGGTGAAGAATGTGACGCTTAATACTCTAGTCAATAGGTTTGACGCAAAGCCCCTATTTTGCGTGCACGTAAGACGAAATCACCAAAAATATCATGACGTAGCGTTACATGTCTCGGCTGGAGGTAGGTATATGAAAGGGCATTATCTTTTATGAGTGCTGTTATTGAAAACTGATTTGAGTTTGTCCGTCGCTAATCCCAGGAATACTCGCAGCGGAAGGGTTAATTATAAAAAACTGGTTTGAGTTTGTCCGTCGCTAATCCCAGAAATACTCGCAACGGAAGGGTTAATGAAGGGATACGTAATATAACAAATATTTATGTAGCTGGTCCTTTTCCATCCTATCTAGAAATCAGCCAACTTAGAAATTTTTATCAAACAAAGCAGCACTTTCACCAGTAGGCCTATGTGTTCGAGTTGCGCATTCATGAACATGTACCATGTAAACGCAAAAAACCCTTATTACAATTCAAGTTCCCATACTTTTCCCACTCTGGGCCACAACGACTAGTTGGGACTTCGCAGCTTGGCCCTGAAAATTATGCAATATGCATGGTGGAAGAGGACCTGGACAAGGATTGCACGCGGAAGTTCAGATTGGGAGAGCAAAACGCCAACCACTCGGCTAACATAATATTCACAAGGTGTAGCAGTAAATTTTATTTCATAACAAGATGGATATCGGAAAACGACTTTCAGCCCAGAGGCGGATCAAAATCCTTAAACTCTAATTTCTTACAAAATCACTAGCTCTCGTCCACAGACAATTTCAATCTGAATTCCCAGAGAGGAAAACATCACATCGCAATGCCATCAGAGCCGTTGTAGAAAAGCTAAAAAAAACAACAACAGAGGACATAGTGGTTCACCTTTGACAACAAGAACTACACTCATGTTCAGGATGTCAGAGCGTGTTTGAAAGTATCGCCACAAAAGTTCACCTGATTGCTATCGCAAGATGTGGGAGTTTCGCAGATCGCTGTTACAAGAATCATGCATGAGAACTTGAAACTGCTTTTCCACTAAGTATATTTTTAGGTTGATATCGAGGACAAACAATCCATGGCCTCCGCATTCTCCAGATCTCAATCCTCCAGACTACCTTCTCTGGAATTATTGAAAGTCCGGGCTTACGAAGATAATTCTCTAAGAATTAATTAACAAAAAAAAATATCGAATACGAAATCAGGAGAATTTCGGCAGAGATGATGGATCGCGTCATGGACAATGTCAATGTAAGAATGGCAGGAGGCATTCACCTGGATAGGGCTTGGATCGAAAATTTTATCAATCATCGATGCTAGGGAATCAAGGAAAAAAAACGGACCTTTGGCAAAATAATGCCTTCAACTGCTACAACTATTAGCGATACCTTGCCTCTGGAAAAAAATTTTTCAGAAGAAAATTTCATCAATTGTGGGAAATACGGTAGGCTTATGTCTTATCAAAACTGAAGTTTTTTGTGGCCCACTCTGTAAATTAACATTCGTGATAGTTGTTTACTTGAATATTTCTTTATCTCACTTTCACCAGAAAGAGTATCCATGCCTGACTAATCCAAATTCGCTGAGGGGTTACCGGTGTTATCGTCTTTTAAAGTTGATTTTTAAATTGTTATTTCATGAGATTTCATCCGGTGGCTGAATTACCGCCTAAATGGCCGAGTGGATGGAGCGTCTGCTTCTGGAACGGTAGAATAAGGGTTCCATTACGAGTCGAGTTAAATAAATGACTTGAAAATTGGTACACACAACTTTCTGCTTTAACGTCCAGCATTAAAGGGCCGACAAGTTTACTTGTTGTACCTTTGGGAAGGGCAATTGGCAGGATTATTCCATATTTTAGCTGTAGACAGGTGGCAGGCAACTCGTAAGCGAGCTCGTTATCGCGCTTCTGTCGCTTTCTCGTAAAAAAGAATAAATATAGGACAAAAAAATCTGGAAGAGACAATTAGGGGAAACATACTCTCTTTTGGAACTTGGGTAAAAGTTACACCATACTCTTGTGATCACAACCAGCATCCAAGAACAAGGTTTCATGCCACTGCGCCACTCGAAATATTAACGAGATTGTTTGAAAACGGTTTCGCATAATCCACCACAAAACCGTAGTTCTACTCAAGCTGGTATTATTGAATGCTTTAAAATTAATGTGTGGACTCTCCTTATTGACTTTCAAATAGTTATCTAGCAATTGTTCTTATGGTATGATAAGCACTGTTCCACCTCAAACACCGGAATCAACTCTGAAACGAACGAGTTAAGAATAAACCTCCTTCGCATGCAGAGGCGTGCCTGGGGGGGGCACAGGGGCAATCGCCCCAGGCAGAGATTAAAACTAGAGTTCGCGTCATCACAACTTATTGGAATGTAATTCTGATTCACGAACTTCATTTTAGCTGAAACGCAATTGTTACAGCAAGTCGGTCAATGTACCATAGGAATCGAACCCGTAAACTGTCTTTGAGTATGACTTCCAATGCCGTGAGCCGACCGTTTTGCAAAGTTTGAGTTGTATGTAATTATTTAATCCTTTTTCTGAGTTTTATCTTTTCTCTGGGCCTTTCGACATGTGATTGCTGAGCCGGCTGTGTAGTGGTTGCATTCCATCGACACAGTTCGGCGTTGCTACTGTAGAGGTCGGTCGTGCCTCAGAGAGAATTCTTGTAGTTTATTTGAGACAAGAGATTAATTTATGTTCATTCTATTTGAATAAGAAGGAAATACTGTTTAAGAAGATACTGTTTAAGATCTGTTAATGAATATACTGTTAAGAATTCGTAGATGCAAAACAACTGTTCAAGATTGTGCTGCAAAACAGTCGGTAAGCATCAGAGCTGTAGTGTCTCGAGACATGTCTCGGTCTCGAGACACTATTTTTCAAAGTCTCGGTCTCGAAGAGCTGAAGTCTTTGTCTAGGTGTCGTCTCGGTACCTTGAAGTCTCGGAAAATAGGCATGTCTCGTCAGTCTCGACCATATTTTGATGCTCGTTGTAAAATTGAATAAAGTAAGCGAAATATGAGTGAACTGCGTATTGCGTACCGCAGTAAGCTTGTAAACACTTGTGTGACGATACAAAGGAGGTGATGTAATTCATTTCTCGATCGTTCCAGTTAAAAGGGAGTGGCAGTTAAAATTTTGAATAAAAAATATTTGCAAACATTTGGATT